>JAGFZM010000381.1:646024-694124 GCA_017657215.1 Limnothrissa miodon | reverse complement strand
TGTGTGTGTGTGTGTGTGTATTTGGGGTAAGGGGTTGCCAGTCATGGTCATGGTCTAAGTCTCTATGATGCAAACATTATAGCTTGACTGACAATGCACCCCTGCCTTCTCTTAGTGCCCCACTAACAAGATAGAGCTGCAGACTGGGGGCCATGTTACCTGCTCTGTAAAAATTACACTTTTGAGCAAAGTCGTCAGAGTTAGACATGGTTATTTCCTTACCATTGTCCTCAATACTGAAGTAGAAAACGTCACTTGTGGCATTGCTTCCATCCAGCAGCACATAACAGATCTTCATGTCATCAATATCAGCTGGAAAACGGTCAAACAAACATACATTTGCAAATAAATAAATAAATTGCACATAAGGGTTAATATGTCATGTCATTATTTTTTTATGCTTTTACTATTACTAGTCTACTACTATTACCAATTGTAATAATTGTGCTTACCCTGTGTAAAGGTCTTGATGCTGTCGTTGCCCAAGGCAGTGTTAATGATAAAACCATGCTGTGGAGGCTCAGACACTATGAACTTGAGCACTTTCCTTGGGCTATCTCTGTCCTCAGCCTTCAGGGCTTTGCTTGTGATCAAGAAGCCAAGGTGCCCTGTGTGCAGTGTCCTCAGAGTTGGTGCTGCTTTGTTCACTGAAATCTGGGGTACACCATTATCAACAGTATTGATCTTAATTGTCATAGTCTGAGGCTTTCGAGTCTCAAAAACTGTGTCAGGAAACACAAAGAACTCGGTGTGTGTTCCATCTGTGACAGTGAATGAGAAGCTGTCCTCATTTGTTTCTGTGCCGTCATGTTTGTACATGATGAGGTTTTCATTTAGGTCCTGTTTGGTGAATATGTTGACAGGCTGGCTGCCATTAAACAGAAGCTGACCATGAATGGGCACTTGTGTGACCACAAAGCGGAGCAGGTTGTCAGGTGTGTCACGGTCTTCCACAGACAGCTCAAAAGGTGTGATTAACTTGGACTCGCCCTCATCCACCACTAATTTGTTTACAGTTAGGACTGGCTTTTTATTGTCCACATCAGTGATGGACACTCTGAATGTACGGAAGACAGGATTGAAGCCATCTGTCACCTCAAACTCAAAGCTGTCCATCTTCATCTCATCATTGGATGTATGGATGTAGTAGATCTTGTTCCCTGCAAGCTGCAGTTGTGTGAATGTAGAAATGGGCACACCAGGAAGGTCTGTGCATTCAAGGTGACCTCTGCTGGGGGCCCGTGTAATGCTGAAGGTCAAATATTCATCTGGGCTGTTAATATCAGTTGTGCTCAGAAGATCAGTGGTCAGGGTCACTTTGCCCCCTTCTTTAAGAGTCACACCTTTGTTGATGACGTCGGGGAAGACCATGTCCATGCTGCCAATGTTTATGTAGAAGTAGCGATCAATGAGGGGATTGATTCCATCAGTTACATCAAATTTCATGAGATCACGCACTCCCTCCTGGCCTGTGTGAACATATTGGATCAGTCGTTTGTCAATCTCATCTTGTGTGAAGTTCTTTCCGATTGTTATGTTGCCAACCACATCTCCATGCTTTGTAATGCGCTGGATGTATCCTTGTCCTGGCCCATAACGAATGATGTAAGTGAGGTCTTTATCTTCAGAATCCAGGTCGGTAGCTTTCAGGACCCTGTTACTAATTACTTTGGTCTCTCCAATTTCAACTTCTAGGCCATCATTAATAGCCATTCTGGGTGTCTCATCATCAACTGGAATAACCATGATGGGCACTTTCTTTTCAACAGTATGCTTGCCATCAGAGAGCCTGATTTCAAAGCTGTCCTCTTTAGTTTCTGAGTCATCATGTTCATAGACAATGTTAGAAGCCTCTTTTATTTGCTCCAGAGAGAACTTGACGATGGGGACAGTTCCAGAGCTCATTTGCTGGACAATGCTGCCATGCTTGGGTTTTTTGATTATCTCAAACTCAAGCTCATCCCAAGGGATATCTGCATCTGCTGCATTAAGGATAGGTGTGTCAATCACGAGGCTCATGCCTTCCATCACCACAAACTCTCGCACAAAAATCTCAGGCTTTTCATCATTGGTTGGCACAATTACAATGGGGAAGAAATGCCGCTCCGAAAAATTGATGCCATCAGAACAGCGGAATGTGAATCTATCCTCCACAGGCTCTACACCCTTGTGGATGCTTTGTACATAGGTGATATGACCAAGATTGACATCCTTTATGGTGAAGGCAGTGATTGCAGTGCCTGCTCTAGACTTCTCTGAACCTACCGCAGGAGAAATGTTTTCTACGTAGCCTGATGTTGGTTGAACGATGATAGTGCACAAGATGTCATCATTGTTAGTATCAACATCCTCAGCCTGAATGTGCTCATAAGTGATAGTGTTCTTCTCCCCTTCTATCACAAAAAACTGCTCCCCAACAATCACAATAGGTGGGATGCTGTCTAAAGGTAGAATGGTGACCTGCACTGTCACCGCTTGGACTTTGTTACCTCCAACCACCCACTCCTCAGACATGTCAGATAAAGTGAGATTGAAAGAGTCATGCAACTTATAAGGGCCTATCTCGCCACTTGTGTGTGCATACACAACCACTCCATTAATGATGTCTTGCTGTGTGAAACGCTCTGCCAGTGCCCCATTCACCAATATCTCACCCAATCTGGGGGGTTCTTCCACAATAAATGTCAACATCAGATCATCTGTGTCCTCATCATGCCCCTGGATAACATTGCTAGTGATCTCTGTTGCCCCATTCTCCAGCACATTAATGGAGGCCCCGAGGAGCCCTGCTGGTAACATGATAGTTGGCTTCTCATCATCCACAGGCTTGATGGTGATTTTGATGATGATAGGTACTTCATGGAAGCCGTCACTCACGTCTAATTTAATGATATCACTGAGTGATTCCTCTCCTCCATGAATATAGGCTAGACGACTACTTTCTATGTCCTCAAGCATAAAGGTTTCATCTTTGGACATATCTATTCCGAGGTACTGCAAATGGCCATAGCGAGGAATTTGGGTCACAGTGAAAATTATATTTTCCAGTTCTGTATCCTGATCTGAAGCATCAAGCTCATTTCTGGTTATGATGTAGGTGCCCCTTTCCAATACTGTGAAACCAGTGTTGGTGATCATTGGAGGCTTGTTGTCCACAGGCTGCAGAAAAATAGTAAAAAGGCCATCAACTGCATTTCCTGCAGTATCCTCAACAATGTATGTAAACTGGAGCACCTTGGGTGTAATGCCCAACTCCTGGTCTGGAGGTTTGTAGGCAACCTTGTGGTGGTTGATTTGGGCTTGAGTAAATACTGTGACAAATGTGTCAGGACTGTCGGTAAGGACTATGTGACCTAGGGGTACTGGATTATTTTCATCTATGTCCATAGGGACCTTTTTTATTATGTATTTTAGATCTCTGTCATCACAGTCAAGGTCAGTGTACCTCAAAAACTTTTTCTTTAAGGGTGTAATTTCATATTCTTGTACAGTCATATGGAGGGTGGTTCCAGGGTAAAGCTCTGGGGGAAGGTCATCAACTGGTTGGATTTTCACAATGAAAGTGTGTTGACCTGACTGGTTGGGTGGGTCATTGTCATCCTGGACATGGAACAATAACTGATCTATCACAGTGATGGTACTATGAGGCCCAGTGTGACGGTAGAACAGCTTTCCATCTAGAATGTCCTGCTGAAACCATTCTCTCACAACCTGTTCAAACATCTCATCTGTCTCACTGAACTTCCAGGTGGATGGGTCAGCAGGGGACTCAACTTGCCTGAGAAGCAGCTCTCCAACAGTTGAGTATGGAGCCTCTAGTACAAACTTTATGGTTGAGTCCTCAGAGTCTATGTCTGTGGCACTTAGTATGAAGGGTGAAATCTGCATGATCTCTTTCTTATGGAGAACAATGCCAGTGTTGGCATTAATAATTGGTGGTTCATCATCAGTAGGGGCAATAGTGATAGGGAACAAAAACTCAACTTCGTTACTGCCATCAGTCATTCTAAAAATAATGTTGTCACTGTATGTGTCAGTGCCGTCATGTTGATAAACAACAATGCCTGCGTCCAAATCTGCTGGTGTAAAAAACTTCCGCTGGGAACCCAGCACTGTCAGTTCTCCATGTTTCAGACCATTCACAACAGTGATCCTCACACTGTCTAGATTGTCTTCATCACTAATCTCTAAATTCTGATCACTGGATAGAGGTCTGGATTGACCCTCAAACAAGAGCTGCCCTGTGTTTTTAGTTGCCACGGGCGCCATTGTATTCATAGGCTTAACAACAATCATGAAAGCAAATGGGTCAGACACAGCCCCTTCAGAGTCCACTATTTCAAATTCAATCTGAAAAATTCTCTCCACATCTGAATCTACAGCTGGAGGCTTGTAGGCTATTTTCAGATCCTTAATATCTCTCTGATAAAAAGATGTGATAGGCAGGTTTTGGTCATCTGTACTAATTACAAATCCCTGCTGAGGGCCCAGGGGAGAGGTAATGTTAAAGATTAAGTCATCTGCATTTGTTTCAACATCTTCAGCAGCCAACATATCACTAGTGATGGCCGTCATGACAAACTGATCTATTTCCATCATCATCATTGCAACAAAACTGGGCTTAGGTGGGGTGTTTTCTGATCCCTCTTTGATTCTAACCATGACTTGAAAATGTTCCTGCTGAATAGTGTTGCCATCATTGTCCTGTACCTCTACTAACATCGGGATGTAGTCTCTGTTTGGTGAATTAGTTGTAGCTGTGTGCTGGTATCGAATGCCTTTCTTAACAAACTCATCACAGTCAAACATTTGTCCATTAATAAGAGAATTATCTGAAAGTTTGCCATACCTGGGAAGTCCACCTGCACCAACCAGTGTTGTCACCTTGCATTTTGTGACACCATCTTCATATGAAAACTCCAAGCCTTTTTTATCGATTGGGTTGCTCTGCCCATTAAGTTTGTCCACAACCAGGGGCATGTTACGGGTCAGAATCTCAAGCTGCTGAAAGACCACCTCCACCTCTAACATAAAAGGCACAACCACTGTGTCTGTATGTGAGTCATATCTAAGCTGGAGTTTCACCCGATCTTTGCTTGGGCTCCTGGATCCAAAATGTGTGTACTTGACTTCCTCAGGGCCGAAAGAGCATGGAAATTTCTTTGGGCTCAACATTCCTGGTTTCTGTGCCAGGGGATCATTGTCCAGTACTGTGATGTGACAACGATCACCAGGCTGGACTTCAGTTACCAAGTCATTAACACTGTCCAGAAAGACAGAACGCCCAAAGGGAACTCTGATTCCATTGTTTGCAATCAGAATAGAATCAGCATTAGGTCCAGCTCTGTGTCTGTACAGGTATGCTGAATTGAATGGCTCGGCTTTCACAGTTGAACAGCAGCAGCTGATGGAAAATAGAATAAACAGAGCCACAGTCCATACTTCACAATGTCCTGTCCTTTGCAGACAACCAGCCATATCTACAGCCAGTTGCACTGCAGCAAATGTGCAGTTTACAAAAAGCCCTTCGAAGAGGCAGTGTGTTAAATTTAGATGATGTTGTCTCCTCCTCAGCTAGGCTACTCTGCTTACTCCTTCTCCCTTTAGCTTTAACTGTCTGTGTAGAGACAGACTCATGCACACCAAAGGCAAGAATCCCACACTCACTAAAGGTCTGCAGGTAATACACATAGCCTACTCTAACAGCGGTAGGCTCCACCCAAGGACTTCCCTCTTCCACGCCTAATTTAAGAGAGTGAAGCCAATAGATCTTAACTACGCCCTCTTTCCCATCCCCATCTCCAGTCACAGTCTTTTAGGCTACAGACAGAAAGAGCAGTAACCGCAAGCGGTACATTTATGTAGACGGCGGTACATTCTTTACAACTTCTGTTTTCAGAAGTTCTGACTCGACCATTATTGCATATTTATATTTATAGCATATAGCGGACTAATACTCTGCGTAAGCTGAAGTAGGCTACTCAAAGCAAAGTCGTTTACCTTCGATTTTGTCAATTCCAGGACACTTTTGGAGAAAGGACAACTGATTATACAGTAGCCTAGTCTAGTAATTAAGAGATTCACACTTTAGTATTTCGTTACTTGCCCACGAAAATGCATGCACATTTAAGGTATGCCATGCAAAAAATATCTAAACATTACGCCGTTTCAAAGTAGCCTATTTGGCACACATGTAGGGCTATTAAATAGCAGCGACAGTGCACTCTGTTGGTCAAAATTAGGCTACAGCATGATTGTAGTCATGGTAAACCTGATTAGCTTTTCTTTGACATCTACAAAGGCTACATGATGAATGATTTCGTGTCATTAGCCACTAATGACTGAAGAGAAGAGTAGTTTAATGTTCTGGAATGACTTCAGTGGTTATGATCCTTTGACCAAGAATCAACAGCACGTTAATTTAAGACTTAAGAAGTTTTTTCCAACGTAATATTAACTTTGCATGAATGCATGCAGTAGGCTGCTTTATCTAATCCACACAAGGGTCTAGTTCTGTGAACCTTGCTCGTTGTAGACCACAGATTTATAGGTAAGTAAAAAATAGTATTATCATCATAGCATCTTCCATTTTCTTAGATTATCTCTGGTTTTCCTTTCCTTAGATTACTCACAAGAAGTAAACTGTCCCCTTACAAAAATATATTAGGCCTATGATGTGCTATGGACAGATAGGTGTGCTATACAAGTATGTACCAGGTTTATGAGACGGAGAGGCTACACAATATTGACCATATACTGTATATCAGCTACATAATGATTTAGATGTAGTGCAGATTAGAAAGGGATGTCGTTTTACTGCAGTAGTAATACTGTAGTGTTGTAGTTAGGCTACAATGCAGTATAGAATGATTACGGTTATCTCTGGTTAAAGGAGTTGGATGGTTGACTGGTTCCTTTGGAATGCTGTATTTATGGGTAAGCTGGCTGTCTTTCCCGTGCTTGCACCCCCAGTGAGGTTGACCCCAAAACGACACAGTGGCACCAAAGGCTCCCTAGCACAAGCAGACCTCTGTGCAGCTGTCCAGACAGGTGTGCATTCAGACACAGACCTAAACATCTTGGGTACCAAAGAATCTCGTGACACTACAAACATTTATTCAAAACACCAAGGTCAGAGAAGCAGTCAGCATTAAGACGAAGGAAAAATATAATTTTAATCAGAAAAAGATATGAGGCATGGGAGAAATAACACCGGAATTAGGGGTTTGCATTAAAGAAACAAAGGTATTTGGTGAAAGAACAACAAGATTATGTTTCAAAGTGACCCAGTGAGAGGACAGTGTTAGTTGTCAACACCCGATATAAATTTTTCTAGAAACTCCAAATATATACTTTGTGGTTGCTGTCACCGAGAGTTTAATTCAGTGATGGAAATCCCCTACTGTATCCCCCCCACCTACCATGAAGATGGTGACTTCAATCTCATGATGTGATACATGATCTCAGCCACAGAAAAGGCATCTAAAGACTCCCAGTGAGTCTTTAGCATGCAGATACCTGCCGTATTGAATTTGCTGCTAAGCAAGTAGTGCAAGATATTGAGGGCATGTTTTCTTATGTGCTCTCTGTGAAGGGCATACTGTAGTTACACTGGGACCAAAGAATTAGATACATCAGTCTACGTCATGAGTTTGGTGTATGGTCACATTAAGATATAAATACTCTCTTTCCATTTATGGAGCAATGTTTAACATGGCAATTCTACTACTCACCTGCACATGCTCTGGAGTGCTGAGACCATTTGAAGTTCTGTAAATATTTTGATTGAATCATGTTTTCCTAGTCAAAAAGCAAATACAAATCTACAGTGGTTTTGCATTCAGTTTAATTGTTTATCAATTGGTTTCAAAATTCTTCTCATTATGGTATATGTGTGTTTATGTACACCAATGTACATAATCTCCATCTCTTTCTGCATACTTTTGTGCAGAATTCCTACTATTCATTTTTGGTATCTTAAGTGACTTCCTGCGGCTTTTTTCTTTATCTAAATATGTTCTCCCATGCAGAGATCACTGATGGTTATATTTGTCACATTGAGGAAGTTAACAAGGACATGCCTGGAAAATGTTTGGAACGAGCTGCATTCAAATCTGACAGTGGAATCGACCAAAATAAAAAAATAGTCTACCTCATAAGTCTATCAAGCGGTTTGCTTCAGAACAAGCATCCCCAAGGTTTTTTTTTACAGCAAAGCCCAGTCCACGCACACAGCATACCCAAGATACCATATTCTCAGTGCCTCCATTTTCAACAGGTCATTTCATTACATTACAATAATAGACCCAAGCCTACTCCCTTCCACCCCCACCCCAAACATGCAAGTGGACACAGACTAATAGTAGAAGTTGTAACTATAGAAACAAACAAACCTTTTAATATAACTGCAATCTATCAGTGCAGCCCCCTTCCATCTTTTATGCCAGTCTCATCTATTCTCTTATGATCTTGGTTTAATCTTACTGAACAAAAACACATTCACTATATTCACTCATTGTATTGCATGGAATGCATGGAAACATCTTAATAATAACTCTTAATAATATGTGACTGGCCACAATATGGTCAAGTGCTAACACAGCCTTAGGTTCTACATGAAAGTGTCAGGGTGTAATACAGGTGTGAGGGGCGACACACAGGGAAGAGTCCAGTGGATTCAGTCACTTGAGCCCTGGGCTGCCTCTCCTTACTGGAGCAGACATGATGACAGAGAGCTCTAATCAGCAGTGATGGATGGTGCTGTGAGCTTTCCACACAATACGTACATGGCACCAGCATGGACAGATATGATTTTACTCATGGAAATGTACTCTGCCTTGCTGAATACTCTGCACTTGTTGAGCGTTGGCTGTCTTGCCGTAGAATGTGTTCTCTGCGTGAAGCAGAAGTTGTACAGGCATACCACTCATTCCTACGCAGCTCAGGAGTATCACCAGGCCTTATCATCCCTGCACATCTCATAACCTCAAAGGAAACACATACATGGCTCAGCAAATAGAAGCATTGATGGACTGCTGATGTCCAGCTGTGCATAACTGTGCATCATCTTCTCAGACAGAGCATGACAGAACTCTCATCTGGAGCTGAGGACCTAGCAGATGTGCATGTATGGCCCTGACACTGTTGTCCTGTGCTACTAAGAGTGACAAGATCAATACAGTCTAATAACATTTGATCAACTGAGGTTTGTCAAGTAAAAAAAAAATACAAATGAAAAATTAAATTAAATACAAATAAAAAAATATAAATGGTATGGCGCCGGCAATGAGACATAGAGAACAGCAAACAGGAACATCCCTTTAAACCAAAGGGGGTTATTATCAATCCTGTGATAAATGAGGACAACATACTGTAAAACACAGGTGGGCGGACTCAACATGAAATTAAACAGTTATATGACTGTGTTTTTGAGAACCTTAGGACTAACAAAGCATGCCAACTAGGAGATTGAACAATGGATATCATTTAATGTAACTAATTCGAAGGGCCTTTTACCTTTGTGTTATTTATGTGTGTGTGTGCACTGCAGTGTGACCATGTAGCAAAAGAAAGAAGCCCTTAAATAAAGTGCAGCTGTTCTAAAAGGAAATCTGACTTGTACAGTAGTAACATTAGTCTCACAAAATCTCTAGAGGCGTGATGGAACATTCCGCAATATATCACAGAGTCTTTTGTAGCTTAATAGTTTATGCCTACTATTCAATATCTATATGACATTGTACTGGACATGTCAGATAAGGTCATTCTCCCTGTGTTAAGAGTCTTTAAAGGCCATGACATTCTGGGATCCTCACCTCACCTAAAAATGAAATTGGGGCTGCACTGCTACCTCTCCTTCAGAAATAGCCTCCCTAGGAGAGTGCCCCTTTCTCTTTGCTTTCGCACATCACAGCATCTCAAGCATGCAAACCCCCAAAATAATCCTCTGTATAAATAGCCAAGGCCCACATCTCCCTCTCCTCTGACACAGAAGCACGCAGGCAACAGGCACGCAGGCTGGTGTGTCCATTGGCATGGAGCCCCCATGACTGTGGTTGCGCCCTCATTCCACATCCCGCCCAAGCTGCAATGGTGTGGCATTTGGACAGTTTATTAGCAGATAAGACCTGCTTACTGCTCTAAGCTCAGAGCCTTGGTTGCTCTGCTATTTGTCCCTAACTAGAATACAACAGTATTTCCATGGAAACAAGCTCAATTTAGCCTTTAGACGTTGATTTTAATACACTAAGCTAAATTTCAAGTAAGTAGTAAGTATATGTGCAGACATCTTTCTGGTCCCAATTCAAAAGAAGCTAAATGTTGAATTTCTGTTAAATATAATTGCTATCCTCAATGCCTCCAGATGCCACTGAGTTTATAAGTGAGTGTGAGGTGCGTCAAAAGAATATGTGCACCTGGAGTCTGCTTTGGCTGTGCAGACATGCACATGCCCTGAGCCCTGAGCAGAGATTATATGTTTAGCAAAAGAACATCAACATTGTGATGATAGTAGAGATTCCCTAATATATGCAGTAGATCTCAGTGGGAGCTCTTTCTCAGAGAATTCAATAACTTTTTATCTGTAAAGTTCAATAGAACAGGTTCAGAATAAATTGTAATACTTTGTGTCCATTTCTATGCCCAGATATTTTACAGACATGGTGTTGTTGTAACAGTTCAGCTATATTATAACATTTTCTTCATACTGTGACAAAATTATGGGAACACCGAACACACACATATAATATACATAGACATGTACAGAGATACAAAATAAATTTGAGAAAACCATATTTTACATAGCAATGAAGGAAAAAAACCTAAATTCTAAAATCTAAAAGTGTTCTGACCTATGCTAGCAATGAATGTTCAGAATAGCCAGGTAGCACATATTATGTCCTAGACTACAGATAACAAAATGTATATTAAAGTGAACATCTTTGGAAAATAGATTTAAAATAGAAGTAAAAGCGTTTAGGAAAGCTACCACACTACATAGTCAACAAATAAGCAATGAAAAGCAATCAGATAAATAGCTTCAATACAGCCATGATACTCAGAAATGTAATTAAACTAGCTGTAAAAACAGATGTTAAGAGACAAATGGTTGCAGTTACATTGTAGAGAAATTTATTAATATTTCTGTTCAGGTGCATTTCAAAAATAATATCTTAATAACTTTGGCTACAGGTCATCTAGTTATGTTGGCAAGTATGAGACCTTACATATTTCATCTTAACATTTTAAAGTGTCTGTTTAGAATCTTCAGGCAATTCCAGGCAACTAATATTATTAATATATATATATTTACTAAACATGCCATCCCAGTAATGAAATGCCCAAAAGCTACAGCAAATCAGAGCACAGCTATTTTTTATAGGCAGAAGAACTAGGTGCTTTACTCTAGGGCTGTTTCAATAGGTTATTGAGGACCCTTTGAAGGTCTCTTTGTACTGTTTTTGGCCGAAGTGAAGATAGCTGACATGTCATCTTTGAAGACCTATTTAAGAACAATTTAAATGCCCTATGGGAATGTCAGGGTCCCTGTTAAATGTTGCAATTGGCACAACAACTCAATAAATGTCATATACTAGATTTTATTGTTTTATTTCTTTCTTTTATCTCCTTTGTATCCTTTTCACATCTGTTTCATCAGCATAAATGGTTCAGCTCTCTGAAAAAAAAAAAGAATTTTGAAAAAGACCTGATCACATGGAGACAAAAAATTGCATTCACTGCAACATGGCAACATGGAGTGATGTTTCACCTTTGGGCAAATCTATTAGCTCTAGCCTATACACGATCCAAGAAAATCAAAATGCACAGAGAGAGTGAGAAAGAGAGCAATATAGTAAAAGTGAGAGATATGCTGATTCCAAAGAGTCTGGCAAATTAGTGAGGTGAGTGTGGGGGAGGAGACTGTGTGGCTCTCAAGAATGCAGCTCTGATGGGACTGATATCAACAATATGTCCTTCTGTCAACAGCTGCCAGATCACAGCAACTCACCGGGCCCCAGACCACCACAACATCAAAACTGGAGGAGCAAGAGTGAAAGACAACTGCTGTATTAAATTATACCAGTGGACTTGTTCTCAGAAAGAGATGGAAAAGAGATGGAAAGACCAGGAAAAAACATTAAAAATTTTATGGTCACCCACACTATCTCAACCTCAAAATATTTAAGGTACTCGATTATTAATTAATATAATAATTTCTACATTTTAATTCACATATCTATGTAACACATACATGTTAGAAATTAGAACAAAGTACAAAAGTACAAAAAGTACAAAAAATAACAACAGCTTTCAGGGTTTGCAGGGGAAATCTCGCAGTTTGCATTGTTATTAGACAGTATGCTATTTTAGACTTTAATTTAATACAATAATTGATGTACAATTGGGGAGTAAAAAAAGATAAAGTATTTCCACACATGAACAAATGTTTCATTGAAGCGAGTTGAAACTCTGTGCTACTCACCAGCACTGCCATCTTTGTTTTGCTCTGACACATCCAACGTATTTTTTGCGTTAATTTAATCAATTACTTTGCCAAATCAATGCTGCTATGTTGGCTGCTAAAATGTAACTGTAGACATGGGTGCTAGGCTGTTGCTGGAGTATCTGGGGAATTTTGTAATAGAAAGTCTTCTAAAACAATCACTAACACACACACACACACACAGACACTCAAAAAAACTGGAAAGCCAGTGTTGTGTTTATTTCCAGGGCAGGGGTCACCACCACTGGTCATGACTTGTATAAGCTTACAACTCATTTCGACACATTTAGCTGTTCTAAATGTGCACTAGTAGCAAAGGATGCCCAGAAAAGGCTGATGTATAAAAGGAAAGCTAGATGAAGGGACAGCTGGGGAAAGAGAAGGAGAGAGAGAAAGAATGATGAGAGGGAGAGAGAGAGAGTGAGAGTAGTGCATGGAGGAAAAGGGCACGCTTTCTGCCTTTCAACCTTGAGTAAGAATCAACGGCTATGTAAATGTGTCCTAAGAACTACATACAGTACTGCGTTCTGTACATACCACTCAGCCAAGCTAGTGGTGACAAGTGCTTAAGGTCATGTTCATTTACCTCTAGCAGCTCAGCTCAGCAACTACCCAGCTTTGGTTTGCTCCAATTAGAATATGCAATGGCCAGTCAGCCAATCAGCTAATTATTTTGATGTTTGCATTAGCTTTCACAGGTCTTAACAAGGTTAATACCTCTTGTAATGCCTCTTAAAATAGACACCTGGACGATTCAATTTAAGATTACATATCTGTAAATGACATATTTACAGAGTTCTGCCGCTGACTGAATGCTATACAGTTGGTATGCGTGTTAGCAACTCTGCTAGCTAAAGGGTTTCCACCATTTATTTCTATAGGGCACTAGTTCTATTAGGCACTAGCTCATGTTAGCTTTCATTAAGTTACATGCAAATAAATACAGTACAAAAACTTTGCACTCACAGAAGCCCTGAAATTTCTCATACCAAAACCATATAAATCTATATTTATAATCTATAAACCTATCCGTCATTCTAAGGTTTTGGCCTATCATTATTCAAAACTTTTTAGAAGCTGGAAATAATTGCTATGTGTCATGGAACACAGTATATGAGAAGTGAGCACTGGAGACAAAACAATAACTGGAGAGAAGTGATGGATGCTTGATGTAATGACAATACATTAAAATATCACTTATATAGTACTACAGTATAAGAGTTGAAGACCTTTTTGCTACCATGAGCCTGTCTTGTGGAATAAACCCCCCACTGCACCCCACATTCGACAAAACCTCTGAACCGAAAACAATACCTAGTCAAGTCTAGTCTTAAAACTTTCCTATTTACTTTCCCCCAAAAGTTAGGGATGGTGCACTGTAAGCCACCACTTCTCATGGACAACTCTTTTTTGAAAAGACTGCCTCTGCAGTTACCACCTGTCTAAGGCTTGGTGGCCACTGACCATCCCTTTACAGTAGTAGTGGTGGCTTGTGAAACACCATGCCTTAGTTATGCTGCTACAGCATAGAGCCGCCATAAAACCTTTCATGTGTCATGCCATAGAAGTCTCTTTATCTCTCTCTCCCTCTCCTAATACCCACATACAGTATATATTTATGCACATATGGCTATACTTCACAACACACATGATCACTAAAGTGTTAATCGTGTAGACAGGTATAACTAATGTGCTTCATTTCTCCATCCATGCCTCAACCTCTTCTGCTGAGTGTCACTCAACTGTAGAACTTAAGACAATCTATGTTTTTAATGATGAGGGATAGTATCTTGGGATTATTATGATGCTCAGTTAACACTAAGGACTCATTGTTATCTAATCTATAATTGCTGCTAATCTTCTGCATGACCCTGGGCAGTTCTGTTAGCTCCTTGAGCCGTGGTTCTTGCTCTATTGCTGTAAAGCGCCATGAGACAAGACTATTGTTTAAGGCGCTGTGGAAATAAAATGTAATTAAATTGATGTGTCTGGTGGTGCATGCTCCACTGGACATAAAATGTAATCTTTCCAGGAAGCTGATCTACTGGGGACTTCCAAACAAATGGGCTACTTGAAGTGTCTGATTTTTTAAGTGTCTGAATTTAGGCAAACTTTAAAAAATCATATTGATATAACCCATACATATTTGATGATCATATTAACATGACCCAAGCACATTTGATGATCAATTTTCACAATTTCATGAGAACAATAAGATAAAACTATGATAAACTAGATACAATTAGATAAAACTATAAACTAAAAAATGCACTACCACCATGTACAGATCTGTCCCATGTATTAAAAATGTCTAAATGAATGTACTGTAGGCTTATTAACCTTGGCTATTAACCATGGCCAATCACATGAGTGACTCATAATCCTTGTATATTTACAGGAGATGTTTAAACTCCACAAAGACAGGCCTCTGCATGGCTGTTAGCAGCTGCTTCAGCTGTTCATGTGCTGGTCAGGACTCTGGGAAGCCTCTTCCTCCAGGGCCCAGGTGAAATGACTGTGTCTGTCTGTGCGCTCCACCACATCAAACTCAGCACTCAGGAAACACACTCACACTCACTGTCATTAGTAACACAGCTACTGCTTTCATGTCTCAGCGACAATAACTATGTGATGAGCATGTCTCTCTGCCCATCTGTCTTTCTGTTTGTCTGTCCGTGTACCTGATATGTCAGTGTAGATTTGTACTGACAATATAAATTGATTCTTTAGGGTGGGTGAGTGAATACAGTAGTTCACTGTTCATGCATTAAAGGAGAAATCCGCTGTGATTTGGACCTGGACTGTACTGGAAGATGTTACCGAGTACAAACATATATCCAATGCCCACCTTCATACACCCCCAGCATTCCGCATTAAGCCGTTTATAGCCGAAGCTTTCATTAACCTTACACTGCTAGCTATAGGGGCATAGCTTTGCCTATGCAGCTAAATCGCTATTTTTACACCATTAACAAAGTTCAAAGTAACTCCACACTTCATTGGTAGACTTCTCAGGGCCCTGACATTTAAAACGTGGCAATGAGAACTTTGAATGTGTTTTATAATGACGACTAACGTAATTTTACCTAATCTTTCATAGTCAAATCTAGTTTTTGGTGTGAGTGCTTTTGACAGGTTAATTACTGTATGCATGTTTGTGCATTGTGCTTATATTACCCATCATATGTTATCATGTCAAGTATGGCTATGCTTTTGAAGTTGAAAGCATCTTTATTACAAAAAACAGACATCTTGTCCTAGTTACGATGACCTTGCCTGCTCGGGGTTTGTCCATAGAGCACAATTTAATTACTTGCCCTTCTTTCTCTCCCTCTGGTAGGCAATTCATCTCTTGGCCACAAGTGTCAACTGTGTGAGAGCATGGATGTCTGTTATTACTTCCTGTGTATTTACGGCACTGTCAGCTATGGCCCACACTCCTATTCCCGCTAACTGGAAAGGCTGGGGCGCCTAGGTGGAAGTGCTTTCCCACTCACTGGTACTCATTAGACCAATCACAGGGTAAGTAATGGCGGTGCAGCCCAGGGCAGATTGGGCTCCATTTGATGGGCCGCACTGTTGCCTGTCTCTCACTGCTGTCAGAAAGGAGAGGGGTGGCACTCTTATGCTCATGCCTCCAGCTCAGCATGTAGATAACTGGACAACCAGGTGCACTCAAGGAGAGAAACAGAGCAAAGCAGACTGCCTCCAATCACATCATGTCTCTCTTCTTGTCTCTACTTTCCTCCCTCAGAAGTCTTGAATACAGTAGTCATTATTGGACACCACAAGAAAACAATAGTGGGGACGGCACAGCTCACTGGGTGATCTCATTTAACAAGCCCAGGAAAAAAGACCCCAAAAAATCTTAACCTCAAGCTCTTACAAACGAAAATGAATAAATATACGCTTGTAGGTCTTCTTTTGAACTGAAACGCATTGGGTAACTGGCAATAATCAAACAATAATTCCCCAAATAATCAGATTCTGATTTGATGAGGATGGCAGTGCTAATGACGGTGAGAGGTATTGATCTCAATTGTTGTGGATATCATTTGTATACCTGTTTCAGCCATCTCAACTAAGGCAATAACCCTACCTGTGAAGTGATTCTGAGACTGAACAGAAAACAGAGCTAGTTTCAGTTATGGATGTGTTCAGTTCACAGTTGGTAGAAAACTGAACTTGCTCAATCATGCACAACACTGCTTAAAAGATGTTAGTGCACATCATTGCAGTGAGAGCAGAGCAGAGCTCCCTATGGCTCCAAAGCACTCTGAGACAAAGGGATTTTTTCCCATGGGGACAGCTCTGAATACTGTGACTGGGAATACTGTGACTGTGAAGTGCCCTGTCAGTCATCTGCACACACACTGCCAGAATTGTGAAAGGAACGTCTGGAAGCAGAAGCCATAAGTCATTCTCCCACTCTCAGTACGCCACAGGCTACAGTTTGTGATTACTGTCTGAGAACAGCTGTAGTCTAAGAAGTATGTCCCTGAGTGTAGAAGGCCATGACTCCCTGTGGGACCCTACATTTCCCCTCCAGAAATCCTCTTCTCTTCATCTTTCAGACATCCATTTCTAATTTCTTTCCTCTTCCATGAGTTAGGGCCAAAACAAGGCAAAAAATTTAAAGAGATCCCTGACTTGTAAGACATGTTTGCCTTATAACATGGACATTGGCAGCAGCTACATAAACATTTTATGTTCAGAAAATCCTTTCTAAAAGAAAAAGGAATGCCCGCACACTTCTGAAACTCCCATACTTTTAATGATGGTACTGCTGCAACGTTTCGACCCTAATGGGTCTTCATCAGGCAAAAAAAAAAAAAAAAAGAAAGCCCTGCACCTCACCATGGGATGTGCACACTACCGCCTCAGAAAGTCCTTTCTCTCATAAGCTGCCAATTGGCTGCATCTTATCAATATCCAAACATGGTGCAGCAATTTAGCTGTTGCTGTACATACATACTGACACTATTAATATTAACCATTTGATTTTACCCAGAAACCATTAAGACATATACTGCATGTAATGGCAACTCCCATAAGCACAACACATGAAGAAATGCTAACAAATGAAGAGATGCTCTAAAAAGTTTAACAACAAAGACAGCATTTTGTTTTTAAATACTGTTAGATAATGAGTGCGAAAATATTGAGTGAGTCTTCCTGTAAGAGACGTGCAAGTCTGTGATGAAGGTCATTTTTCAAAGGTGTCACCACCACCTTTCTAATCACTATATATTTGTATAGACATGTGTCTGCTAACACATAGCTATGGATCAGAGCTTTTCATCAGCTAGTGGGGGCACCAAGGATTCCTCACGGAGGCCAGGGGGTCCATCCACACTGCTCAGAGGCTCACAGGTGTGAGGTACTGAGATACAGAGAAGAATGGAAGTGACTGATAGGACCCCAACAAGAGGTAGCTTCCTCAAGTGCCTGATGATTAGCCAAAAAGCCCCAGTTGTGAAAGCACTATATGTGGCAGAAACAGAAATCATACTGATATATACATACTATATATATGTATGTATTAATGTAAATATTTCATGGGCACCATTTGATTTTAAACTCTTTTGACACAACATGAATGCTTTTCTCTAATACTTCTCACAGTTCTGCTGGTAAATTAAGATTGAGTTCAGGGGTCTGACCTTGTAGTTCTATTTTCACACCCCTAAAACAGTTTCACCGAATACAGCTACCGTGTAGGATAGGACAGGATGCTGAATCTCCTACAGGAAGATTGATGTGGCCAAGTGCCATGTATACTGACTAACCACATGTTGATATGCAGTAATATCAGAGGATGTGCAGTTAAGACTATTTATACAAACGAATGTGAGGGGATGTAATATGGCACCTTGATGACCTCCTGAAACCTATGGGGGGGCTCTGGAGGTTGGTATAGTGATTGGAAAAGGAGACGTTTACACTTTAGAGACACAGTTTTCTATAAAAGGGTTGTTCTAAATAATGCCATAAATTGTTCTGTGGTCCATAATCTTAAAGAAGGGCTAAGCAACGTTCTGTTTTTTTCTCTCACAAGCTCCCTCTAAAGACCGCTGCATTGCATTGTATTGCACTGCATTCTATTGGAGGCAGTCCGCGCTGCTGAACATTGCAAGTGCTGTATCTACCACTATACGTAGGCCACGGTGGCTCAGTCTACAGTGTTCGTTCGCCGTGTAATGACTCATCCTAAACAGTATGAAACGGATTAATTAAATGAAAAATGTTGCATAGTGGGCCTTTAAAATCCCCATGCTGCTGAACTGAAGGAAAATTTAAAGTAAAGTTGATATGCCAGATGTGTCATCTTTTTATTGTCAAAATACTTAAAAGTGATTAATTAGTTACTTCCAATTTGATTTGTTGATTTTGATACATTGACGCTGATGTCTTTGATTCCAACATTCTCTTACATCACTAGCATGAATTTCATGCTTTTTGCTGCAATTTGACTGGTCTCAGCCATTACCTGACCATAGACTACTACACTGACTAACTAACATAGAGTATACTGGCATTTCAAGACCCCAAATTAAGTAGGCAAAATTAAGTAGTCTACTGTACTCTTCTTTCAATTTCAGTCTGTCTTTACTCTGTCTTGGTTTATGGAGTATTAAAGCAAACAGGTAGCAGAATTGCAACATTTGTGATTTTTTTTTTTATTCGTGAGACTTAATTAAGGTCTGCCAATTATGAAAAAGACAGAATATCCCACCTAATAAAATAAAAGAATGAAGGGATGCACTCCATTTCAAAAACTCAAAGCAACATACGATAGTGACAGCAAGCCCTTGTCGACATGTGGCATACTTTGATTCATTTACCACCACCAACATATCAGAAATTATTACTTTGATCCACTCAACTAAGACCTTACGTGGCATGGACCCAATTAGTGCCACCTTTGACTGTAGAAAATGGCATCTTACTACAAAGGTTCGAAAATATAGGCATCAAAGATTATGTATTAGCCTGATTCAAATGGTACTTATCTGGTCGCTCCTAGTTTATACATACTTATAATAAATCATCATGCTATACTGAAGTAAGGTATGGTGTACCCCAAGGCTCAGTATTGGGGCCCCTTTGGGATTTTTCACTCTTATCCAGCACCACCCAGCTGTACCTTTCCATGAAACCTAATGATTGTACACCAGTAACAAAACTGGAAGATATTTAACTCCTGAAAAAACTCCATAAGTTTAACCTGAACATTCCAGACACTTGAATAAAATGTATGACAGAGAAAGGATCTTTGTTTCATTGTATCTGGACCTGTAAACATATTCAAGAATTTTGGAATGGCATATTTGAGTGCATTTCCTGCATTATTCAGAAAGAAATCCCAGTGTGTATCCTTGGCCTTATCCCAGAGACATTATCCCTTGGAACACATGAAAGCAAGTTGGTCAACCTCTGCTTACTACATGCAAAACGTCTTGTTGCTAGACAGTGGAAAAGTGTCTGTTGTCCATCTGTAACCCTATGGGTCAATGAACTCTCTTCATGTATAGCGATTGAAAGGCTTACATATGCGATTAAACACAAAAGCCATATTTTCCATAAAATATGGGATTCAGTCATTACATTTTTGGAATCAAGACCCAGTAACCTATGTTCTTAAATGCCACAATAACAAGTGAGACTACCTTCATGTATGTATTTTGTTGTTTGTATTATCTGCTTGTTTGTTTAGTTTAATTTTGTTTTTGTTTTTTGACAGATTTATTTTATTTCTTTATTATTTTTTTTTTTATTATTTATATTATCTTTATTTATTTTTTTCCCCTTTCTTTTTCGTTCTCTTTTCTTTTCTTTTCTTTTAACTATTACTGCTGCTTTTGTTGCAAACTATTATTATCACCAGATGGCTCAAAGGGGGTGGGTGGGTGGGTTGTTGGGAGGTGGGTAAAAACTGTATCTTCCTGATATATTTTAATACATGTGTTGAAAGATTGTTGGTTGTTTAAAATCAATAAAAAATAAGAATAAAAAAAAAAAAAACTGGAAGATATTAAAATCGGGATGACTAATCATTTCTTACGCTTACTGCTTACAGTCAGATCTTACTTTGGCCTTTCACTCTCATTTAACAAAAAAAAATATTATTTCTGCCTCCCACTACCTGATCATACGTCGCAAACTTTCTGACTGGAGTGTGATCAATGTCACGGAAGACCTCTGCCAAGATGGAAACAGCCTTTCTTTGGCCCTGCAGCTGTCTCCTTTTCTAAGGGACATACCTGGACCGTCCTAATGTTTCCTCTATTATTTCCTCAATGATTTCCTCACTCCTGGACTCTAGCATTATGGCACTACAGTGCCCAGATCGTTTGACAATCTATGGCTTGACTGCCCTTAACAATGTGGAACTATATCTTGGGATTATTATGATGCTATATTAAGATTAATTCCTTGATGTGCCCAAGGTTACTTCCTAGACTATGACAGATAAAAAGGTGAGTTTTTCATTGCCCCTGTTGCACATGGCTGCTCTCTGCTGTGAAGCACCGTGACATATTACTTTTGTATAGGGCACTGTATAAATAACACTGAATTGAATTGAATTAGGCCCCAGATATTAAAATTTAAGATTTCTTTTAAGTCTTCTCAATGTAATATTTCCAAATTCATTCAAGACTTTTTAAGACCTTATGGGAACCCTGTAATTATGTGGGAATTTCAGTTCCTGAGTAAGTCTGAGGTGTTCACTGACCATTGGCTCTGGAGCAATAGTTGTTGCTGTTGTTGTTGCTTCATTCATTAAGCTGCTCCTCCAGGGACTCAATGGAGGTCTTGGTGGAGATGGTGGCCTCATTGATATCCACCACCTGTATCTTCTCTGGCTTCTGCTCAGAGGCCAGTGGGTCCTGGGAGCCTGAGACTTCTTCTGCTGCAGTGGCCTTCTCCCCTACTGCAGGCTCCCCTGGAAAGAGGAAAACATGATGGGAATTTTGCCATGAACTAAACTATACACAGCGAAAAAGTGCCCCCTCCAAAACAAAAACAAAACAAAACAAAAAACAATACAGCTTATTACAAAAAAATAATTTATTTCAAGTAAAATCGTTTGTCAGTGCGACAAGTAAATATGGCTGTCTAAGATTACATTTAGACAAAATAGGCCCAAAAAGCTTGTTTTAAGATTAAAACTACTGTACTTAAAAGACGATGCAAGACAAAAAATGCTGAAACAAGCAAAATCTGCAAAACTCTGCAAATCTTAATCTGCCAGAATCTTAAAAATGATATAACAAGATTAATATCACAATTCTAACCCAAATAATGTAGTCATTTTTGCTGTGTAATTGTAAGCACACTTTAAAACATAGTGTTCAAGTGTCAGTGTCCATAAATGACCGCTTGTTTGTGTAATACACAGTTAGAGTCCTGCTTTTACTGGTGGGTGTTGTCAATGACATTAAAGCCACAATGCTTAAGTTCCACCCGACCTCTCACCTCCAGCTGCATTCTAGTCAGACACCAGTTTTCACCCAGTAAAAGTTAACTGTTTTCTTTTATGAGTCCTTTTCATTTCACAGACACTTACACACTCCCAAAGGCAGACAACTGAGATTAGTAGTTATGGGCCAAACACACCTGGACCTTCTGGGAACTTCTGCTTTCCCCATCGCCTTGGGGTAGACACAGCCAGGTTACTAGACTAATGGAAACCACTGCTATGTATGAGCTCTGCATTGGAGGACACATTCAGGTAAGACACACACACACACACACTAAATCTAACACACTAGTCTAAATCTATGTTCCTCCACTCGCACATATCACATGAAAGGGTAAGACAGAGCTGCTAGGAACCTCTAATTAATGCAGATGCTGCTAGGGTCTGGTGTGCAGTAAACCCCATTTCAAAAGAAAAGCACATGCTGACTGCACATAATGAGGTCTATGCAAACCAGCCTGTTACTGTCCAAACACTAAATGTAAGATCAAAGTCAAAGTTAACGCATTAATAGTGCATTAATGCAACCTATCTTTATCACAGTTAAAAAACATATTGCTGTTGATTCAGGGTATTTAAACATGATTGGACTCATTTTGGTAAGGAGCAATTTTTATATTTAATATTTTCACTAGTGCCTACAATGCAAAATAAACCCAGTTATAATTTAATCTTTATGGTAAACTCGCCTCTATAACTTGTCAAATAAACCTGCAAAATGGCCAGTTATTTAACCTTCGTGTGGGGTGTAAGTTTACTTTAACTTTTCTGGGTGACCAGTGGGCTAAGTTCATAGATGCATACATTCCCTAACCTTCACATATACATGTAGACTATTAATAGCCTAGTGATTTACAAATAGCCTGTTTCACTTGACTGTCAGTGTCAAGCTGTTTCCTCTTTGTTCCTTGAAGTGCAAGTGTAGCTTGCAGCAAGTAAAGCTAAGCAAAAATATTGTCTGTTACAGTAATTCTCCAAATACATTTAGTATTTTGCCAAAATATACATAAAATCATTATTTTGGACTGGTAAGAATAGGCAATATGTTTAAACTCTAAAATCAACAAAAATCCAAATACATTAGCCCATTATACATTTTGTAGGAATTCTGTCTATCATACAGATAAGCTTTTTTTTGTTTTTAATACATGTCATACAACAAGGATATTTTCAAGATAATAAACTCCTGTAGGCTACTGCAGAGAAAGTTTGCTGTAATGTTCAGTACATTTATCCTAGAAAGGTACTTAAGTATAATTGAAAAAAAGTGTTTTTCCCACAATTTAGCAATTAATCAAATAGTATGTGAGACTCTAGGCGGTGGTGCCACCTGATGTAAGATATTAGTATGGTCTCACTGTAGTGGACAGCACACAGCATTGGAATACATACTTAGTGTCTTAGTGACTTAGTGTCTTAGTGTGAGAGTGTAAGTGGTAGATATTAGTATGGTCTCATTGTAGTGGACAGCACCCTTTTATACAGAAACCTTATACAGAAACTTTATAAGCTTTATACAGAAACATAGGTCTACGGTTGAAAAGGTCATACAATGGAGTCCCCCTCCATAAGAAACTCCTAAACTTATCATACCATATTCAATTTATGCTGTGTCATCATAATACCCTGTGCTTTTCCTACAGACAGCACACAGTGACCTCATAGTTTAATAAATTCTACATCAAAGAACAACAATTCTTTCTATGACCTTTTGGACCTGGTAACACTGCTGAACTCATGTCCTATATTCCACAAATACACATTTGTGCATTTGACTGGTTCACCTTCATGGAAAGGTAGTGAATCCATGCATGCCAAAGAATCTAAGACATCTATTATATATCTACCTACTGTACTAAAGATCAGGGGCCTCAAGAAGCATAGTGATACATAAAACTGTTGTTTTGCTTAACGGAATGGACACAAATGTCTTTCTCAGAGTTTAAAAAGACAAGATCATCACACTGGGTCTTGTGTCTGCTCACTTGCCTCATCTAGTGGTGATCTACTTGAACTGCAAACAAGAGTAAAGCAGGGAGTCCTTTGAAAATCAGTTTCATTCATCATATGTGGATGATGATGCTATTGAGGCCATTTGACACCCACCTTAGAGACACTGGACGTGATGAATCATGCGTGGTTATTGATTTGATAGGTACTGTGTCTACTAGCAGTTTGTGTGCCATCTCTGATCTGTGATATAGCTTCTGTGTGACTTGTCAGTGAGTCCTACCCTTTGCGGGCTCTGGGTCCACAGTAGATTTGAGGTCCGGGGGAGCTGCCTCTGGAGAGGCTGCACTTGTTTCTGGGGCAGTGAATGTCTCCATCTCTACAGGCAAATCCACAGAAACACATCCACTCATTACAGGATAGAAGCCAGAAGTACTGTATGTTAAAGCCAGAATTCTCACTACCACAACGTTTAATGTATTACTAGATATTTTTTACTACTGTTTTTTTCCAAATACTTTGAAATAGTGAGCTATCTAAGAACTCTTAATCATCAATAAAAATAAAACTAAACAGCATTTTACTCAAGATTTTATCTATATAATCTAAATATGTGAATGTGTATACTGTATGTGTCTAGAGTCTAGACAGTCACACACACACACACACACACACACACACACATACATGCATATTATGTGTGTGTAGTAGTATTACTGTAAGCAGGAGTCACTCAATAGACCATACAGATCAGATTCCAGGCCAAATACACTGCATTGTATGTATTATAATGTACTTCTGACTATAGAAAAGGGTGAGAGAACACCTTTCTCAGGTGTAGCATCAAACACAGCATCTGCCTCCACTGTGCTCAGGGGTATAACTGCATCCTCATGCTTATTGCGGAGATCAACAGAGTACCTCTGCATGGGCAAAGACACAGCATATGAGTAGGCTACAGTACAGTACATTCACACTAAAGTGTAGGGGTTAGGGAACCATTCATCTGGCAGTAAAGTTACAGGATCTTACCCTTGTTTTGTTCTGTTTGAGGCAGCAAAATATAGTGAGGATGACTGCAATTACAATGATGATCACCAAAATGATATATCCTATGGGAGCAAATCAAATTACATTTTTAGCTATTGTTATGTATAAATCAACATGAACTGCTATCAGTGTCTAGGTATAACATGAGAGAGACTTGAGACTTGATTTTATCAAGTTACTTGATTTATCACCTGTTTTATTTGATGTGCTGGCACTATCCTTCTTCTCTGCAGTTGCCACTGTAAAGGAGACAAATTGAATCTATATGTACCACAGAATTTAACTATTGTGTAAAATACTTTTTTTACTAGGCATGTGGTAAGACTGTGAGACCTCTCTGCTTGAATGTGTATGAGACATCCAGTAAAACAGTTATTCCAAAGTGCCACAACCTACCTGCTCTAGTGGTCACTGATGGAGGTTTTCGGGAGGGGGCTTTTAAAGGATACAAAAAATGTATTTAATTTCAGCGAAATAACAAAGCATTCTCATGATTAATGCATTATTACACATAATAATAATAATAATAATGATAATTATATATATATATATATATATATATATATATATATATATATAAAATTAATAATAACAGAAGACTGGGTCTGGGCACCCATGTGTAACCAGGGTGTGCGACCGAGTCCTAATATGTAATGGAATTGTGCCATAAGTTTCTTATGCTGCAGCAGTGGCTATGGACACTCACCAATATGTTTGGGTGCAGGTGAGGTCTGGATCCCTCTGGTGGTTCTGCTCTGAGGGGTGGCCCTAGTGCTGATGCCTGGGGATTTGGAGGGTCCAGCACTTGTCACTGGGATTGTGGAATTTGGGGCACTACTATTCTGTGATGGAACATTTTCAAAGGGCAATGCTACTGTAGTTGTCTCAGAAACATTTTTGGTGTTGCTCGTGGTGGTATTAACAGTAGGGGTGGTGGAATTGCCCACCATTGCAGGTTGTTGAGTGGTGTTGCCAGAACATTCTATGTTGTCCAGAACACCTGTCAGGCACAGAGGTCACAAGAACTCAAAACCTTAAGTTCCAGCAATTCATACTAGAAAAACACAAAATAATTATGTTTGATTATTGTATGTATGTATGATTATTGTTATCACCTAGATATTAAAATCTGGTATTTTTTATAAACATTTAGCAGATTACAATTAGAGTTCTCTTAGAGTATTCTTATTTATCAGTGAACTGCAGCTCTAATAAGTCTATAGTTAGTCTAATCGAATAATTCTATCTGCTTTCCCATTACCTCACCCCACCTCTCTGAGGCAGGAAGTTGGAGCTGGAGATGAAAATATCTCTTCACTAATCACTACACAATTAATCAGACCAACTGAGTGAAGCTACTGTAGAGCTGAACCATATTGTATATGCCCGCCTCCATGTTAGGGTAAGAGCCAGTATTATTATGCGTAAGTAATCAGGACACTGGTGAGTCTTGGCATTCCGTCACGGCACTCCTATTTTTGTTTGAGGTGTTTTAGGATTTCCTTTATTTTGTGTCATGTCATGCAGATATTTGGGAATATTTTGTATTGTAGTATTTTTAAATATTTGTCATATAATATTCCATCATCAGATGTCTACAAAATGTACTGGCTAAGTGATTCAGCATTTCTGAATATGCATTGCTCCATCTATCTACACCCACTCTCTTATCACTTACATCTGATCAAGGAAATCGGATGTTCAGTCTCTCTGTAACGTCCACTGGTCTTATGCACTTCAACCAAACTGCAAGAATAACTGGCAGAAGACATACTGTAGCTGAGAGTGGCCTACTTACCTTAATGCATCTGTCATCTGGACTGGGCAATTTTAACTTTGGACTGTGCTCTCTACATAGCCAGAAATGTTTACCACAGACAGAATCATTTAACATGTCATTGTTGGATGTTCTTCTGCCGGAGGTTTTCATTTCTGCCTCCCAAGTGGAGGAAGCATGCAACAAGTCTATGCTGACCCTGTCTCCTACCCGTGGACTGCATGTTTTATGTTTGTCTTTTGTCCTTATTTATCTTTGTGTTTGAGTGGCCTTTATACAAACGTATTAATGTAGCCTATTTTTACATGTCGCTTTGTATAAAAACGTTTGAAAAGTAATACACACAAACACAAATAAACACAGACAGACATTCAGACAGACCACCTTAGTCAATCAAGGTGGTAAAGACTTCCCTTTAAGCCTTAATCTAGAGTTACATCGACACAATAGAACATATTAAAGAATGTGCATCTGCATATAAATCTTGTCATAACCAATGCACCACCAAACTGAACTTCCTCTTTAGTCATGACAGTGCTAGTGTAGTTGTCTCAGAAACATTTCTGGTATTGCTCATGGGGTTATTAACAGCAGGGGTAAATGGGCTTACAACTATCCAGTGTGAATATTGTTAAGTAGACCAGAGTGAAAAACATTATTTTACATGATAAAAAAAACTGTAACACATAATTAAACATGTGAAAAAGAAGAAACATCATGAATTGAGTCTAAATAAGACAAAATGATATACATTTTAGACACAATACACACAAACACAATACAAATGTCAGGAAATGTCATCACATACCTATCAGCAGAAGACAGGTATGCAGGGCCCATAGTCTCTCCATTCTTTTCATGTGGGGTGCGAGAAGAATGCTACAGCTCAGAGACAAACTGTCAATCTAACGGACTTTTCAAGTGTCAAAACCACAAAAAAGAGGAAGACAGGTTGTTCAAGACAGGAAATTACACATACTGTACCCTATTCCAAAGCAATTCAATAAGTCTACTATGCAGACTGTGTGCTCTGTTGCATGAGACACCCTAGTCTTTTTTTCTAATTGTAGCCATATTGTCAGTGCATCTGTAAGTCAGCATATTAACACAACAGTGCATATTAGCTTATTCAGTATGTTTCTGATAAAAAGGAGTGCAATCTAGTTTCTTTCCCCTACTATAATGTGTCATTGAAGTGGTCAGATAAGTTTTAAGCACACTGTACTACTAGTGGCATCTAGGGCTGCAGCTGCAGATCTTATCCAAAAGGTTTCCAGGTCAGAAAGTGGCCAATCAGGTGCCTTCAAAAGGTGACAACCCCTATACTGCCAGTGTTATGTGTCCATAAAGTAACTTAGGAAACACTCACTATGGAAATACACAGGGATACAAAGGGATGCAATTAGGAACATCATAAACAATGTATATAGTTCTTCCCACAAGACTCAGTGGGCAAGATTTAGTTAAATGCATTTAATGAACAATGCAAGAACTGAGACTGAAGACATGACAGGGACCTGCTGAAAAATAGTGTTTAGTTTAGTAGTGTTAAGTCTGGACAGGCCCTTGTCTTCATTGGATGAGTTTAGCAGAGTAATGAATAGGAAATAATAGTAATGAATTTTGTAGTGAGAGGAGTGAGACTCCTCTCACTACAAGAACAAACAAAAAACTCTTCTGTTGAAGGCTACAATAATTTTATGTCTTATTTTTTAGTTCCTTTTTTCAGTTCAGATCTTGCTCAAGTCATTCTTCTATTAAATATCTGGTCAGGAGTAAGAAGTATGCTCTAACACAAGATGGCGCTATAAGTCTAAGAATCAATCAAGTAAAACTATGAACAAACTATTGAAACATTTAATAATGATAAAATAATTAGGCTTCCTGTATCTTTAAAAAATAAAGAAAAATAATTTCCAACTTTTTAAAATCATAGTTTTATTATTAAAGTATATAGTTTTGGTCTTCAAATATATGATGGTTTATTGCCCTTTGAGACAGACAAACAGGTAAACAAATTTGCAGCTCTGTGTTCCAACCACATCACAATATTAAAGAAATTAATTGCAGTTCCAATAAGGCTCTAGGGGCTGTTTTTTCGGTTTTCTGTGACATTTAGGCTATTATCTTGCTAGCTTTAGATAGAAATTCTGCTTTAATTAAAAAGCACAGACTGCTACTACTGGAAGGGAATCTATTGATAGCTGGAGGGATGATGACGAGGGAGAATGGCAGTTTCATTTCTAACTGTTTATTTCCCCATGCCAGAGGTAATCAGTGACAGGATTAGTGCTAAGTGCCACCCACTCACTGAGGTACCAGTGGCCGTTCAGTGCTTGCCAGAATCCCCCCTCCCCCCAGCCTTTTTCATTTCCCGTCTCTCCCTCTTCCTCCCTCTCTGTCACTCTGTCACTGTGGTCAGCCTGGCTTGGAGTGGATGAGCTAATCTCTCCTGCGTGGAGGTGTTGGGAGGAAAGCAGAAGGGAGAGAGAGGGAGGGAGGGAGAGAAGAGGAAAGAGACCACCCACCCAGTGAATTCAGGAGGCCCAGACGCACAGCTCCATTCTATGACCCTTCTGAGCAACCCCCCACCCACCCACCCACCCACACACACACACACACACACACACACACACACACACACACACACACACACACACATAGAGGGATGGGGGTGGGGGGTTAGGTTGGTAAACAGCCTGGTCCAGCCCGCTCCATTTCATCTCTCTTCCTTTCTCACTTTCTCTCTCTCTCTGTAACAAATATACACACACACACACACACACACACACACATACACACACAAACACACACACAGACAGACACACATACACACACTCACTCCTTTATAGCACAATGCGAATGAATGCCGTCAGGCAGTGGAGCACTCTTTAGAGTGGCTCTGTGCTCCACGAGCTGAATGTAACATCTGTGGTGGCACCAAGCCCAGCACTCTTCTACTGCATGCCACACTGACAAACTGTTTTGGGAGAATTTCTCTCTCTCTCTCCCTCTCTTCCCGTTCCCCTTCTCCCCAAACCTCTCCCCACCCATGGGAGTCTGTGGTACTTGCGCTCACTTATGCAAGTGTACAGTATGAATTGATTTAGAATGGAAAGGAGGACGTGATTTTATATGTTTTTGTTGAAAGATGCTGATTATTCATATGGGGTGGATTTGTGCATATGTTTTCCATCCCTAGACAAAATCAGACCTATTAGTTCATGGAGACTTTCTAAAAAGAGCTATGAAATGGAAATATATAGCTAATACTACTATAGAGTACAAAATTACTATAAAATAATAAAACCTACTACATCGTAAAGCAGATATGTACTCCAATGTGATATTCAAATAAAGACAGTTCAAAACAAGGTCTTCATTTTATACTGACTAGTTTTCTCACAACACCTCTCACTCTTTGTTGCCACCCCCACCGCCCCTTCACAAACACACACACACATGCACACACACCTCACCCAGGCCACCTTCAGGATGTAACATCAGAGGTAGACAGAAGGGTCAGGCAGGCGGTGCGGGCGGGCCCAACTCCCTCCAGAGCACAGAGGACCACCATGATGTGCTTCTGCCACCAAGAAGCCAGAGCCCTCAGAACTCTCTTGCCTGGTGGCTTCCCAGTTCTGCATCCCTCCCTAGCCCTGCAGGTCAGCTCCTTGAGGGGGGCACTCCAAACACATTGCTGTCCCCAAGAGGTCAAGAACCTGGTCCATTCTTCCCTATTGCCCTTCCCCTCAACATTCTCCTGCCTGGAGCTCTGGCCTCTATTCTCCCCTTTTCCCTCCCCAGACTGGTTGGTGACTTGAGGCTCACACCACTGATCTACACATTTCAATCTCTGCCCTGGCCTCCAGCCACACACACACACACACACACACACACACACACACAGTATGAGCTGACAAATATACAATTTCTCCCACCGAGTAAAAAAATATTTATGTGACAGTAAATTGATTCACAACAACTCCCCATCATGTGTTGTTCACTGCTGAGCAGGAGAGAAACAGAGATCTTCATTAGCAGATAGATGTAGAGAGGAAGCTATAAATTGAGCACATGCTTTTTTTGTAACTGTTTTTTTGCTTGTTGGTGATGTATTACTTGAAGTGGACTGTGCTAATATGGACTCTGGTCACATAGTTTGTTGCCAATTTCAGATTGCTCATGCTAAGTTTCTGTGAAATGGTCATAGCAGAAGCAGTCAAAAGGTTACCTTAAAGAACAGATGTATTTTTTTCAATGTGCATGAAGACACATATCATATCATAAAAAATTTTTTTCTGTACCAAGCAATAATGTTAGAAATACCTTTCAATGCATCATTTGATTGGGGAAATTGTATGGAATCAAATCAATGCCAAAACAATTTCGTCAATTGTGATAGGCTACAGTATGGCCATCTTGATTGGTTGGATTGGTTGATTGGTTTACTGTAATGGTCATCTTGATTGATTCAGGCATTCAAAGCAAGCAAGTCCATGCTCAGCACTGATTGGCTAGTTAGTGGGCAATGCAATGTGCTGATTGGTTCTTCTAAAATGCAGTCAAAATGGCCAAAATTGTTCATTGCCTCTTAAGAAATCACAACAAAAATTTGTAGATTTGTAAATTGTGTGATTGTAGTTTTGTAACTTGTGAATCCAGGTTGCACATGAATGATGGACGGCGCACTTCTTCCAATTTCTTTTTAATTAAAAGTGCAGACTCAAATCCTAGTGGACAAATATTTCTGTACGTAAGGCCTATTTTTTGCACACACAAATTAATTTTACAATGACAAAATTTATCCACGAAGACAAATCTTTTTCACACAGGCACAAATATTTTTTACAAGAAGAAAATTTACTTACACAAGCCATAGATCTATAGTTCTATACAACTACAAAACTAATTACAAATGACAAAATATTGCGGGTAGAGCATTACAATAAGCCGCAAAACAGAGCATTTCAACAATCAAGACTAGAGGTAACAGATTTATGATTTTTTCCAAATTTTCCTCAAAGAAAATGAACTGTCTAACCCATCTATCACGTACAGTGTCATTTTCTATGCTGTGGTTTGTTGGGAGGGCAGCACTTGGAAAAACATAGTGGATGACTGGACAGGCTGGGGATACAAGCTGTGATCACTAGAAGGCTCCTGTCTTTGTCTTTCAAAACAAACAGGCTGTGAAGTTTCTCTGTCCCTAGGTCCATTCAGTAGCCTGGGCCCGCCCATACTTCCTGTGACGCTACATTCAATTTCGCGAGCAAGTCAGTCTGGCCAGGCTGCCGTTTTAGAAGAATTACCCAAATCTGTGGGCACCAATGAGAAACGAGCTTACGCATACGTCATCGGAAAGAGTGGTCTGATTGGTTGTGGATTCGTCAAGTAGTATACAGAGGCATCTGATGGACGCAGGTTAAGCCCGCCTCCCAGAAGACGTTTAGTAATGTAGGATGGCCAGACTAAGCTCCCATGAGCTTTGTCGTGCAAGCCAGGCTATCCATTCAGCTCTTCAAAGACAAATTAAGTATAAGGAAGTAAGTACACAGACACATTAGGATTGTGTTTGAGATAGCCAGAGACATGCATTTTGTCACATGACTATTTTTGGTCTCAAGGTCTGCAAGGCTCAAAACAAGTATGGATGAGAAGAGGATTCCTACAGATAAAAGTGTTCCTCTGAGGGAATAATATTATATAGAATATAATATATTAGAATAATAACTCTACGTTGAATAATAACTCCAACGTTGGAAATGCTTCCAACGACAAATCCTGATTAGTTCAAATACACTATGGTCAATAATAGGTTAATTAAATGCAGTCAGCTGAAAATGACTTTATATTCAGTTAGTCTACCAAGGCCTATAATTCCTAGGCCTACGATGAATTAACCTACATACAATAACAGGTTGATTTTATTTTCCAGCAAGATAACAAGTCACAATTATCCTACATAGCTATAATTTACAGCGCAAAAAAAAAAGCAGAAGTGCTTATTGTAGATCTCCTGCATGACCCTTCACAGTTGGGTTCACCCCTTTAGCCATGGATCTGCCCAAGGCTTCTCAATAGTCTTACTACCACAAGGATGTTCCTTGCCCCTGTTGCACTTGGGTGTTCTTATATAATTAAACTGAATTGAACTTACTATGTTTTAACTACCATTACCTACAGTGCTAATTATTATCCAAGTTGTCAGTGTGTGCCTCTAGTTCTGTGCACACTAGACTACTTCATCCATGAGGAACTGTAAGGTAAGCTGCTTATGTCTATTGACTTCTGTCTTCTCAACCATTTCTCACGTTTTTTGGAACAGCACAGGGAACATTATTCACATATACCACTGTCTCCACTGCCATCTACCACTCAACGACAACTACACACTCTCTTCATCTTGGAACCGCAAATGAGGGGCTTCAAACAGGCAGTGAATCTGCTAATGCCTGGCTTAGCTGACTGACGTCACACAAAGTTGAGATGAAAAAGACTGGACTGAGGCAAACATGCGGTGGAGCAGTCTAGGGAACAAGCAGTTCACTTTATGCTATAGACAAACACAGCCAATTAGCATGCATGTTAAGGCCCTTCAGAGATGTTTAGATCGGCAAACTGAAAACACTCTGATTTTCTGTGTGCTTCTAATGAGTGGTAAAGACTCATTAAGTTAAGGGCATTACACATGGTGCAGTATCCAGATGGAGGTCAATGCCTCAGTAATCCAAAATAATTAACATTACCAGGTACACTAACGATGCATTTGGGAAAAAATTTTCCAATATAAGCAGTAAATAATCTAATTTAAGACCCCTACTGGGGTTTCAGGATATTAGGTGAATGTACTTCACTCATCTGCAATGCATCAGATTTCACACGCGCCACGCTATCCGTGATTGCCCCTGAAATGGGGCTTTAACAGAAGCTTTGGGCACTAGTAACTGCCACCCAACTCACAGGCATGATCCTCTTTCAGCACAGAGCCTTTGGAAAGAAGGATCTGGATGTGGGCTCCACGTGGGGAGCAGCAGGACTACACTGAGTGTGTGTGTGTGTGGGGTGGGGTGGGGTGGGGGGAGGGTAGGGGTGCAGGTGTATGGCATCACCATGTCTTACTGTAACCTCATAGAGGTCAGGTCCCAGAACTTCCCTAGTGGTTAGCTGTTTCAGAACAAGATCACCCCTGGTTCTGTCAGCATGACTCCAGGCATCTGCATGCTCTCAACAGACGAGAGACCTACTCATTTGTTACTCATTTGAGCTTTCCTCGCTCTGTGTGTTTTTCCTTTCGCTGTCTCTCTCTCCCTCTCCCTTCAGTCTCCTCTTGGGTTTCTACCCCTTGCCTGGTCTCCGGGGGGAGGGGGGGGGGGGGTGTTCACCTGTGCAGAGGAATGGACACACACAGACACAGGAGGCCTGCACATGTTGTCTGAGTTTTGGGAAACAAGGGTAGGTCTTGGAGCAGCATGCATATGGCACTAATACAAGAACTTGACATCATCTCCACAATGAAGTATGTGTGTCCTGCAGAAGACACGCTTGCAAAGCCTTTGGTCAGGCATGAAAAATTATGCCTTTACCTTCTGCCCCCTCACACACACTAGTATGATTAGAATAGTATGTTGCTGAATATGTTCCGCTGATTTATATATGTGACAATAAATCTGCTTTATGTTGAAATACCAAACTTGTTTTCATGCAAGTTTAGGGTGGCAGTAAATGTTAGGGTTAGCAACCCAGGTATATGACACTTTCTATCATGCTTTCTCTTAATGATTAATTTAGTTGTATTTTCTGTCCTTTATTAACTTTTTATTCTTTTTAACTTTTTACTCTTTCCTTTAATCTTATTTGTTTGCTTTCTTACTTTATTTTATCCACTATGTTTTTATTTTTATCTTTATAAAGCACATTGAACTGCCTACTTTGTGTATGAAATGCGCTATATAAATAAACTTGCCTTGCCTTGCCTTGTAGGCATGGCCTTTCTCCAAAGTAAGGTGGCTGTTAGCACATGTTCAATTGTATGCTGGTAATGAACAAGCAGGTTAGAAATATACCTTAAATTTCACTACAATCACTGGCATAAACACAGTAACCAAACATAATTATCACTGCAAAAGCAGAATGTCCTAAATGATTGTTTGCTTGCAAATGTTGCAAATGACTCATAAAGTTCTATGGAATTTGTTTTCATGTTGAGTCTTTCAGTAAAAAAAATCTTTGATGTGGGTATTCAAACCATTTATTTCCTGAAGGATTTCCAAGGAAATAATACCTGTTTGAATTCAGTTGATGTACAGTATTGGGTCAAGTCTTATTAATGAACTGGAGAGTACATATGCATGTGTTGGAAACACTTGGAAAACACTCTTTCTTTGTGTGTGTGTGTGTGTGTGTGTGTGTGTGTGTGTGTGTGTATCACTGCATTGCCACTCCCCGCAGCTCTTTCATCTCTGTGATAAGTGCCATACCTAATCAGGTTAAACCAGCACATGCCACAGAGGAAGGAAATTCCAGGCGTAATGGTAATGTATCTGTTCCGCTGTAATGCGTGGCATTCCTTGGGCTAATTAGGGCTAAATAGCTGACCCAGGGAGCATCCGTATGGGCCCAACCAGTGTGGTCCATCTGATACGCTCTCTCTCTCTGTCTTTGATACTTTTCCCCCTCTCTGTAGCCTCTAATCTGCTGCACAGCTGAAACAAAACATAAAGACCCTTGCCATGCCTTTTCTCCTCCAACTTTCACTCTTTCTGCCTCCCTTGTTTTCTCCTCTCCTCTCCATCCTTTCATCCCCCCCTCCACCCCCCCTAGCTCTCTCTTGGACTTTATCCTTCCTCATTACAAGCAGGCTATCAGTTCTTCTCCGGCTCTAATGATGTGCTGCTGGTGACCCCTGCTCTGGCCCAGTATGTGGCTCTCTCCAGCGCTCCTACTCTGCTGTTTTGTCCGCTCACACACCACTGGGTTTTCTATGGGGTTGCTGACTCGGAACCAAAGATACCATTGGTTGCAACCTTTCATTTATGTGGTCTGAAAAGCAGCACAGTGAACTCCTCTCACAGCAGCAACAGCTCCAGTGGTTATGACCCAGTGGACAACCATAGTCTTTATCTGTTCTCCCAGCAGGAGCTTTTGGATGAGTAATTATCCTGCCATTAATTTGGCCCCCTGTTCCTTCCCCCTCTTAGAACAGTGTAAAGCGATATCCACATCTGTGCAGAGAAGTGCTTATGAGTAGAATCAGCTCTACTAATCACTTTGCTTCTCAAATCTTCACTGTACTCTGAATGATAATGTGGTCAGCAAAACTACTGATTGAAACATTCATTTGACATAATACAATAATCTTAAATGGCCCAGCTCCTGTGCGCAAATTACATCTTACCAAAACAAACCTCCGTTTTACCACAATAGGTCATTCTATAAAACAACCAAGAGCAGGTCAGCAAGTGTGCGCCTGAGGACTGTGCAATCTATCAGACTTTTATTTATAGCAGACCGGCTCGAGCTGACACTCGCACAGATGTCTGACGCAAGCAGCCGTCTGACGGTGGCCATGCCACACACAGAGTTTTCGGAAACTGAGCGTGCCGGTAATACACTTGCAGCAGTTTACACTAGAGCATAGGCCACCACTCAACCGAAGACCTAATGACGGGACCATGCCAAGCAAGTGGATATCAAACCAGAGCAGAGCTTTTTTTTCCCTACCTCACTGGCCACTACTCAAGTGCAACACTATTTGAGGCTTGGCGAAAGACTTAAAGAGAACGATTGAGCCATGGTGGGCAACGGGACTAGAAGACACAGGCAGCAGAGGAGGAAGAGAGGAAGGGGAAAAGGAGAGAGAAAAAAAGAAGACAAAGTCACACTGAAAGGAAACAATGTGCTGTTCTTTGTTTACAATTAAGTATGTATGAAATATTTGTATTAATATTTTAACAACACTAATGTTCAGAGATTTAATTCAACTGGCACAAAATAAGACATGGCCTGGGGGTTGGTGTAGTGGGAAGAATAAAAATGTGACAACCAGGCAGTAGAAACATAAACAAAACCTAGGAAGGACTATAATCACTGTCAATCAAATCATGATGCCTTGTTATTCTGCATTCTGCGGATTTTCTTTCCATGCAATATATTGGTAAAACAAGTTATAATATTTGTAATACATCAGACTGCTGGAACGACTGAGTAATCCTTGTTTTCCAGGAACCATCTTTTGAAACATGCATCTACACTGAGGGCCAGTTATCCTCCTGAGGGCTCTGTCTGCCTGTCAATGGGTTGGTGTTGAGCTGACATCCAACATGTGGCGCTGTACTAACCTCCCAGAGGGATGTGGAAGGCTACAAAATACCCTCTCTGCGTTGCACCCAACCTAACCAGGCTAGGGTTAAAGCAACAAGTATCTGCTCAACGATGTGAAACAATGTGAAAACGGCCGATGCACCCAGAATTTCTGCCAGAACTTGTTTACGTTTGCATGGTAGTTAACTGATCAAAAAAAAAATCATATTTATTCCCATGCGGTAAACCAGTGCATTTTTCTCTTGCTTTGAAGCATTTGTTAAAAAACAAACAAAAAAAAAAACAAAAAAACAATGGCTTCCAGATCCATGGTGAGGGAGACACTTTGAGCTGTGTCCTATTGCCTTTAAAGAGGAGGTCCATCACAATGGTAAGTGATTAATAACATTTCTGCTGGGATTTGGTAACAGCTGCAAAACCATTTTTTAGAGAATGTACAGTAGTAAGACAGAATAGAGAGGTATACTATAGCATATAATATAGCATTTGAGTGAGTAAACAGTGAGATTCGAGAGAGAGAGAGAGAGAGAGAGAGAGAGAGAGAGAGAGTATATGTGTGTATGTTTCTGGCATGTGGAGACATGTAGACTGGGACCACTGATCCATGACTGTTGATAGCACACACACCCTCCCCCTTCACCAGCAGTTCAAACTAACTGATATCTGGACTCCATCTTTAGTAGTCAGTCACTGCCAATTGGCCTGTTCAGACTAGATATGGGTCATCACTATTACACTATTACACATGCAGGTGTGTGTGTGCATGTGTGGGCCTATATAGTGTGTGTCTGATAGGTGGCCCAGGTGGTCTCTGTTAGAGGGACTGAAACATTAGTAGACTCCTACCTGTGAAAGCTTTGAAGTGTTGGCTTGCGTTTTCTGGGGAAACATAAGCTGGCTCACCATGGGCCTGGAGTTGCTCTTGGGCCTTCCTCAGGAGTACAGCCCAGCCCACACACACACACACACACACACACACATACCAGCTCAACTCAGGCACACACACACACCAGCCCATACACAGACACACACATACACACACCCTGTGGCTTTTTAGCTACAAGCCCTCACACTTCTCAGACATTTACACAGATTTGAGGTGCAACTGGGAGAAATATTCTGACACTAAGCTCATAACATTCAATCACTACAAGTCGCAGCCATACTTAAATATGGCTCAGTGGTATGATGGATAGGCTGGGGGATGTTGACAGGTTGACTGCAAGAATTGCAAGGGCAGAAGACAAAAAACTCAAATAGTGGATGAGAAAATTAGTTATTAGTTAGTTTACTGTGCAGAACCTATGGTATTCTGAAACTTGCAAATAGCATTTGTAAACCACATTAGCAAAGTGTTAACTGAGCATGTTACAGTGGTTAACCCTAACTTTTTAGTTAACATAAGTTTAGCTCGGTCAAAGCTAACCATAACACAAAACATAGTCTAACCTAACTGTTCTCATGCAACCAGAAAGTTCAACAAAGTTAAACTTTTTTTCACATCACATGAACCTTAATTATACCAAAAGTACTAGGATTAACATTCAATTTTTATTTCAAACTAGATTTAGCCATATGACAGCAGAACACTGCACAACCAATAGAACTTAAATCATTCTGCCTTATGCAGTTCTGCAGTATGACCCATTACAGTATGTTCTACAGACACAGCAGACTTCTGAGTTAGGATCAAAGGTCAAGTTTCAGCTCATTTTAATGTATTGTAGGCTTGACAACAAAAACACTACAAAAACACAAATTTTTACTGTGTATGCCAGAGTTGTGTATGGCAAAGAAACCCTAAAGAACACAAAATATATACTCCAACTAGTTCAATGGGCATGTGTCTCAGAGAACATCTTCTATCCTAGCACTAAAATGAACTGAAGCACTATTCCCTAGCACTATGCTCCTTAAGGTCTCTGCTATATAGCTTCATTGTTATCCTCTTTTTGTAAGTCGCTTTGGATAAAAGCGTCTGCTCAATGCATAAATGTAAATGTAAATGTAAATGTGTGAAAAGGAGTAGGAAGAAACGATGCACTATTCACACACAAAGTTCTCAGCATGCTGCCCAGACACAAAATGAGGAAACAAAAGAAAGACTGGATAATGAGGAGCTCAAGTGGATGGAAAGTCCCTTCAACCCCAAGCGTTTACGGTACTGTAGGTAAGGTTTCCTGTAATGATCTCCTGGGCACTGTCATGCCATGCATGCCTAACTGCCCATGACACTGACATAAATGCATTGAAACAATAACCAACACATCAATAAATATTAACATTTACATGTAGGTTACATGTATATGCAAACACAGCTAGACTAGCTGATATTCATTATAATTTACAATTTACGTTACAATTTACAATTCTGTAAACTTATTCAGTGACTGCATTCGGTGACCTTGAATGACTAGGCTATTGCCTCAGTAGAACGTTCATTTAGCAGCTTTTTAATGACACCACACAACGTATATGTTTAGTGTATTGTGTCGTCACCAAAAAGAATTTCCTACCGTGGGGTCCTGCCTCCTGGGAACATGCAGGGAGCCCAGCTGAGGAAAGAGGCATGCGGACCCACAGGTAAAGGTGCTGGAGGGGAACAGATGCTTGGGTGATCGGAGCCAAGCCCCAGCGCAATTGCTGCTGTGCTGAAAGCAGTGTGCAGGTACAGCGGTGATGACGGACAATGATTTCATTACTGATAGAGACAAGCTGGGCCCCCAGGTGCTGAAAGCACCTGCTGGATGAGGAGAAACGCAATGGGAGAAGCTGCATTACAGGTGAGGGAACAGACAGACAGGATGGGTGAAGGGGGGGGGGGGGGTATGAGGAAAAAAGAGAGCATGAGAGCATCATCTGTCACAACTTGGCTATGTGCCTATTTTAACACTCATTCCGAGGTGGGCTTCAGAGCACTCAGGTGTGAGATGACAGGTGAGGCACAAAGCTACACTTACTTAGTGCCAGGCAGACGGCAGCTACACATATTGTTTGCTTAACAACCACAACATGCTGCTTGTTATGAAAGGAAAAAAATGTAAAAATGAAAACAATGATGCTCCAAAAGACTTCAGATCCTCATGGATGATTCATTTCTCCCTTAAATCTGCTCTGAAACACACAGGAAGTTGTCCATTCTTTAAAATGATTTGCAATTAAAACACTCTGTTCTGTTTTTGTCATGTTTATTCATATACATATATTTTTTTATTTTATGCACAGCTTTTTTTATATGAGCCTATATTACAGGGCATCAACACCAATGTACCAATAATGAGAAGCAGTGGTGAGGACAGACCAGACCTGAGAGACATGTAGAATTGCGTCTCTGTGGAAACACCTAGTGGTCCTTTACTGGAACCCAGACTGAAGAGATACTCCACTCTGCTTCAGTGGGCCTGTAATGACACAGCAGTTATTTGTGAAAAGGGCTCTAAAGGCTGAGTGAAGTTTTAAGCTGGTGTGGTTAAAACTGACCCTAACAGTTCATTTGGAAATTAGTTTAGCCACACTGTGGGCAACTCCCACTCTAAGTACTGTTGATCTAAATAGAGAAAGTCTATTATTATGCAAACTAAGACAAATGGGTTGTTTGCTGTGGACACATGGGCGAGTTTGGAGTTCCACAGGGCTCAATTAAACAGATAAGTCACAGTGGGGGACACACATGAGGGGACAGACATACACAGTTTGATCCAGAAAATCCAACAAAACCAGTGCTCTTTTACGATTTGCTTTATCTAACAGATAGACCAAGCCTCTTTTGCAAGGGGGCATTGTCTCTGTCCCTTTCCCCAACACACACACACACACACACACACACATTAGGAGACATTATTAATACCCAGTCATTATAACAGCTGTTCAAACAGCAGTTGAGCAAATAAAACAGAATCTAGCAAAACAAAATTATTTTTATCAGTGGTGTGGTGACTAGAACATTATAACATTTATCATGTCCCATTGCAGCTCCAAGACCTGTAAGGAGAGGAATGTACTGTAGGAGAGAGAAGGAGTGTGGAAAAAAAATAAGAGATGAGGCTGGTGGTCTGAGCCTTAAGATTTCGCTATCTCTTGCCAGATGGTAGCAACCTTAACAGCACATGACCAGGATGGCTGGGGTCCATACTGATTCTTTTGGCTTTCCTGATGTTATATAATTCTTGATGGAGGGCAGATCACAACCACATATTTTGGGCTGTACACACAATTCTTTGTAGTGTTTTTTGTTTGGTTGCAGAGCAGCTTCTAAACCACGTATTGATACCTCCAGTCAGAATGCCCTCTGTAAAAGGCCTTCAGGATCTTGGACTGCATACCAAATTTTCTAGTCTTCTGAGGTGGAAAAGTTGCTGTCAGTGTGACCATCACAGGTCACTTCTAATGACAGCATTTGTTCTGATAAACAAATTCATATCATGCTAGTAACAACAGAATTTAAAACTTATTTAGGTGGCAATAAAAGCAATATGACACTTATTGTTGTGAGGTTGTTGTGGATATCCTCAGCAATCTCACTAATCGAGGGCTTGCTGCTTTTAATATGACTAAGTGTTATGTTACTAAGTAAGGTAATCTATGTCCACTATACTATAAATACATAAGTCTATAACCCTAACCCTAGGTTATAGTAGGCACACTAATGATGTGTCATTCTAGATAACAGTTCAGTTCAGTAAGCCTAACTGTTCTCTACTTACCGCTTTTTTAGATGTCAGTAAGCACTATATCAGGTGATTGTGTTAATTGTGTAATTTGTAAGGTTCTTTTTCAGATTTTGTAAATTGCTTCAGTGGTTTCATTATTTTTTATCATTTAAATTAAATTGCACCTGACCTGACTTGAGAAATTCATATCTTAATTTACAATGTGGCACCAAAGTTTGCTTTTTTTGTTTTTTACTGTAAGCAAGCAGTGCTCTATTGGATTTTTCTCTTTTTCACGATCGCTCCCTTGTGTTGCTTGGTGCCTTGATTCATTTTTTTCTACCATCTTAGCCTGTCAACGGTACTGAGGCAGCGAACAACTCTGTGCAGGTACTCTAGTCATTGACAAAGTTGCTGGTTTCATTGAGTTCCATGCTTTCTCTCATTAATCTACCTCTGGGGAAGACGGTGATTAACTCAATTTCACATAAGGGTGGCATATTTCTTTAAGGTACAGTAATGACATTAGATGTGACTGACCAACATCTGAGAAGTCGTGCTTGCCCTATCTGCCCAGAGTGGATAGTGAGAAGCGTCACACATTAAGAATAGAGAGGCTGTGAACAGAAAAATATAGGACTAAATCCATGGGTGATCCTCAAAAAAGCCTTTCTTCTCCATCTTTAACCGTGGTGCCAGCTTTTCCTGTAAGGTCAAAGAGGCTCTTGTCACTGCATCTGGGGGCCAAAATAGAGAATCACTCTTTTCCTTGTTCTGTCTCTCCCTCAACCTTCCTCCCAGTGACTGAGCCAAGGGAATTAGCATGAAATGGTCGGCCACCATCATGGCTGAAACCACATGGCACTGGGACCTAAGTAAACCCTCTCGTGATTGAGATGAGGAAGAGAGAGAGGCATGGCATGCCAGGTTGTGTCACACTTGGCATCTCTCATACTGGCATTGGTAATCTTTCCCAAAGTCAACTCAAGTGATCGAGTGTGTAGGAAGACATTGAATGGTAAACACAGGGAAGAGAGGAAAGCAGTTTACTGCGAGGTCAAGAGAGTTAGTTCAACTATTTGACTATTTGTCTCTTTGGATAGAGGCATTTGCTATACATCAGTCAACTATAAGAGAGAAAGAGACAGAAACCCACAGCAATGTGTTCATTGTTCTTGTAATAATGTTAAATGCATACATCAGTTTCACACATTAGGTCTTATTGAGAGAGAGAGAGAAAGAGAGAGAGAGAGAGAGAGAGAGAGAGACACTGGCAAAGAAACGGGGTGAAATGCTATTATGTGGGGTAACTGGTACAGTTCAAGTTTTCCCCTCTTTCAAATTCCTTAGACCCACAGCTCTGAGGACCTGTCTTGGACTAGAAACACAAGTGCTCTAGTTAAGAAAGCTCAGCGGGGCCTCCATTTCCTGAGATGAAACAGGCTGCAGTACGACCCGCTGGTGTCTTTTTATCGAGCCATAATCAACGGTGTTCTGGTTTGCACCATCTCTGTGTGGTATGCTGGTTGTGCAACAGCCGATGAGAAGAGACCTCAGAGGGTCACCAGAACAGCAGAGAAGGTTATCTGCTGTCCACTCCCCTCCCTGGACTCTACTGCTCCATTATAAAAGTGATTATAAAAGACCACCTCCATCCTAACCATAACCTATTTAACATACAGCCTTCTGGAAAAAGGTTCAGATCCATCATTTTAGCCTGTAAAACCAGACTAAACCCACACTAAAGAGTAGCCTCAGAGCATCTAACTGTGTGGGCTGTCAGAACTCCTATTGCACCAGAGCACTGACACCTCTCTTTCAATCTTACCCCTTCAATTATCAATGCTATTGTTAGTAGGCTTCTTGCTCAATGCTAGTGTGGGTAGGATTCTTACGTATAGTCATCCCACTGCTGCTATTGACTATTGCCCTGTGCAATATCTTGGCAAATTTGCAATTATCAATCTACCCAGTAGTTTTACTTTTGTTCTGAAGCCTTTCCGCCTTTTTTATTATATTTCTGATACCATATATATATATATATATATATATATATATATATATAGGAATACCATTTATATATATATATATATTATGTACGTTATATTGTTTGCCAGCTTATTTTGTTGTCCAGACAACTGTACAATGACAAAAGTAAAAAGTCTTGAAATCTCAATAGCCATGTTGGTGTATTTATGTTAAAATTTGAACATTTCCCAGCTTAATCCAAACATGGTTTGAAAAGAGAGGTGTGATTGGGTAATGATGAAGATCCTCTACTGCCTGAGTGAAAGCTTCTCGCCAAGAAAATTGCCTGCTTTTGGTCCATTGCCATGTGCGGTCACTCCCTAAGCATTATGCTGTCCACAAGTTAATTCAGCTCCATTTTCCTCTACAAACAGAACAGTTGATGCACATATCAACACACTGTCTGAAGGCAAAATATAGTCTCATTGCCCATGCATGTCTCAGGGTTATTCAACATTGTGTGGCATGTGAAAACATGGCTACGTATAAGACTTCTTGAGATTTAAAACCCTCCCTACCGTCTTTGAACACAGCGAAGAGCGCTATCCAGCGACGAGGACCAAAACAATCAACCCAGAACTGCTCAGCACCCCAGAGAACAGGCAACCAAGATAAAAGCAGAACTATTTTTTTTTTCAATTGTGTCAGATGAAGAGACTAGAAGACATGACAGGATCACCCTTCTCAGTCCTCCTCACCTGGATTGTCAGGTAACCACTCAGATGCTATGCCAATAAAGGCTAAAATGAATGAGTGGATTTTAGATCCTGGTTTTCCCCCCCCCCCCCCCGTCTCTCTCTCTCCCTCTCTCTTTCTCTCTCTCCCTCTCTGTGTCGGCGGTGGAACAGCCAGAGCAGACATTTTTGTGGTGAAATCATTAAACCCACGTGCGAGCGCTCTCTGTGGGCACTGGGGTCCTGCTCCTCTGCCTGTAGCCCAATAAATCAGACAGTTTCCAGGAGGACCACACAAGTAGCTGCAGCTCCTCTACACTGCGCAGGCACACAAGAGTACAAGAGTACTGATCACCAGACGGCACACTCACACACGCACGCACACGGGGAAAGAGACAGAGTCTGAGACAGAAAAGAAGGGGGTAGCGAAAGGAAGACAGTTGAAGGAAGAAAGAAAGAAAAAACTGCGTAAAGGGAGAGATCAAGAGAGGAGATTGGGAAAGAGAGGAAAGTGAGAGAGATGTTAACAACATTGCTAATAAGATCACTTTTTATACGACTGAAAGAGAAACATTCTTCCAGCAAACCTCTTGGGCATCATAAAAGGAAAGCCCTTCTTACAAACACACTCTGACGCGTGCGTGTGTGTACGCATGGGAGGGTGGGGGCTATGTGGTGGCGTGTGTATAGCTGCATGGCATCCCATCTCATGCCATTTGGGAGAACATAACATTATCTACCAAGGTATAAATAGCACTAAATCTTCACAAAATAAAGCAACATTATTTGCTGATAAACTGGATAGATGTTCAATATACAGTCTTATGCAAAAGATAAATAACAATAAATAACATTTTGGTCATGCACAATATTTTTACATTTATATTTTTTTAAGTAAACACTGATTCATTCCTTTTTAAAGATAAAGATTTAAAGATAAAATTGAATCTAAAATAAACAACTCCCTTATAACCTCCTAGTCAACCTGTAGCATTCCTTGACTCATTTACACCCAGCAATACATCAGAAATTATGACGTTGATCTCCACAAGTACATGTTTACTAGACCCAATTCCTACTGATCTCCTTAAAACTGCTCTCCTCCGCCTGCTGGGCCAATACTTATAAGACTTCATAGAGTTGAACATATGATCAAAGCATCAAACATACTGCTCTGGTCACTACCAGTTTGTACATGCTCATAATGAATCATCATGCCTCACTTAGGTAAAGTATGGTGTACCCCAACGCAGTACTGGGCCGCTGTTTTTCTCCCTCTATACTACCTTTTGGATCTGTTCTAAAAAAAAACATGCCATTACTTTCCATGTGGATAACACCAAGCACCACTCCATGAAGTCTAATGTCACAAAATCTAACAATGTTACAAAACATTAAATGTCTGCCTGCGGGATATTAAAATATGAATGACTAATATTTTATATGGTCAAACTCTGAGGCCTTTCACTTTCATTCAACAAAAGTTAAATACCTCTGGGTATTCATTGAGTAGTGTCTGTTTGCCATACACGATAGGTTATGCTACTACAGCTTAGTGACACCACAAAACCTCTCTCTGTCCTATACCAAATCTATCTTACACATATATACATATGCGGTATAACATACATGATCACAGAAGTGTGGCGTAGTCTGGCCTTAACTTCACTGGTGACCCCTAAACAGATTGACCTTGCTTCCAGCTGGCTTTGCAACTGACCCCTTGTCAATGACACTACCTGCCTCCTCCAAATGCTTCCTCTGTGGTTTTTCTCACTCTTGGACTCATGTCAGGCTGCTGCCACTACCCTGGCTAGAACGTTATGGCTTGACTGCTCTTAATAATGTGGAACTATTGTATATCTTGGGATTATTATGGAATTCTTATTATGGTATATTAATACCATGAGTTTAATGATGTGGGTCTATATTTTGGGATTATTTTGATGCTATATTAACACTATGGACAAACTGACATCTGATCCACTGCAAATTGCAACACTGCATGACCCTAGGCAGTGGATCTGCCCAAGGTTTCTTTCTAGACCACAACAGGTAAAAAGTAAGGGAGTTCTTCCTTAATCATGGGCGATCTCTCCTGTGAAGAACTATGAGACATGACTTTTGTATGGATTATATTGTTCATAATCAAATATTGTTTATAATAAAACAATGCATTATGGCACTGTAACAAAAGTTTGGCCACCCTAAGAATTCAAAAGCCTCAGATTTTCAGAAGGTTTTAGACTTTAAAGGAATTATCCGGAGTGAAACAACACGTAGCTCTGTTGATTCACATTGCTATGTGCTATCGATAGGTATAAGACCGACAGATTGCACGGTAGACCGAGTAAGCCAGCGCTAACTAATTAGGGCATGTCCGTTTCGTTTTCATATGCCCAATATGCTTAGCGTTAGCGGCCAGTTTGTGAATTCGGTCTACGTTGTACCTACTGCTGTCATTCTGATGTCTATAGACACCATTCAACAGCCTCAGTCAACAGAGCTACGGGTTGACTCACTCCGGATAATCCCTTTAATCAGCTCTTTACATTTTATGCATGGCAACTGTCATTAGTAAATGTCAGCTGGTGCAAATTTCAAAGCTTTCTAAAAACACTGGGTCCTAAAAACTTGAGCACAAACCTTGGGCACTCAACAACCATAGGTTCCTCTAAGCAGCTAAGTAAGAAAATAAAGAAAATTGATGCCCACAATGTAGAAGAAGGCTACAAGAGTACAGCAAAGCATTATCAGTTTGCAGTTGCTACCTGCGTGCTTACCTGCATTACAAAAATAAAGTCCAATGTCAGAAAGATGCAGCAGGGGGCTGATGAAGCTGAGATAGAATTCTTTGGCCACAATCAGCAAAGGCATGTTTGGAGAAAAAAGGAGCAGAATTTCATGAAAAGATCACCTTGCCAACTATTAAGCACAGGAAACATTGCATGGGTGGAGGGTGGATTTCACTAGATACCAGCAAATTCTGGAAGTACTGATTATGCACTGTAAGATACCCAAACTTCCAAAGTGTCATAATAATGTTTTATGTTTTAATGTTTATATGTTTAATGTAATAATGTTTTATGTTTTAATGTTTTATTATTATTATTTTCAAAAAGAAAATGCCATCAAAAGTAACTATCCATCAATGGTTACTGAACATATTGTGCATTTGATCATTTTTCTAGAAAGACTTCCATCTTTTCCATTAAAAAATTACTTTGCATGAGATTGCTACCGCAGGTCCGAATGCTGTGCTGAGCTGCAAGCAAACTAAATAAATTAATAATAAACCAAAACCAAAAATAAACCAAAAGTCAAGACAGCAGCATGACTCATTAACAAGAGGGACAGAAAACATAAACAGACATTAAACCACAGACAGCAACCCTCACTGCCCCAGCCAAAAGGAGACATGGGGCAGACAACATATTATCCATGTGTACAAAGACATACAAAGACATTAGAACTACAGACATACAACATAGACACATTTATACACACGTACGATTTCCCCAGATATTTGGCATACTAGATAATTCTCGACAATATCTTATGATGATATTATTGCACCTGAAAGCAAATAACACCTGAAAACTTGTTCTGCTGACAGACCTACAAGGCAAGAAGATAACCTGTAACTTCCACACTGAAACAATC
>JAGFZM010000381.1:591880-644380 GCA_017657215.1 Limnothrissa miodon | reverse complement strand
AGAAAGAGTGTGTATGAGAGAAAGAAAAAGAGAGAAAGAGGGAGAGAGAGAGAGGGAGTCTGTGAGTGGATGACTAAAGGGGATGCTGGTCCGCTGCAGCACAGATCTCTCTTTCTGCTCTTGTTTATTATGGTGCAGCTCAAGACCATGGCTTGTGCACCACAGCAGAGCAGACATATGTCAACATCGGACTGGTGGTTCCATGACTTCCAAACAACAGATAGGGTGAAGTGAACCTGCCATGTAAACTTTGGACAACGCATTCAGCAGAACTGTAATTATTTACAAAGACCTGTGGAAGGGATGGATTTTTAATACGGCTTTTTTTCCACCTCACCTACGTGGTAACGCAAATTAGACCAGCGTCTGCTGACAGGTTATTAGCAGGCAAAACTTCTTACAGGCAGCTGGGAAAAATAATTTCACAACAGGAAAAATATTTTACATGTGCACTCAAAACTATTGGTAAGGATGTTTTATGGCGCCTTTGGGTTGATTGCTGAATGCATTTCAAGGAGCTAAGAGCCCTTATTAGCACTAATTAGTGTTGATTGACCAATTGAAATAATTCCGCCCATTATTCTGCTGAAATTGCTTATACATACTGTAACTGTGGATATTACTGAGGTCTTTGAAGTGAGCTTTCCTGCAATGACTCAAAGAAATATGGCATGCTATATTAATGTATATACACAGACCAGTGGTCAATAACTACCAGTCCATTCACACACTTTCATATACAGTGATATAGAATTATTACTCTGTACATGCATGGTGATGTACTGCTTCACAGTTCTGGAAAATGTTTTGTTTTAATGTGAATGTGAATGTTTTGTGAGACTGTTGAATAACAACATGACTTACATGAGTTTTTTTCCATTTAATCTAATCTTGAGCCTTGAACTGACTCTAGTATAAAAAAGCTGTGTACCTTTGTGTGTGTGTGTGTGTGTGTGTGTGTGTGTGTGTGTGTGTGACTGAGTGAGTAAAGAGAAGGAGGGTGTTTGGAGGAGGTTATATTTGTGAGCACCCCTACAATACCCCACCTGTGCCTGCGCTGTACCCCAGTGGACCACCCACTTAGGGGAGCAGGGGGCAGTTGGAGCCCTATAACCTCTATGGGTGGGCAATAAGGCCTTGAACTGAAGGAGTCTCAGACAACAGAAAGACTCAGAGGGGAAGCTCTCATAGCTGTGGAGAAAACTGTCACACAATACACAACACAGATACACACACACACACACACACACACACACATACACACACAGACACACAGCATTTTGCCTTTTCACATCAGCCTGTGTATGTTTTTAAGTGAGAAACAGAGAGAGAGAGAGAGAGAGAGAGAGAGAGAGAGAGAGAATCCAGTATTAATACAACTATGATATCTAATGAGTATAGAAACAGGAGAAATGAGAGAGAAAGAGACGGAGAGTGTGTCCAGTAGTTGAGGAACTATGGTATCAAGTGGGTATGCAAACAGGCTAAAGAGCCAAATGAAGTTGCACGCCAAAAAAGATGCAGAAAGTGAAAAGAGGTGATGCTGAAAGCAAAGAGAGAGAGGGCAAGAGAATTTCTAATGCTTTTCCTCAGGTTTTACTAGCCTTGGACACTACAATTTAAGATGCTGGTCAACGCCAATAAGAGGTTTGTTTGTTTCTACTCTTTCGGGGTCATGCAAGCACACCCCAGCTTGGATCAAGAATGTACTGTCATATCACACAGGAATAGCCTAGATACTCCATTCACACACAAAACCTTCTAACTTAGCAACTTTGTTGGTTGCAATTAACAGTAATTACTATTGCCAACCAAGTAGTTTTAAGAAAGACACTCCTGGTTGGTTGTGAGAGCACTACATGCTAATAACACTGCCCTTGAGGACTCTGTTTGTCTCCTGTGATAGAGCCTCGAAGTCTGTTCCCAGCACTGTGTATGTGTGTGTGTGTGTTTGTGTCTGTCTCATCAACACTGGAGAGTCAGATCCTGGATCAGTAGCAGACTGTAGTTAATGTGATAGTGTGGCGTGCTGTGCTGTGTACGTGTGGAAGAGCACTGTGTCTGATGAATGGCCAAGGGGCTGCCGCGCCGGTGGTCCAAAAGAGGGATTCTGGACTCCCCAAACCACTGTGCAATGACTGCCATTGACCCCAATCCCCACTTCCACTGACACAGAACAGTCTCACCCCATCTCTCTCTCTCTCCCCCTATGTCTCCTCTATGTCTTGCTCTGTATTGCTACAGAGTTGAGAACCTTTCAGCACAATACAAGCTTCTCGAAATTCTAGGAGATGAGAATAGTATCCCCTGACAGAACATGAATCTACACCCATGATTTCAGTGTAAACATCCATAAGAATGTTTAAAGGTGGACCATCACAGATTTTGACATCACATACAACACACTTGTGTGACACAGACAGAAAAATAATCCGAAGCAGAAAAACATTTCAGGCACCCACTGGATGTGTGCGTGTGTGTGAAGACAGAAAGGACAAACATACATTCATTTGGACCCCCCACCGCCACCCCACCCCTGTTTACCCAAAAGCCTTGTGTCCATGACTGATAGATCATATTGTTTGGCCTTTGCAAGCTATAATTGGCGCTGTTGTATAAATCAGAGCATGGAATATATTCTGCAGATCCCAAACATGCCACATTAGGCCCCTGGGTCAGTAACACTTGCATGAGGTCAGGGGCCTCTTTGTGCTAACACAGTCCCTGCAAGTGTCATGATGTCGGCTCATGACTTCACCCCAGTAGCGACCAGAGGACCACCCAAAGGCCCCACCCCAATAAATATTTAGTCATTGTTGGGATGATACACCAGTAGTCTAAACAACTTACCAAACAATGTAGCACATTATTGTGGCACAGATTTGTTGTTCAAATGCTCTACGAAAAGAGTCGTCATGGTCAATGCACAAATCTGCATATCTAGATATTTGCTGGGGCCAGTTCTGTCTTCATCTGTGTCTGAGCAAACTTAGCCAGATACAGAAATCCATGGCTAAATGCCAGAGTGCTCACAGACACAAAACCCTCATCAGAGTTCATTTGAAGTTAAAATAATTGACACATTACTCTAAACAATGTGGCACACACTTCAGATACGACAAACATGACTACACCAACATCTAGAAAAAAAAAATTAAAGAGTTAATGTTGAACAAACACACTTCAGGCTATTTGGAAGCCATTCATAAGGTTGGGCGACCGCAACCACACACTGTGCAATTGACCATATAAATATTTGGAGTGAGCAGAGTGTTCATGCTTGGCAGTCCTGAACTCCTCAAAAGCGGCATGGAAAGAGCAGGTTAAGAAAAAGTTCAAATACTCATCTTCTCTTGCATCCCAAAGGGAAGGCAAGTGCTGAGAACTTTTCTTGCATTCAAACGCAGCATGATTTATGTTCCATCAGCTTTGTTGTGGTGTCGCAAAGCAGGTTGCTTTTCCCATCTAACATTATTGCAATGCACAGTGCAGGCAACAAAGCCTTGGTGGGCCAAGCATGGCCACAAGAATATAACGTTGCAGTTCATTTAGCATCTTAATAAAAAACACACCACACTGTTCTGTATTCTGGCTCATAAAAACAGAGCGAGCAGTCTCCATCTTCAAGCTATCAAAAGACTTCAGCATAGTGTATTAATTCTGACATTGGCACGTATGTATGTCTGTGTGTGTGTGTGTGTGTATGGATTGTTTTTCAACTACACTATCCATTCTCGCTGTCTTGTACTCTCTTGCATGTCAGTTTGACTATCCAGCTGCATAATTTATGTAATTTGCAGTCGAATATTTTTAAAGGGGAAAATGGGGAATCTGTCTCTTTTCCATCTCCTTCTCTTGCCTTCTCTAAACGATTAGGTTCCTGAGTGCTAGTCTATCCTGAGATGGCCCAGCCCTGAGGGCCAGTGAATCCCACAGTAGGACTGACTCTCTTTCCTCTTTTTAGCCTCTGGATGGGATCGTTGATGAAGTGTGCAGAGATGGACAGACCCTAACCCTAACCCTAGGGTGTCTGCTACGATCAGTCTCAGCTGTCAGACCCTGTAGACGAATGGGCCGTAGAGGGAAGTTCTTTATCAGCAACTTTATACATCTTAAGTCAATAAAGCATACTTAAAGTCTTTGGTGGTCCTCTTGTGCTATCGGCATCTGGAATGCAAACGTCAAAGGAGGGAGGCAGGCCATAACCAACAGAGTAAACCCATGGCTTTGTCATTGCAATTAGCTTAAGATAAACTTGGGTTTGTGCATTATCCTGATTTAGATTTGTTCCCTAAAATATTTACAAAATGAACTTTCCCACACAAAAGCAGAAAAATATAGCCTCTGTTTATGGTAATTGGCGCTACTTAATTTGTTGCCTGGCTGAAGTGGTTTGCTCTGCCCTCAAAAAATGGTGTGTGTGTGTAGGGCGTGCGTGTGTGTGTGTATGTGTTAGGTTGTGTAAGACAGTTTTAGAGAGCAAGCTGTCCTATGTGTATGCATATGAGTAAATCTGATGTATGTATACTGTACAAGGGAAGTACAAACCGGATTCCAAAAAAGTTGGGACACTATACAAATCGTGAATAAAAACTGAATGTCATGATGTGGAGGTGCCAACTTCTAATATATTATTCAGAATAGAACATAAATCACAGAACAAAAGTTTAAACTGAGAAAATGTATCATTTTAAGGGAAAAATATGATGATTCAAAATTTCATGGTGTCAACGAATCCCAAAAAAGTTGGGACAAGGCCATTTTCACCACTGTGTGGCATCTCCCCTTCTTCTTACAACACTCAACAGACGTGTGGGGACCGAAGAGACCAGTTTCTCAAGTTTAGAAATAGGAATGCTCTCCCATTCTTGTCTAATACAGGCCTCTAACTGTTCAATCATCTTGGGCCTTCTTTGTCGCACCATACTCTTTATGATGCGCCAAATGTTCTCTATAGGTGAAAGATCTGGACTGCAGACTGGCCATTTCAGTACCCGGATCCTTCTCCTACACAGCCATGATGTTGTGATTGATGCAGAATGTGGTCCAACATTATCTTGTTGAAAAATGCAGGGTCTTCCCTGAAAGAGATGACTTCTGGATGGGAGCATATGTTGTTCTAGAATCTGAATATATTTTTCTACATTGATGGTGCCTTTCCAGACATGCAAGCTGCCCTTGCCACACGCACTCATGCAACCCCATACTATCAGAGATGCAGGCTTCTGAACTGAGCGTTGATAACAACTTGGGTTGTCCTTGTCTTCTTTGGTCCGGATGACATGGCGTCCCAGATTTCCAAAAAGAACTTCGAATCGTGACTTGTCTGACCACAGAACAGTCTTCCATTTTGCCACAATCCATTTTAAATGATCCCTGGCCCAGTGAAAACACCTGAGCTTGTGGATCTTGCTTAGAAATGGCTTCTTCTTTGCATTGTAGAGTTTCATGGCACGGTGGATTGTGTTCACTGACAATGGTTTCTGGAAGTATTCCTGAGCCCATTCTGTGATTTCCTTTACAGTAGCATTCCTGTTTGTGGTGATTTGTCGTTTAAGGGCCCGGAGATGGGCATCGAGTATGGTTTTACATCCTTGACCCTTACGCACAGAGATTGTTCCAGATTCTCTGAATCTTCGGATGATGTTATGCACAGTTGATGATGATACCTGCAAAGTCTTCACTATCTCCACTAGTCTTCACTAGTCTCCACTAGTCTTCACTATCTCCACTATCTTTCTGCACAACATTGTGGGAATTGGTGATCCTCTACCCATGTTGGCTTCTGAGAGACACTGCCACTCTGAGATGCTCTTTTTATACCCAATCATATTGCCTATTGACCTTATTAGTGTTAATTGGTCTTCCAGCTCTTCGTTATGCTCAAATTTACTTTTTCCAGCCTCTTATTGCTACTTATTGCTACTTTTTTGGGATTTGTTGACACCATAAAATTTTGAATCAACATATTTTTCCTTTAAAATGATACATTTACTCGGATTAAACTTTTGATCTGTCATCTACGTTCTATTACAAATAAAATATTTGCCATTTCCACATCATTGCATTCAGTTTTTATTCACAATTTGTTTAGTGTCCCAACTTTTTTGTAAATGCTTAGATGGCGGTTTATGTACTGTAGATGTGATGTATTTGTATGTGTATACATGTGCACGAGAATGTAAGATTGAGTATGAACATTTTTTTGTAGACGGTCCTTCTTCTCCATCCTGTCCACCTTAAGGAATGAGAGGATATGAGGAGGAACACAAGGTGATGACCCCATTTCACCAGAGGTAAAGGCCTTACTGAGACCTGGGATTCGCCTGCCAGAAATGCCTTCTTTTCACTGCAGCCAAGGGGCCTGACTGATTCGAAGGAACACCCTGACAGCAGCGTCACCCATCAGCTAATGAGAACCTTACGAGCTGGGGTAAGTCATGGAGACCTGACTAACACCCAGATGTGCATGACTAATTGATGGATTATGTTAGTTGGTGGTGAAGCCTGATGAGTAACAGGCCCACAAATAGTGAGGCCTCCAGAGTCGTCAATAACATTTTGTAATTGCACAAACACTTCATAACATGGGTACACACACACACACACACACACACAAACATGCAGCAACAGCTAAACACACTCTAAGGGTGGTGGCACTTGTGCTTTGCTTTATGCTATCTGTGGCATCATAGCAACAGCCGAATATTTTCCATGGGCTGTATAGACAAACATAAAAATGGATGACGGTTTGCATCTTAGCCTGGGTGGCATCTTACAAAATCCCCACTCAAACAGCGCTGTGGTCTGGTCTTGGCCCACCTTCCTCTGGGTGAGCAAGACTGCAACAAAAACATCCTGACAATGCGAGAATGCCCATTATAAAAATGACTTACTGCCTACTGTAATCCCAACACAAGGGAGAATGTGGTTATTGTCAAAGATATTAACAGTCTGCCCACATAACATGTCTTCTGCTTTCCAAAAAAGTCCCCATAATGAGCAAAAATATGAAAGTGTCAGTGTCAATGTTTTTGAAGAAAAGAAGAATACTGCACTCTATTGTATCAACCACACCTGCCATGCCCTAAACATGCTAAATATACAAACTGGATGTGAGTCTAAGTCAACATAAAAAGAAACATGCGTAAACATATGTAAATAGCAAGTAATAGCATGCCATTTTATCAGTTGGTCAACTTGTTACTAGAGCCCATAATTCAATAGGTACTAATGAATGATAAATGGAGGAAGAGTCATCTACCAGTTCATAGGCAAAGGTTATCCAAAATTATGCTGTCATGTTTAAAAAATTGATAGTGCCGCAATGCCTCCATGCAACTACAGTACATGCATCTACAGTAAGCCTGTCTAAACTGATTTCCTAAATTTACCCGAGCACTTCCAGTTCTCAATTAAAGTGGAAACTGTATTATGTGGTAAGAAAAAAGGCCTATATCATTATGGAACAAGTAGGTCCAGTTCAAAAATGTAATTTACTTAAAGGATAATTTGAGCCCCTTTTATAGCTTGTCTAAGTGGTTGACACCGAAATTCTGACGTCTGCTCCTGACTCGACTATTTGGGAAATTTAGAATCACCTCTGCCTGCTTCAGAATAGCTACCAATGGGCACAGTCTATCTGTCCTTAAACCAACCCTAAACTTTAGTTTTAAATATGTGCAACGCACCTAGTGGGTATTAGTATTTGCTGATGTTCCAACACAAGTATCAAAGCAAAATACAGCTGTCGTGTTTTATTTGTGGCAGAGTAATATCAAGGAGCAATGCATTTTCTAACAGAAACTAATAGGATTTACAAATGCCAAATAAATCAAGCTTAGACAAGCCATGAATTGGGCACAAAGTGTTCAAAACTCAACTATTCTTTTCGAATTAATTTAATTAATTTCTCATAAGACAAGACACGCTTAGCAGTCACCAATGGCGCATTTCCATCACAGATCGAGGCCAGCCACAGCCTTTTTCCCGAGCTCAAACACTGTTGCATAGCCCGGGTCCTGCATTTCCACTACCAAGGTTTATGTGAACTTGGAATGTTTACTGTAGGCCTACGTAATGTCATGTTAATATCTCGGAAGAAAAAAAAATACATGTCATCGTCTATCATAGCGAAATTAACCTCCGATACTGAAAAAAATACTTTACGCAGTGGAAGTGGAAGACTTTTTCATTATAAGACAACACTTGCACTTTGTCTTCGCCCCATTGAAAGTTTAAATTAATGTCCATTTCAGCTCACTTAAAAAAATAACTGAAACAACGGTAGTGGGCAAAAAGTCTCTTCAACTTAGGCTACCTGATCGTTACGTTTGGTTCGAAGTCGGTCTGACCTCGCTTCGGCCCTGCCCAGCTTCAGAGCCAGCAAAGGCCGTCGGTTCCATGGCCCCGGTTCGCCCTCGATAATGGAAATAGGTCAAGGCCCAGGCTTTACCCCAAACACTAGGGTTTTACCCATATAGTAGAAATGTGCCACAAGAATACTAGTAAGTACTTTAATTACTAGCAAGTACTTTAAGTACTCTATATGATATTTCCACAGGGGCACATACAGGTCTAATAGATCCCCTACTATGTTAGTGTGGAACTTGCAAACACAGTCCCCTGTTTTATCATTTAGGACCGTGCATTATAGTATCATGAAAACATAACAGTCATATACAGTCATTGTCATTGGTTTCAGTCATGCTAAAAGAGTATGTTTATACACCTTGAGGCAGGTGCAAAACATCTTTTTGATTTATCATGATGAGTATTATGTACACTGGCTTTCATGTTTTGAGTTTTGTAAAGAAACTTCACGAATCTGTGAGTTTTGCATTTCTAATTTCCATCCCTGTTAAACAACAAACAAACACAATTTTCTTCAATTCCTGTGAATGCCTTTTTTGCCTTTTCAAACTAGCTCTATTGCATAGTGACCTCCCCTCCTGTGCATTCTGTCATGGGAGCCAAATGACTTCACCACCTTGAGTAGCTTGACTAGAATCATAGTTGTTATGTTTATGATTCATGGGTGCCTTATTAAATTAATTTCTTGGTATAACTGAATCATCTGTCCAGTCCACAAGTGTCTCACAAACCTCCAGCACTGTACCACCATGACAGAGAACAACTTAGGAGGAGCTGCCTTTTCAAAATAATCAACGTCAAATGAATTTCACCTTCCCAAATCTAAATAACCTCTCTCCTGACTAATCTGTCTGAATCTGGTTTCAACCCTTTTGTTTGAAGGATGAAAGTTAAATATATATGCATGGATAAAGCAACACTTGAGAGAACTCTTTTGAAAAGATAGGTGGATGTTTATAGACGCATTCAGCGAAACCGACTCAAATAAGAATTTAGTGTATAAACTGGGCTCTGTAGTAAATAGACGAGACCAGAAAAACATAAAACATTACCAAATTTGCTTAGATAGCCCCTGCGTCAGCAGCATTTCTAACAGGGTGGCTTCAACATTATTTCCAAACTTCAGCTTGGTAACAGCTCAGGTCAGTGAGTTACCATCGCCCTTGGCATGTTTCACTCGCTGGAATGGCTGTCGTCTGTGTTAGGTAAGATAGGGCCACACAGAGAAGTGGAGGCCAGGACCTACTGTGTGCTCTTCTCTCCTTGTTTGTGTTCTGTTCATTCGTTTGTTATGAGCACATGGCCAAGAGAGGAGATGTGTGTGTGTGTGCATGGGTGTGTGTTAAGGAGCAGGGGGGTGCTCCTGATGGTAAAAAAAAAATATTTCCACTGATTTGGATCACACACGGGTACTTAGATCCCATCAGAGACTGAAGCCTACCTGATGCAAAGGAGCTTGCGAGGCCAAGTTGTGACAGATGGGCTGAGTGTGGGGTACTGAAGGGCTGGCCATCAGAGAAAAAGACCACCATCGACGCTGCCCACACTAGACCGCACTTGCTGCCTCCCTTCACCTCTTCCAAAGGGATGCAAAAGAACTGTAATGAAGCCACAATTTGCACACATGTGAAGCACATACATACACACCATTAATGTTTGAAGGTCAAAGCCTGATTCAAACCACCCCTGGAAGCCATTTACAAATAATTAGAATGCCGGAAAAAAACATGCCTCTGCATGTTCACTTCTCCAGGGCATGAGAAGATGTAATCAAGGGCACATGTGATCATGAAGAGATATCAAAAAGATCACAGTATGTAGCCTACCTCAGTTAAGTACAATCCAAATCAGTTGGTTCAGAGAAAACAGACCACTATTCAGTTACAGTAATTTCCAGGAAATGCCCCAAACAACTCTGATCAGTTGGCCTGAGTCATTTATGTCAAACAGATAGAGCAAGCGGGAAAACAGCTCAGTAGAAGCTGAACATTTAAATGGAGGCAACTGTTTTTGAAAGACATGAAAGCTGGGAAACAGCATGTCAGAGCCTCAGGGGTGCTGCAGGGGTGCTAAAAGGATGGTGGCAAGACAGTGTTGCCAAAACACAAGTATCTTTTCTGAGCAGTATAAACATGGTCTCGCAGGCTTCTGTTTCATTAGAGTTTATCAGTCCCTTAAGTGGACTGAGAACAGGTTCTTTCTCCCCCATTATGCATGTTTAAAATTCTGGATTTTACTATTAGTTTTCATTCAATTAAAGAATTGCAAGTAGAATCTAATTAAATTATTTTTTGCATCCTTTAATTCAACTTTAGTTAGAACCATTTTATTTTTATTTTATTTTATTTAAATTATAATACTGCATCTGGTTTCATACCTTAATTTAAAGTACAACAGTCTTTCACAATTCAATGCTGATCGAAGGCTTCTGGTTGGAGCCCATTAGAGAAGAGGAGCTATGAAGCTTAGATGCACAAATAGGTGCCAGGTGCCAACCTGAAACGTTACTCTTTGCTCCAGAGGCCCATCCACATAACTTGTCCCTTGTGCAAGATTTGATATTGCTAGATTTATGTTTAGTTGGGCCAGCAAAGCTGCTAAAACAGCAAGACCTTCTTTGCGTGGCATAGCTAAGCCCAGCAATTGCTGAACAGCACATCTATAACAGGCAACCAGGGATTCCCCCATCTTACTTTACAAACCAAAACACCAATACACCCTGGCACGCTGACTGTCTTTCTGGTCTGGCCTGCTGACCGTATCGTTTTAAGTTTAAAACTGTCTCCTCTTCTAAATTCAGTTCTAATTTACACTCAAGAAGCACACTTCTTGGTCAGTTGCACTGTGCATGAGGACAGATTTGGTAGGGCGCAGTCCGTAGTAGTGCCTCAGCTCTCTCTGGAATGAGCAGCCAGCTAATGCTTTATTTCTAGTAGCTGCTGTAAGTGCCAAGACTGTAAGCAGTTCTTCTTGTCACAGAGCAGTGTACACACCATTAGCTTTAACATTAGCCACAAGTCTGTAGTGTACATAGACATAGAACGTGTTCTATGTCTATGGTAGTGTGTCTCTCAGCCATTTAGCCATGGGCTTCTGTCTCTCACTCAGCAGATGCACTGCTCCCTCGACAGCTGTGCCCCACATGTCCCTCCTGCACAACCCGGCTGCCCCACTCGCAAGATCCACCCTCATTCACTTCTTAATATTTCAGTCATTTAGCTCTGTGTCCTCCAGTTGGACTGAATATAACAAGACCTGGAGCAACATTTTTCTTTACCCCTGCCATTAGTAAATTTTGAAAGGAAGTATAACCATTTAGTGAGCCAAAGAGAGGTAGTTGAGCGTCATCACCATCACCATCATCATTATCATCATCCCCCCTCTGCTAGTGACTCAACCAGTTCCATAATTGTTCACAGTCAGATCACTCAGAATTCTTGCTGCTGTTGCAGCCGATCAGAGCAGATAAGAGGAATGAACTCTGGTCCCCCGAAGACCCCCAAAGAAGAACAGGTGCGGCTCTGAGGTAATGCACAAGTTTTGCCCCCCACTCCACACCCCCACCCCACTCCATTCCATCCTCTCTCTCTGCTTTAGCATGTGTGTGTGTATGTGTGTGTGCGCACGCTTTAGCATGTGTGTGTGTCTGTGTGTGTGTTTTAATTGCCAAGGACATTCCCCCATGGGTCTGCAATCTGGTAATCTCTTAAAAGATGAGAGAATGAAAGACTACTTGTCCAGCATTTGGCTGAGGCTTATCTGAATGCCCTGTGAGAAATGAGCATACCTTGCATTCTCGCATCCAGTGATACAGAAGCCAGTGTGGCTTTTTTCAATTAATCCAACCATCCTTCAAGTGCCCTCCTGTTTCCACTGCTGTAGTGGCCAATTGCAAAACAAACATAGAAGATGTAATCTGTAGTAACACTATATATACACTATATAACACTATAACACTAATATACCATTTCAACAGCAACTTGCCATTATTGTCAATATGAAAATACTTTTTCCCAAACAGAATGCATTCATGAGTGACACTTTTGATAACTTATTCACGCTATAACCTGGTCAGACTACAGCAAGAGAAAAAGTAATAAGCGCTCACTAGTACCCACACAAAGCACTCACAGTTCCAGCCATCTCGAAATGACAGGTAATTCCTCACTCCACCGAGGGGGCAAGCGACATAGGACGTACGCGCGCTCCCGTCGCATGGATGACGTCATCGCGCGCGCATCCCATCTCGCGCGCTGGTTAAAAAGCAGGAGGAAAGAGCAGCGAGAAACATGTGAGTGGGCCGAAGAGCTAGTGAGAAAGACAACTTAGTACTACTTTTATTCTATACGCTACTTACAACACCAACCACTTCGCAGACGGAGTCTATCAGATGGGAAAGGAGATCTATTAAGAATCATGTGTATTTACTAGCTGTGTGTGTGTATGTGTTTGTTTTTGTTGTTTTTATACTTTTATTGATGTTTATTAGGCTATAAAGAAAATAATGATTAATGCCGTCATAAGCACTTGTATTAATTTATTCTACATGTACAACCATCTTAATGTTTCTTAAATATTTAATATAGTTATTCAAATGTATAGTGTAACCTTCTAAATTATTCCAAATTACCTTCTGTAAATACGTGTGAAAGGGGGCTCTTAATCTAGCATTTCTAGGCTAGATATTATCCGCTGGATATTCTCAGTTGGAGGTCCTGGACAATTATCCACTCCCGCTTTGGTGTTGCGGTGCATTTATCTGAATATGAGGCATCTGAAAATCGTACTTGTGCTGGCTATTGCGGTCAATATGTGGGAATGCGGAGACACGAAATTCGGTGGGGAAAAAGGAGAAATAATTCCAAGAAGGAGGAGATGTTACGATGGAAGCCTGCCGAAGCGTTTGAAGAAGAGAGACAGAAAACTGTCAGTGGACAGCGGCAGCGAGATTTGCCACGCGCTCTACCCTCGCGTGTCCTGTTGCCCCAACCGGAGAGCTGCTTTTCAAATACTTCACCGGCGTGACGCCAGGGTATGTTGGCTTCAATGAAGGGTAGTATCGATGGCCTTTGCTCTAATATGCTGATAGCTCTGTTTTTGTTTTACAGGTTCTGTGTCATGTCGCTGGTCAATAGATGTTTACAATGCATGCAAATCGGGCTTGGCAAATGCCCGATTTTTCCCCTTCTTGACCTTAACTTCTTCTGACACCCCCGTATCTTCTGCGTGTTATACTTTAGACCTGTTGGACAGGTTATGCCACATTCAAGATAAATACAGTATACAATTTCGTAGTCTCTAACTGAGCGTGCCCAGCGCGTGGCCATGTTACCATGGTTATAGGGATTTTAGTTAGAGAGCAGTTGCGCTCGGGCAGAGCAACGTTCCGGTGTGTGACTTGCTCAGTACGTTACCAAATGTTTTAGAGTGGCCTTTGGTTGCCAGTCTGACCTGGTCCACCAACTTTCAAGTGGATGTGATGGAAATACTTAGAAACGCTGTAAAACGCCTCCTTTTACTTGCGTATAACCTGAATACAGTCCAAACATGACGCATTTAAATATTCTTCCTAAATAGATCAGGCTCCATCAGTGTTGATGAGGAGGCTAAGTTGTGAATGGATGTGAAATTAGTTTACACGTTGGCCTATGGTTAATGACTAGGGGCAGATATATGCGTAAAACGTAGCCAAACTTTTTTGCATCCAAGCCATCATGCATCATTTAATTTAAGTAATATGTCTAAGTCATGCATACTAAGAGGGAAAGAAACACTCAGTAGGCTACACTCAACTACATTGGCCACACACGGAGGCTTTTTGCTTATGGCAAAAGAATAACAACAACACCATTGTGTTTGTTGGTTTCACTAATGGGAGCAGCCGGAGAACATCATTCAGCATTGGTGTTACTCCCACCCCCCCCCTCTTTCTCTTTCCCACCCTCACCCTCACACCAGATATTCACGGAGGACCTTACGCGTTTGGGTTAAGCTTTTAACACCACACTGTAGAGTGGTGCAGCAGGATTTATTGGCTTCTCTGTCTCTTACCTATTTTACTTCATGTTTTCTGAAACGAGACACGTTGAAGAAATTGTGTTTTATGTATTTTATTTAGTTTTATGCATTTTATTTAGTTTTATGTATTTTATTTAGTTTTATGTATTTTATCCTGGTCTGTTCAGTTAAGGCAACTGGTCTTCTTTTTTGAGCTTGAAGACGTTTCACTTTCCATCCAGAAAGCTTCTTCAGCATCTTCTGTTCTAGCTTTCTGGATGGAAAGTGAAACATCTCAAAAAAGAAGTCCAGTTGCCTTAACTGAACACCATGACTACCACAACCCGGATGAATGAGAATCTTTACAGACATGTATTTTATCTTATCTTACTGGATTGCATTGTCCTCAAAAAGGCTGACTGTTTGCAGGATATAATTAATTTGGCTCCACTGTGAAAGAGCCTATGGATGCTGTGCTGGTCATCTCTAATCCTGGTCAGAAAATTCATCCTGCTCCATATGTATGAACATGTGAGCTGTTAAACATGTTGGCTGTTGAGTTCTTTTCATGTTTACATCAGGGCTACAAGAGTTGGCTCTGAAATTTTTGTCAGGGAATATCAATCATGTTGGATTAATGGGGAAATGTTCCTTTCTTGGTTTCTTTCATCTAATCCATGCCCTCCATAGAACTGGAATAGATCCGTTCAGTCTTTGGTTTAATCTCGTTTAAACTGCACTGTGTATATTTCTGGCTCATATATTTTTTTTGTGGAGTGGAACCAGTGTACCATATGCCTTAAAACATACTGCCATTTTCCTTCCCCTGCTTCCTGTATTTATCAGGGGTCATCACAAATCCAGACCCAGATAAAGACACAGAACTGGGAATAAGAATTAGGCTGGTGTGCTGTTTTTGAGGAATAGCTTTCCTCTTTTTTGCACAACACAACGGCCCTCTTGTTCTGTAGGTCGGTGATGGCAACATTGGAGCCTATCCCGGTAACATATGGGTGCAGAGCATGGCTGAGGGGACACAAATGCTCTCTCCACAACCAACGTGCCAGTCCACAGCACACCAGCTCAATGGGCAATTTATCACTACAGGGAAACCCACCTTCCAGCCTTCCAGAGAAGCTGGGGACAGACCATAGTAGTGTAGGAATAGGGGGACCGTTTGATCTCCACTCTGAATAAACAAGTCCTATCTCACACAGTGTTGTGGTTTGCTCTCAAGATTAGCGCTATTCACACTATCCTTCTCATTGATGAAGATAGTTATTTCATCTTTGTAGAACTTCCAGGGCTTAACAGAGACCACTGGCGTGGGTGTGTGATATAAATTCAGTAGCCTCCAGGCTCTTGTGTTGAGAGACAGATTCTCCTGGGTGGCCTGATCGGGAGGTGTTAATTCCTCACATCTCAGTTGCTGCAGGTTGGATGTGTGTATGTGTGATGTGGTGGTTTGTGTGTGAGGTTGTGAGTAGAAGTGGGCGTCCATTTCAGAGCTCTGCTGGGCTAATTGACTTGGACAGACTGCTAATTTGTTGATAGCATTGTGGGGAGCGATGGGCCTGTCTATCTGGAAATGGATGTTTACACATGGACCTCACACAGAGCGGCTGGTCGGCCTCAGCAGGCAGCAGTCGCCCCAGCACATGTTGGGGGTGGGGTGGTGGTGGTGTGTGTGTGTGTGTGTGTAGTGGGGTGATGGTGTGTGAGAGAGGATGGGAGGTGAGAAATGGCATTAAGACAGATTACATTGTTATTTTATTGCAGCTTATTTCTTTTATTCATAACCCAACTTTTTGTCCCATCTATAATCACTTGGTTTCCATTTTAATAGGTACATATACAAGTTCTTTATATAGGCAAATATTAAAAACATTAATTTTATGTTTTGTGGTAGGTAAACATTGATAAATGCTCATTTTGAAGTGTCTTAGAATATATGTTATACAAAGTACCTCATACTTGAAAGCAATTTAACATGTCCAAAAATGGTGATTGTTACATGGCTCTTATATTTTTGTGTGTGTGTGGCAATGATGATGCAGACCTTTTCCACCAACAACACTGAATGTTCCCGGCTGCTGGAGGAGCTGAGATGTGCCCGCTGCTCACCCAATGCCCAGATGCTTTTCCATGCCCCCCATGGAGCTGCAGCTGTGCCCACCCGAGAGCCGGACCTGCCCATGCTGTGCCATGACTACTGCAGGGAGTTCTATTACACCTGTAGAGGACATGTTCCAGGTAAACACATGGCTGGTGTGTGGCATGGGAAGAGTACAGTCAACTACAGTTCTGCTCTTCTCTCTCCCTCTGTCTCTCTCTCTCTCTCTCTCTCTCTCTCTCACACACACACACACACACACGCGCACGCACACACACACACACACATGCACACACAGATGTAGAGGGAGGGAGATGAATGGCTAAGGTGCTGGCAAGCTCTAATAAGGCTATTGCATTTAATTAATTGGAAAAGCAGTTAAACATTGGCGTTCCGGAGCAGGGTTTGGCTCTCCTCTTTACAATTCAGTCTGCAAGAGTGGATAGTGTGGGAGGCAGAGATGTTTCTTGGCAGCAGGTGAAGCCGGCTGCAGCCCTGCTCTTTCAGGGTGCTACGTTTGGAGATGCCTTCGTTATTTAGACCACCGTCTTGTCCTGTGGACTCCACCTGTGTTCTTCTTACATTGAGAGTTTCTTCACGATAGTTAAATTGTCCCAGGTTGGTCATGAAACAAGTTATACTGCATAATTTCATGTGATCTAATAAGTCTGTGTACACATCCAGATATATTCTGACATTTTATACTCCTGTAGTGCTGTACACTGAGTGGGTGGTTCTGAATTTTAGACAGTTAGAAAGAGAAAGCAAGGTAAACCCCCCAATAAGGGCCAGTGCTGCTGTAACCCGCATTCCAAATGATGGTGTCAGAATACAGCAGGCCTTGGCCAAGCTGAGCATTACTCCTATCAGAGCATCAACTGGTGAGATTACATCAGCCATGATGTACAAAAAAATACACATACGCACACACACACACACACACACACATATACACACATATATACACACACATATACACACACGCACACAGAAATCAGATGTTACAGAGAGTGTCCACACAAGACTCACTGCTGCAGGTTCAAATGATCTGAGCAAAGCAGCATACTAGAGAAGGGTGAGTGCGCACACAAGCAAGAGAGAGAGAGAGAGAGAGAGAGAAAGAAGAAAAAGAGTGAGAAAGGAAGAGAGAAAGGGAGGAGGGAACAGCAGTTCTAAGTGAGTTAACCACAGTAAAGTCTCTGAGAGATAGAGCAAGAGAACAGGAGCCAAAGCCAAGAGTGCCTCCTCCCTCCCCAGACCCCCACCTCAAATCAGCATATGTGGTGACGAATGACACATTTATTTTTCTACAAAGGTTGTGTATATGTAAAACTGCTGAAGTGCATCAAGATGTCAAGTACTTTGGGTGGCCACCCAGGTTGCTTTGGAAGATAACCAGATGGAAGTATAGCATTAGAGCTGGGGATGGGGCCAGAGTTCCCTCCCTCTGCCTCTCTCTCTGTCTCTCTCTCTCTCTCTCTCTCTCTCTCTCTCTCTCTCGCTTTCTCTTTCTCTCTTCCTTCCCTCTCTCTCTCACACCCCTCTCTCTGTCTGTCTTTGTCTACTTCGCTGTCTTTTCTCCCTCACTCTCAGGGCAGTACAATAAAACTATGCTTTTGAGGAGGTGCTGTAGAAATACTCTTGCTGTGCTAATCTCTGTGCTTGCCATGCTGTATGTTCTGCTGTATGTTCTTCCATATTTGGACAACGCTGTATAATAATATGGGGTTTAAAGTGTATTTCTTAAAGAAAATGTTCTACTGTGATTGTCAGCTCTTAAGCAACCAACGACAGCAAAAAGTGTATTACTGTATTTGTTTAACAGTGTGCAGATGGGAGAGAAAATGGGAAAAACCTGAATGGCAGCATTCACAGAATTCACAGAATACTCAGCTACCCCTTCCCTGCTGTTCCCACAGGAATCCCTCCACTTATCACTGGAGTGGCATATCCTCATCCCTCCCACCTATGCCACCTGTAGCCGGAGGGAGTTCATTGTGGAGATCACTAGAATTTGCACAACACCACATTTGTGCTAAAGAAAATAATTATCATGTGGAGATTTAGAGAATGGATGAAACAGACACTGTCATCAATAGCACAGGTTAAAAAAGCCAAGGATAGGTGGGTGGTATGACCCCCAGAGTGTGTGTGTGTGTGTGTGTGTGTTTGCGTGTTTGTGTGCGTGCGCGTGTGTCTGTGTTTGTGTCCTGTTTGTATTTTGATACTTCAATAGGATATCCTATCATCTACAGTTTGTATGGTTGTGACATTTTGTGTGTGTGTGTGTGTGTGTGTGTGTGTGTGTGTGTGTGTGTGTGTGTGTGTGTGCCTGCCTGTGGGAGCAGATGAAAGGCAGGATGGTGTACTGTGTTTGTGTTTCCATCACCAATGTGTTTGCTCTATCCCCCCTCTGAGGGTTCAGCCGAGGGGAAATAGGGGAAGTGATAGCAGCAGGGTTGTTTTTAGGTCGTGCCAGCCTTTCAAGCTCCTCCACTAATGCTCAGCCCCGGGAGGCCTTGCCCTCTCCTCAGCCAGAGGCAGCCAGAAGCACAGAGAGAGAGAAGTGCAGTTCCTAGAAACTCTCTAGAATAATGTTGTCTGTCTGCTGGCTCCCAAAGGGAGAATTTCTCGGTGTCCTGAAAGTGATACTGTAGCTCCCTGTCTTTGGCAAGGCTTATACAGCCAGTCCAAAAGCAATAAGAAAGTGCTTAACATGAGAGTATAGGAGGCTATTAGTTAATAGTGGACGTCCAGAATCATATGTTTTTCGGGGGTGGGGGTGGGGTATAAATGTATACATTTTTGTTGGTGTTTTTATAAAGTAGGTTTAAAAATGTATACATATTAGAGATACTATTAGCCGTACACACTCTAACAGACATTTTAGTTATACACATTGTTCATTTTTGTCTGAATTTAAGTAGAATTATTTAAATGAGTTGGATGAGAGTGTAAGAATGGGTGTTGAAGCAGTCCAAATGTATAGTTCCTGTTACTGTGTTTGGCAGAACTATTTCAGGCGGATGTGGATGAGTTCTGCCACTACTACAGCAGGAGAGATGGAGGCCTGTGTTTCCCAGATTTCCAGCGAGGCCGAAGGCCAGACACCAACTATCTTGGAGATGAAAAGATCGAAGACCTCAACAGGTTTGGCTTTGTCTTTCATATTAAATCATGTCCACACAAGTTAGGATCAATTTAGCTGTCCTTCAGTTTTCAATTTTTGTGGGGCATTGAGGATGAATTCAAAGCTGCTATATGGCAGTGTTAGAAATGTATAATAACTGAAAATTGAAAATTCGGCCTGTCATCCTGAGGACACCCAGGTGATATGGTGACTGTTGTAGGGATGCTTTCATTAGTGAAAATGCCTTTGTTCAGAAATGCTTTTACATGTTAATCCAAACTTGGTAAATGGACTCAGAACCACATTCTGAGAATGGAACAGTTACATGGTGACCTTTGACCTCTAGGGGGAGCTATTTTCCACCATACTATTTCAACATTTCCACAGGTCACAAATTTTGTCCGATCACAAAAATTGACGCATGCAGTCTTAAGACCATGCCTCACATAAGTTCCTTATAGATTTCAAAAATCCAAAGCATTCACCCGTAACAATCAATCAGAGTTGCTGGCACAGCTCCCAAACAGAAACTGAGCTTATATTTCAGGAACCTATTGGCGTATCAACATCAAACTTGCATGTAGAAATACTGTAACTTTTGTGACCTTTGCGTCCTCGGGGGTTCTATACTTACACGTTACAGCTCATATCTCAGTAAGGTTTTGGCAAATCAAAAATTGGTAGGTGGGTGCTCCTAAGCAAATTGGGAACCACTGGGGAGGCCACTTTTGCTTATATTAGCATAAAGAAAGTAAGCACCTCTGAATACCTCTAAAAATGTTATGCAAAAAAACAAGAATTTGCCATTCTGCCTAGTGTAAATGTCATGGAGCGTTACCTACTTCACTGGAATGTTGGAATAGAATGCTGGGGACCATCAACACCTTTCCAGTGTTGCCTTTTTCTAGTTTGACTGGAGGTCTGAGTGAGCCCACAACCTGTGCCTGTTCCTAGCTCCTTGTTTAGCTAAGGCAAAGAGTTTTTGTCGAGCGTTCTGACCATTTGTTGACAAGATTCAGGAGGGCAAGATAGGAAGAGCATTTTTGGACTTGATCACCATGGTGACCATCATCAGATGAAATTCCTTAAACATGACAGGACAACTGGTGGAAAGTGAGACAGCTGTTTTTATTCAAGCTTCATTAATTAATTGTAAATGAATGTAATAACATTGTTTTAGTGTATAACATGGCCTATCGTTCCTCAGAAATTATAGGTTTGTACTAAGAAAAGCAAAAACAGTCCCTACATCAATGGTACAAATACATTTCCTGTAGCCGTGGCATTTTAACTGGTGTCCTTAATAAGAATGTGTTGTCTCCTAGTGGCCTAATGCCACACACAGACCTCACTCTACACATGCTCCAGCTGGACCTCACATCTGCCACAACATGTTACCATGACATCATACCACAGCTCACACAGGAAATGAGGGGAGAGATACCTGACATACACAGACACACACACACAGACACACACACACCTGTGCTCTCACACTGTTTGCCTATTTACCCTGGTCTGTCAATATGACCATACAAATACTAAAAACTCACATACCTCTTCTTATTATTAAATACATTCACATACCACACACAGACATAAATCCCACAATTAAGTACATAGATTTACACACATTTGCTCATTTATACTGTGTGTGTGTGTGTGTGTGTGTGTGCACATGTTTATACTGGGGACTAGTTTCCATGTGTGCGTGTTATTTAATGTGCGGTGTTGGCAAACTCCTCCACATCTGATAGAGGCTGTGGTTTCTGGAACACTTGTTTCACAGCTTGAAAGCCCTCCTCACTTGAGATGGATGAAATGTGCTCATGCAGTGATGCTTCACTCCTGCCAATCCTACAGTAAAGGAGTCAGCTTCATAGATTGTGTTAAACACATATAGTAGATAGAATATGATCTGAACGTGTTAAAAAGAGAGATATTGAAACCCACCTTGTGTATGTGTGTGTGTGTGTGTGTGTGTGTGTGTGTATGAAGATGTGGAGGGTGTTGTTTGTTATTGTTGTTATTTGCTTGACTTTTTTCTTTACCTTATTGCCTTTTTAGTAGCATGCTAAATCAGTTGTCATCTCCCTGTCAGCTGACACTGAAAACACAGCCTGGAGCCTCAGCCTAAGACAGGACAGAACAGGGCACATGCCCTCAAAAAATACTCCACCAGCATTTGAGACCATCTCTCTTACTTTCAGGAAGCACAAACACAACTGCTACTGCGTGCAGGAGGTGTTACGTGAGCTGCGACAGCCGGTGGCAGCGGTGCATTGTGGCGACGGCTCACATCGCCTCTTCATTCTGGAGAAAGAGGGCTTTGTGCGCATTCTCACCCACACCATGGAGTTGCTCAAGGAGCCATTCCTTGACATCCACAAGCTGGTCCAGAGCGGCATGAAGGTGAGCCCAACTCAGAGTATTTCTTCCCTAATTCACAGAGGTCTCTGTGTATGTGCAATTCCATCAAAAACAAATCCCATTAGAAGAAAATGAAAAACAAGAAAACTGTATCTGTCAGTGTCTGACTAGTGACAGATTTAAGGGACAAAAACATCTCACTTAAGTATATCTCACTTAAATCAACAACGACAGAGGTAGGTAGCTGCCAATGGTCATTAATCAACTCAATGTGACAGAATGATTACTAAAGGGACAGTGGAACTCTCACACACGTACGCCCACACGCACATTCACACACAAACACACACACACACACACAGATAAACTAATTTAAAACTGCAATTACATAGTACACTATTCCTAAATGTGGTACATTAAAGGGACACACTCACAAAAGCAAACCAAACAGAAACACAGTCACACCACCCATCCTTACATCTAGAGTTTTTCTTTCCAAACCACATTTGAGCAGGGATTGAATGAGAGTGGAATTTTATTTCAGTCATTTATTTTGTGGCCATGGATGCAGGAGTCTGTTACTGGAGACAGCCATGCATGCTGGCACAGTGACACATAGTTATGTTCCTTGTGCCAGGGGCTTGTTTTGGTCCTGTCGATTGCCAGTTGTGGAAACATCATCTGTTTAGTTGCCACGGATTTCAAGACGGCTCGAAAATTCACTGCGTGATTACAGGATTGCCATCCGCATGTCGGCAGCTGTGCAATTTAGCTGTGCATGTCTGTCACCACCGTCATTGTGTCATCACTTGTATCGGATGTTTACCCATATCCATGGTGACTGGAGACAGCCTCTTTCTGACAAAAGAGGGCCTTGTTTAGATCATGCACCGGATGTAAAGTGGGCGGAGCCTGGAAGGGGTGTTTACGCATGACGTCGACTTTTTCCTTTTTCTCCCCCGGAGGGACAACTTTACTGGCGGGGGTAAGAGTGGACACATGCTGCAGGCTGGGACACCCCTCCACCCCACTCCTCTTCCTTCCCACTCTCCCTTTTTATCATACAACTTAATTGTTTGCGGATAAAGCTCCTTATTGCACCCATTAGAAGTGTCTCGAGTGCCGACTTGGCCCCCAGAGAGTTGTTCTGCAGGGGTCTGACAGCAAGGTGCCTGTGCTCATGTGCCCCGAGCAGCATCCATGTTTACCATGCATGTCAACAGGCAGGGACTGGCTTTGTGCCGCTGGGACATATGGAGTGAGTGAAGCTCACAGATAGTGGCCTTATCAGACCTTTGATTCTAATGTTGTGTGTTTCCTCCGGGTGCTGACATCCCAAACCAGCCCCCCACTGACACACACACACACACACACACACACACACACACACACACAGTGTCAGTTAAGTCAGGCTACTCTTAAAAAATGTTGCCTGAGGCACGGTGGGTGTTCTCTCCAATGAAACACTATCTGTCTGCTCCAAACTCCCCCACCCTATGCATAAACACACACACACACACACGAATAGCATAACAATAATCATCAAAATGCCTACTCGCAGACTTACATCGTCATCCAATATTTGTCATACTGTACCAACCTGTTGTTCATTCAGTTGGAAAAAATAAGACTGGTTTTGGTGTCAGATTGACACTATTTGCTTCTTCTGTCATCTTCATCTAGTTGCTATGATGTTGGTAGTGTTGTGTTTGCCCACTTAGTCGGGAGAAGTACATACTAGCAGGTAGCAGCGGGTAGCAGACACTGCAGAAATGAGTGTGCAGGCTAGTCAGCTAATGCTCATTTACAAGAGCACTGGATTGTTCTCAATGGTGCGCGTTGTCTCTTCTCCATTGGTACTTTGTTGTGCGCACTAGTAACAAGCACAAAAAACATCTGCTGGCAATCTGTAAGTGTTTGTATGGGATAGCATGTGTGTGTGTGTGCACATGTGTGTATTACAAGGTCTTGCACCACCCTGAAGCATTTCTTAAAGAAACAAATAGTTCACAGCGTGTTATTCTCTACTTGGCTCTTCCAGTTCCCCAACACCACACACCCCACCCACCAGTAGAAATTCACAAACATATGCACACAAAACATATGCACGCATGTGCACTCAGACACACACACACACACACACATACACACAGCTGTCAGCCTTCCTCAGGCTGTGAAGTAAAGGGTCTCTCTCTGTCTGTGTAAATGGAGCCCTTCATCTATCAGTACCATCTTGTTAAATGGAGTCAGGAGAGAGAAGTCACACATGCATTTCAGTGTGTGCTCTAGAAACACTATTGGAGCACTTTAGTCAGGGGCTCAGGATGTTCATAATGCTTTTTGGGATGCCTCCGCCCCCTCCCCTGCTCTGACAGAGTGATCTTCACCCAAAGTTTCCCTCCCTGTCACAGGATTAATGCCTATCAACAGGTGGAAGTGTGTGTGTGTGTTAGTGTTGGGGGGGGGGGAGATTTGATGTGGATCTCTAGTTTCATTCTTTTGGCTGACCTGGAACCTGTGAATTAGTTGTGAAAGATTGAAATCGCCTTTGAGGAAGGCATGCATTGTTTTTCTCCAAACAGCTCATGTGATGTGGAATGCCTTTTTGCCTTGGGATGGCCTAAGCCAATAAGGATCAAAAGGTGCAGAGCAACAATACAGCAGCAGAGCCATGCATCACGTCTTCAAAGGCCAGCAGCTGCCCACACTAGGGTTGGGGAGGAGGGGAGGGGGAACAGTAGCACTTCACCACACTCCCTCCTCCTGGCTTCCATTCCACTCCCTGTGGAATTTCACTGGCATTCTAGTGAAGAACCCGGATATTTCAACACACATGCGCGTGCACGCGTGCACACACATACATTCACACGCACACACACACAGATCTCCACCTGCTCTCATTCTCACTGCTCCTAAAAATGGCGCCAAATGTGCATACTTATGCATTTCTCCTCATCAAACCCTGATTCACACAACAAAGATGAGACATGTTAGGGAACTTCGTCCTTTGCTAATGTGCTCTAACCTCTCTCTCTCTCACACACATACACATACATGTATATAAACAGAGATTTGTGCTAGAGAGTAGGAACTCCCAGTTTGAGAGTTGCCATCAAACTGTTGTGTAGAGCTCTTTCCCAGCAGTGCTGTGGTGATGGATGGCTCATACGCTAGTGTGGAGTTTGCCTTCACTTAATCATTGTTAATGTTCAATTCCACCCGAAGGAGCCGGCTTGGGATGCCAGTGTTTGTTTCTTGAGGGGGTGTGTGATTTCCGTGTGTTCTCTCGACTCTGCTGAGGTCTGGTCATTAAAGGAAGCTCACACTGCATTGGTTTGGAGCAGACTTCTTGGTGGTCCTCAGCCAGGGAGCATTCACCTTCTGCTGGCATTCCTGCCGTGCTCTGTTTTCTGGGTGGTGTTTGTTTTGAGATATTCAGTTCACTGCATCGCAAATGCAGCATGTGTGGCAATCTCCTGATGAGGCATGAGGAATATTTTGCTCTGCACACTTCTGAAAATACTCCAGAAAATAAGTATATATTAAAAAATGTGTAAGACAAAGAATAGAAATCAACCTGCAGCTGTTGTCAGGCATCACATTACTGTAAATGCTTGTCACCCCTTTGTACATGAAGTAATGTCTTTGTCTAGATCAGACAGGAGTTTCTCACAATGTTTGATGGCATCCAATGTCAATTTTGGTGGGATATTTTTGTGTCATTTTTCTTTTTAGCCATTTTGTAATTGTAATACATGTGTGCACTAATCTAAAACTCTTTTCGTGCTCCTATTGTTGAAAATGGAGAAAAAGCCAAAGCAGAATGAGTGATTGTGAGAGAACCAAGAAAAAGAAAGGCCGACCTGATTGTTTGGCCTTGGGACTGAAACGATATAGCCGCTTATTATAGCGGCCTATGATGAGTGGACCACCAAAGTAGTGACAACTGATGTATCTGCCCCCAGGCCAAACAAAGCGCTATGTACTACACAAGCAATTTCACTGTTTTCTAAACATGTTGCCAAGACAGTGGGAGTTGGCAGCCCACTACTTGTTTAGTTCTCTCTCTCTCTCTCACTCTCTTTTATTATAGAGTGCTTTTTCTGTTCTTTTTTCCTGCATTTTCACAGACTTTTGGAAAAGGGGGTGGGGGGGGGGTATGGAGGGGAGGCGATGGAAGGGGGTGGCTGAAGGACTCCTGGACTTTTGTGTTGTCTATGAACTGCGAGTGAGCTAATAAATTCTTTGAGCCACTCGGCACTGCATTCACGGATATCCCCCAAAGATTACACACACAAATCACTCACACAATGGAGGCCGCCAGGGCGGCCCCAGGAGTCCCCCAGGGGCCCAGGGCCTAAGACAGACGCACAGAACCAGGCTGGGGGTGGGGCACAGAGAGGGATGCCGTTTGGGTTTTGGTGGGACGAGGGGGGGTGGGGTGGCATTGTTGTGTGGAGTCAAATGTTTTATAATCGTTTGTAATGCAGTCATCAGGGAGAGAAAGGGAGATTTTTAGGGCACAGGGATATGTAGTGGACCCAGATGGAGAAAGGGGGAGAAAAATAGAGAGAGAGAAAGGAAAAAGAAAGGGACATGGGGGGCCTGGATTTGGCCGTGAGCGCGGGGCACAGGCAGAGTGGGAGAACAGGGAACATAATTAACTTCTGGATCCTTTGTGGTTCCCCCACACTGACAGGCTGGAGATGAAAGGGGTCTGCTAAGCCTCGCATTCCACCCCAATTACAGGAAGAATGGAAAGCTCTACGTGTCCTACACCACCAACCAGGAGCGCTGGGCCATCGGACCACACGACCACATACTCCGGGTGGTGGAGTACACCGTTTCCAGGTGATATGGGAAGACTAAGATACCAGGGAAACAGGAGCATGGAGTAATGACAGTGTGTGGATATGTATTTGAGTGTGTGTGTGTGTTTGTGTGTGTGTGCGTGTGTGTTTGTGTATGAGAGAGAGACTGCACCAGCACCACTTTTGAATTTTGCTCTGCCTGGCAGTGATGGATGTTTTCATCCAAAACCCTAATCATGGCCCATAATTATGTGGCTGCTCTCATGGCGGGGATGATGAGTCCCATGCTACTGCTGCTTGGATACCACATTGCAACATCACACCTGGTGATTAAGAAAACAATAGTCCCCTCAGCAAACTAGTAAAGGTGTTTTTATGGTCCTAATTGCTGTATGCTTGGTTTGAACATACAAGTAATTTTATTATTATGCCAACTACAAGACAGGGCACGGTTAGCCCTTTAGATAGAAACAGTACAGCAAACTATAGACATCTAACCAGAGTTGTGGTTGGCCATTGGCAGGAAGAATCCAAACCAGGTGGACACCAGGACTGTGAGGGTGCTGATGGAGGTGGCTGAGTTGCATAGGAAGCACCTAGGAGGACAGCTTCTCTTCGACCCAGACGGCCTGCTGCACATCTTCCTGGGTGATGGTATGATCACCTTAGATGACATGGAAGAGATGGATGGCCTCAGGTAAGGTGTTCATCAGTGATCTACACCTCCAGTTTTGTCAGGTTCTTTCTGAGTGGTATATATCCTTTTGGAGTTGTCTTTGGACACGTGAATATGATGAAGTCCTCAGAACTGAATTATAGTTTTTGTCCTCCGGCAGTGACTTCACAGGAGCAATCCTGAGAGTGGACGTAGACACAGACTCCTGCGCTTCTCCTTACATCATCCCTAAAAACAACCCCTACTTCAACAGCACCAACCAGCCACCAGAGATCTTCGCGCATGGCATTCATGACCCTGGCCAGTGCGTAATTGCCAGTACTGTATAGTAACACTGGAGTTGGAAGCACTGGGACTTATTGCTGAGCTGAACAGTAGAGCTTTGCCTACTGTATGAAAGAGATCATCTTAGAAATTACAAACAAATTCACATGTGTCGATTAGGATTTATGAGTTTGTGTTTTGTCATTTATTTATTCATTTATTTATTTATTGTGACTGTTGGTAAAAAAAAATGAATGCACTTTCCCTATACTTTAATGCACATCCCCTGTCCTGCGCCCCCTCTACAGGTGTGCAGTTGACCGGCAGCGCTCAGACACTAACGGCAGCCTCCTCATCCTGTGCACAGATGCCTCGGGCAGAAACACGAGCACAGGGAGAATACTGCAGATTACCAAAGGGAAGGACTATGGTGAGTCATGATTCAGTACTGGCCATGTTACCTCAGTCTTGTGAAGAAAACAGAAGTCTCTACGCTCCCTAGGTGTGCTGACCTCCCTTTAAAGTTCAAAATTGTGCCTCAAAGCTAAACGATGAGCAACAATTGAAATCTAGATTCTGGTTTAGTGTTGAAATTCGGCAACCATGATGGCAGCCTGTGTCTGAGTGCTGGCGACTGTGCCCCAGGGCTAATCAATGCCAGAGTTTCCCCAAAATGCTATTTCCTGGGAAAAGACACAACAAATGGACATCTTTGATTTTTTTGGTTTAGATTATAGCAGTGAACTCCCCAGTTATGCACACCCACCCAACCACACACACACACACACCCACAATGATAAATGTAATCTTGTAACCACCAAAACACTGTATACCCTTGAAAAGTGTTTTTATTGGTATGTTTGCCAACTATTACAACAGAACTTCTTACACATTACACACTAGCCAAACTTTTTAGACCAAGCCCATTCCATTTACACCACCATGCTGACAGCCCCCCCCCCCACACACACACAATAACACATACACACACAACATGACTAGAAAGATAGACCTTATGTATTACTGTATTTGGCCACATGCTCAGCCATGTTTATGTTTATGGAGGTGTTTTGGGAAAGTGAATGCTTTAGGCATAACTCTAAAATCTGTTATGATAGAGCTGAACGTTTTTAACGAGCCAAGGGCTGGATAATTAAAACCACCCAATGCCATGCACTAATGGACTCCTGACAGACTCCAGTAAACATGGATATCCCCTCAGATTCCTACGCAAACATAGAAAACAGCTCTCATTAGGGAGGGTGTAAATCAAACTCAAGTCATTACAAAACCTACTGACAATATGTTAAATGAAGTAATAACTATGTGGATAAAGGCATTCACACCACTGAATGATTACTTCACCCAGTCCCTACACTAAAATAAATCAGTTCAGTCAGATGCTAACACTAAGTTTCTAGCAACAAAATGTACCACAGAGAACTTGCCATTGTTAGTGTTGCTCAGCATTTTGGGGGTATTGATTTGTTTCAGTTATTTCTAAGAATATTTGGGGTGTTCAAAATTTCATTTACTACACTACTAATTATATATTTTTGCTATGCTTTTATTGCAGAAAATGAACCATCTATAATTGATTTGAAATCTCTTGGCATTTCCACCCCTGTTGGAGGTTTCATCTATAGAGGGTGCCAATCAAGGCGGCTTTATGGCAGCTACGTCTTTGGTGACAGAAATGGGTGAATATTAAACTGCTGCATACTCTACCAGCCCTCAGTTGGTATATAGCTGGTAGAGTTGAACATGACACTTGCAGCCCATGAATAAGATCTTACCTCCTATGCTTTTCTCTGGTTGAGAATCGTTCAGTATAGCCTTCCATCCATCCTGTTATGCAGTCAGTGCCAATGTAAATGCTCACTGCTATCCAAACAGAAAGGGAAAAAAACAGTAATTCTGTGTAAAACGAGCTGGCTTTTCCTGCCATGTCATTTGGCTACCACCTTGTGTTGTTCACACTTACCACTTGTTTGTAATTCATCCTTCCCCCCTGGTGTGTCAATCCAGAATTCTAGAGTGAACACAGGAAATCTCCTCTTTCTCTGCCCCTGCCTTTCTCTGGTGCTCCACCCCTCTCTCCAGACAGAGATTTGTCATTCCTGCTATTGTCTTCTCCTCTGTGCACCCATGTCACAGACACTTGTTTCTGACGCCCATTTTGAGCCATATTACAATGTTCATGAGCCGGCCTGTTATCAGATGAAGTGGATGGAAAGGCCAATGGCCCTAGTAGAGTCATTTTAGCTCTATAATGCTCTATTTTGACTCCCAACTTCAACTCTATGATGCTCTATAAAACACACTGAGTCCTAATTTCCATTTCATAGTAGATTTAGAATTGTGCAAACATGGAGCTGCTGGCTGTGGTAGCTGGTAGTGGAGCTGTGTAAGACAGTAGATTGTGTGTTTTGCTGGTGGTCAGGAACCTGCAGATCCTTCAGCAGAGCGGGGAGGAGTGGCAGTGGCAGGAGAAGAGCCTGTGCCTAGGCAGCAGCACCTCCTGTGGAGCCTCATTGACGGGACACATCCTGGGCTTCGGGGAGGATGAATCGGGTGAGTTGCCACCCTCAGTCAGCTCATGCAAATGACTCCAAGTCTGACACATGCAGTGCAATGAATTTGGACTGGTTTACAGATGGATGTCATTTTTGTTTATGAGGATTGCTCAAGTAAACCTCGGACAAGGTTTAATCCGTCCTGTACTGTATGTAATTATATTGCATAAAGGAGTAGAACGAGGAGATTGCAAGAAGGTGCTGGGTGGTTAACAAGTATTAAAGAATAAAAATCATGAATGATTGTTTTCATCAGTTAATCAGTTACATTTTTGACTTGTTTGTGTCTACTCCATGGACCATGTGGTTGCAACAGTGGCATGTCAGATGCGGTCATGGTGCAGACATACAGTGGGTGGGTGGTGAGAGCTTCTCAGTGGACTCCTCCAGTCAGACTAGGTCATGAAATGATGAGACAGGAAGGGTGTTGTTGACGCTAAAGCTGCTCACACACCTACTGTTTCTGTTGGAGGAGTTCTAGTAGATATCCAGACAGGCAGCAGGGGTCAAGAAACACCTACACACCCACACACACACACAGCACTAAGAAAGAGAGAGAGAGAGAGTTCCTGATACGCAATACCCTCTTCCTCTGTGCCACATTCCAGGGTGACATGAAACTCCTGGAGCTTCCTGACAGATTGTTTCCCCTCCGGCTGCTGCCGACAGCAGATATGGCTGGGACTGGGAGGGCAGCGGGATCACCCCAGTGTTGGGTTTCCCTCTGCACCCCCCATACACCCCCCACCCCTCACACACACACACACACACACACACACACACTGACTCCTGGTACTGCCAGTCCCCTCAGGGAGGACACAAGACAGGCATCAGCACTCTCCACCTCACATCCCAACAGGGCTGCTATAGCTGTTTACAGCCCATTCAGCCATTTGCACCATGTGTACACAGCCCCTCTCTAAGTTTCTGAATGCTTTCAGAAGTTCACCACAGCCACAAACACGACCACTGTAATTACAAGAGACATGCAGGACTTTGTACACTGAGTGTTAATCACAGACTTGGGATCAGTCACTGCAAGGTGTTGGTGCTGATGGGGCAGAGATGAATGTGTGTGGTGTGTTTGTGATTTTAAAGAGAGGCTGGCTCACTAGTGTGTGTGTGTGTGTGTGTGTGTGTGTGTGTGTGTGTGTGCGTGTTGTGCTGGCCCCTCCCCACACATATGTTTATCATGCTCGATTGTAGGGCCTTTGCGGCCTGTTCCCAATTAGATGGCTTGCATGGTTCCATAAAACCACAAGTCTTCAGCCTTATCCACATGACAACTGTGTCAGCGCGGGAGGTATAAGACAAAATGGCACGAAAACACAAATTGTGTTTTTTTTTCTTACATTACCGTAGAAGCTTATAGAGTCAGTAAAGATAAAAAAATATTTAATGTGTATTAACCAAACATCTGGCTGAAACTCATGTCTCTCTCTCTCGCTCTCCTCATCACCCCTCTCTGGTCCACAGGTGAAGTTTACATTCTAACCTCCAGTAAAAGCATGGCACAGTCTCACAGTGGCAAACTCTACAAGCTCCTGGACCCTAAGAGGTACAAACTACAACTCTACACGCATCTGCACAGAAACTCAAATTCATCTACTTGCACGTACAGATGCGCATCTTCAACAAAACAGTCACTCTTTCAGGAATAGTGAGGTTCTTTTTTGTGAGGATCAGGCAGGCTTAGTAATCTTTGTTCCTGTTTCCTCTCTCTCTCGCTCTATCTGTCTGTCTCTCCCTCACTTGAAACTGAAAGTGGTTAAGATTTGTGTTTTTGGTGTGTGGGTGTGTGTGTGTTGGGCGGGGGGGGGGGGGGGGTGGGGGGGGGGGGGGGGAGGGGCTTTTTTTTTTTGACAAGCAATTAGTTTCTGTTGTGCTTTGTAAAAAGGAGTAGTCCTCCCTGTCATTATTACCACTGCTACCGACACAGTTTTGGACACAATCTGACAAACTGTTCAGATTACAGGCTTGCTGTTTTGTTTATAACATGCATGGTTCGGGACTTGCATTAACACTTTATGCAAATGAGCACTAACGAGCCAGGCACGCAGGTGGCTTGTAAACTACTACCGTAAAATACAAAGGTACACTATTTTCTGTATCTGTATCGTTTACTTCTCATAATTCCACATTCAATTAAATGTAGAGGCCAAATGAGCATGAGAAAAGACATGGGCTGTGAGAGTAGTCTATTGCATGTCTTTCACACTCCACATGTGACACTCGGCAACCTTTGAGCCTGTAATCTACAACCCAGAAAATCACCAGATCAATGCTGAGGATCAGAGGAAGAAATAGCCCAGTCTCTGCCCATTCATTTTCTTCAGGTGCATCTACACACCCTCTTCTCATAAAGCCATTCTGGTCTGATTCTGGCCCTTACTTAAAGCTAAGAGTATCAATATGAGATCCCATCATCATCCACATCCACATCCACATAGATACTCTCTCCTAGCACATAACCTCCCTTTATATTATTGAGGCACATGCACACACACACTCACATAGACTAACACACACATATAAGCCCACCATAGCTCTCCACTCACACACGCTCAAGAACTCACACCAGGGCCTTATCCCCTTTAAACAAATCCTCACACAACTGCCGACTTCAGCCAACACAAACACCGCTCATAATTGGAGGGTAAGCATAGTATTTCCAAATGTTAGTGTAGCATGTTCCTAACACCAACACTGTCTAGGTGGCGTAGGCCATTTGAGGCTCACTGGAGAGCTTGTGTGGTCTGCTTGGTATTTTCCAAGATTTGACAGAACTTGCACTCCAGAGAGACCCAGGCACCTGTCGGCACACAGGAATGTTTTCTTTCAGGGGGCAGGGTGTGTGTGCATGTGTGTGTTCATTCTAAATAATGTATTTGATCCTTAACTGGTCATAACTGTCTTGCCTCTTAAAATTGTCAAAAAAACTCTTTTGTAAAAAAAATCTTTTGTAGTAGATCTGCATCACCAAGTGCAGTCACTAATAACTTTTTGATGCCTTTTGTGTGTGTGTGTGTGTGTGTGTGTACAGCACGCCACCTCACAATAGGCTGTAATTTGTCCCATGTGTAAGACTGACATTTGCAATACTGATGGAGCCTAAAACTCTGTTGTTTGTGTCAAGCCAAATCTATGTGAATGCCGTTGTGGGTTACAGTACCAGGAAATGTGTACATGGAGCGTGAGAATTTCCACACAGGCTAAAGCTGCTCCAGCAAAGCGTTTGCTTTTAATAGAACATGATACAGTATATCTGACTTTTCAATACGCATAAGCTGATATTCCAGAGTCTCCAACTCAAACCAAGCCCCGGTTAAAGCATTTGTTCGCCACCACCAGCACCACAGCAACAGTGATGCGTCTGTCTGAGGTGCTTCTTTAACATCACCTTTGCCTAGATAGGAGACTCCAAGCCAGGCCCACTCTGACAGCAAGAGGCCTCAGGGATTCCAGTCCAGTGTTTCCCTGACTCCCTCCTCCGTGCTCAATTTCCACAATTGTTTTTCTTTTACTGGAAATTACAATAGAAATGGATGCCTGGCTAATTATTCCTAGGTGATGACAGTGCCACCCAAGTCTTAACACAATTAATTACCTCGCAGATGTTTCCTGGGTCCCTGCCCATGTTGAGGCCCCTCAGTTTTAAACTTTTTTATTTACATTTTCTGGCACTTTTTTCCAGGGAACAGTTCTTTCCACCATCCATCCACTTGTTTAGTCTGTCGAAGACCTTTGGTGTTCCTTCGGTCCCCTCCATATTTATTCATGCATGTACATTTACACATGCTCACACAAACATGCACAGACAGAGAGACACACAGGGTGACACACACACACGCAGACGCACATGCACACATACACGCACACACAAACATGTAGGATCTCATTACAGAGTGGGGCGAGGGAAGTGGATAACGGCACTGACCTCAAACGCGAGATCGAGTCGGGTGGTCTTGTGTACCTGAGCCCTGGCGGCCTCACTGCTCACTCGCTGGGGGAGGGGGGTGCAGCAGCGCAGGCCTGAGCAACAACCACAGCATGTTTTGATTTGATCTCCCCGCATTCTTCAGCAGAGGGATTGAGTGGAGCAGGGCACTTGGTGTGTACTGTGGTGAAGCGTCTGAGGCATTGAGGGTTAGCCTGCAGTATCATGTAAGATGTCTGCAATGTTTTTGGAATAAATACATCATGCCACAATAATGGCGCCTGTCATCAGCGTTTGTTTGTCGTGAGCCTAACTCTTGGTAATAAATACAGCCGAACATGGACAACACAGACAGTGCCGTTCCCATGTGGACAGCCGAGTATTATGGGATTGTTTATCAGCCACTGCCCTTGACGGAGAGATGGAACTGTTTAACAAACATCTCATAGCGTCTGGTGGGCCCAAAACAGACAGGACATTTTTTCTTTCCTTTTTTGTTAACACAAGTCTTTCTTCCCTCTTTGTAATTACCCCCAATGTAGTGTCTGATTGAGAGAGAGAAACGCATCATTGAAACTGGCCTTATCTCAATTGGCTTGCCACACGCAGGCAGAGAGGCCTGGGGGACTCCAGTCCAGTTATCTAAATAGCAACTATTTTCTCCTGCTGATGAACTCAGGCTGAGCCAGAGATAATAAGAGAGGGAGATAGAGTCACACTCAAAGAGAGCAAGAGAAAAGCAAATAGACAGTTTGGACGTTTGGACAGTCTGTGATGAGAAATTGACAGATTCTCTGTGGGCTTTACCACAACATTAAAACAAATACATTAATAAACAAGTAAACATTAATAAATACGTTCTAATTTCACCATTTCCACCAGGTTTCTTTTTAAAAAAATGTATTGTTTTTGATATGTCCAGTATTGTCAGGGGCTAAAGTGTGTTTGTGTGTGTGTGTGTGTGTGTGTGTGTGTGTGTGTGTGTGTGTGAGGGAGAGAGAGAGAAAGAAAGAAACAGAGACTATGGATCCAGTTCTTTTCACTTGTGAAATGTGCATCTCTCTTAAATCTCCCGGTCCCACTTTGCCTCTGGTCCCACCCACCAGGCCCCTGGCCAGGCGCACTGAATGGGGAAACAACCACAATGCACAGTAAATTTTAGACACAATTAAAGCAGGGATGAAACCACACAGAGAGAACAATGAGGTGGTTGTAGGGGAGAGAGCTGTGATTCGGAGCCATTTGATGATGCATTCTGTGGGAAACTGTGAAGTATGGCACTTTTTCTGGCCAGCGTCTCTGACTTTATCCTTCCCCGTTACGCACACACTCTCTCTGGCCACTATCTCTGTCTACTTCTCTTCTCTCTCTAGACATATTCCTGTGCACACCATTTCTTCGACAGGAAATGTTGAGTTACCACCTCTTGTTGGCCTGTTGATATAACCTCACAAAGGTCACACAGGAGTGCTGCTTGGGGTGGGCCTCAGGTCCTCGGTGATAACAGCTGAGCTTCAGAACAGGGCCAGAAATGGGCCAGTGCCACCCCACAACTCAACCCTCAGACCAAGAGTCTTAGGCTCAGTCTCATCTGGACACTCTTCTCTCTCTGTCCCATCATCAACTTCATGGTAGGACACATAAGGCAGCACTGGTTTGGGATCAGACACAAAGCATTGTTCTCTACCAACAAAGAGCCGCAAAGGCTTCTCTTCACTGTCCTGGGGACAGCCTTAAACCAATAAGCGGTGGTCTCCCTTTTTTAATTGATCAGCCTTGCGTGCTGTATATGCTGGCCTCCAGGGCTGCTTCATTCCCACACTGCCTGTTGACCCAGCTGCCTTTGTTGGTGTTGCAAGCAGCAGGTGTTGTTTTCAAGCCCACCCTGGCAGACACACAGACCCTGCAGTAGCAGCACTGACCTCCCGAGCCATTACTAGTGGAAGCACAATCCTCTGGGGAGATCCCCCTTTCTCTTCTGGCCTCAGCTCTCTTCTTCTTGCAGTCTTGAGTCATGGACATCTCTCTCTCCCAGTCTCTCTCTCTTTCTCTCTCCCTCCTCTCTTTCTTTCTCTCCCTCTCTTTCTCTTACCGTTTCAGACTCTCCCTCCCTTTCTCATTGTTATTAACAATATCCAGGCTGTCACAACAACAAGCCCAGCACAAAGGCAGGCCGGGGGAGAGTGAGATGGGGAGCAAGTGGAAGGGAGTGCAGCACTGAGGAGAAAGGAGGCATGTGTTGTGGGTGTGGAGAACAGTATAGAGGAGCATGGGAACTACCACCCAAAACACAGGCACTCACCCCCCACTGCCCACTGCACACACACACACACACACTTACGAGCAAAGAGAGGTACTTTCTCTTTCTCTCTCTCTTTTTTTTCTCTCTCTCTCTCTCTCTCACACACACACACACACACACACACAAACACACACACAAAAACACACACACACACACACACACACTGCCACAGTAGCCCAGCCATCAGTCACACCGGCTGTCAGGACAATCCTGGGTTTCTGCACCCCATACATACTGTCATTGTTGCATTGTCACACTTTCACACATACACTCAAAGTACTCACACACACACACACCCACATGCTCACTTTGTCATTCTTTCTCACACTTCTTTACATGCACACATACATGCCTTTTCTCAAGTTCTCCTCTCTTTCTTTCTTTCAATCACACACACACACACAAACAGGCAAGAGGATGTTTGTTTTCAAAAAGCTCTGACTCCATTACGCACAAGGCTGTTATTGTTTCCAGACATTGTCCTGATGAGGGCTTGATCTAATTGATGAGAGCAGGGATAATTTAGCTCTAATAATAATCCACCTCCCTTCTGCTGCATTTGTCTAGCACATCAGGGACACGAAGAGAAAATAAATAGGATTTTGCCATGGTACTAAAACACTGATATTTTCATGGAGAAACTCACTATTGTGTGTTGTGCCTTTGCTCTCAGACCCCCGGTGCCTAAAGAATGCCGTCGTGTGGTGGAGGCCCCCGAGATGCTCAGTAGCCCCTGCTCACGGCAGTGCAAGAATGGACACTGCACCCCCACTGGCACCTGCTGCTGTAGCCCAGGCTGGGAGGGCCCCTTCTGCAGAGTCGGTGGGTTTCTACACGCATGCATGCGCACTCATACACACACACACACACACCTGTTTGTGTAGTTCACCATGAATAATAAGTCATTTACAACAATAATTTCAAACTCACAAAGATATTCACCTACACAGAAACAATGTAGTGATTCTATTGTGTCAACCTTATGCTTTTCTATGACAATCAAACACATTGTTTTTGCATTTCTAAAGCTACAGTATGTTGTATTGTATGATATGATCTCTTGAATAGGTCAGAGTAGAAGGTTCCAAACCATGCCAACCACACCAGATCATGCCAATGGCTGGGGTGGCAATTGAAAAAAAGACGTCAATTTGAGCCAAGAATCAAATATTTCAGTCTAATACCTCTCATTAGTTCTGGTATGTTTGTTGAGGAAATGGTCCTTCTGAAAGCAGACATAGATGATACTTCTCTATGTCACTGCTATGTTGACATAGACAACATAGAAGTGACATAGAGAACAGTTCAATAAGGTTTAGCTCATTCTAAGAAGCTGTTATGTTATGCTTATGTAGACTACTATCTTCTCTACTGTAAGGAGTGGTCTCTAGAATGTGGTATTTTAGATAAAATCCAATGAATTTCCACCCTAATGTCAACCAGGTTATTATCACCCCCAAGCTCTTCTCCAGCATGAGCATCACTGAATGCTTGCCCTATGTCTGTGCTCTATTTCAGCTAAGTGTGAGCCGGCGTGCCGTAATGGAGGAGTGTGTGTGGAGCCCAACAAGTGCTTGTGTAAAAGCAGCTTTTTGGGCAGCTATTGTGAAAAGGGCGAGCGCGGCACAGAGCAAACAGGGGAAGAGGACAAGAGCAAAGACGGCCTCCTGGACAGCCTCTTTGGCATGGCCTCCTATCTGCTGGACAGGTGGGCACCAGGAGAGAAGTCTCCCTCCAGCTGGTGAACACGTCTGTTTGGTGAAAGCCCCTGCCAACCCCTCCATGCCAAGCAGCCAAGCAGCACTCAGATCACTCCACCTCAGAGATAGCAAACACTTTCTTAAGTCACATGCTGAGTGTCCCCAATAGCAGAGGCAGATACATGCATGTAGACCGATCAAACAGCACTCCTCAGCTCTCTTCCAGGTTCTTGTGTCTCATCAGCCACTACGAGATTTGCCATCAACGATGATGGCTCCCCTGACTTTCCTCAACAACCTTTCAGACCTGCCAGAGCAGAAGAGATCTGGTTAGAATTCAGTCAGTGGGAACCAGGCCTCAACCCCCTACACATCCCCCAAAGGACCAGGTTGTTATGGAGTCAGCAGGTGACACTGTATGAAAGGTGCAGGGAGAGATCGGACACTCTGGGCTTGCAATAAAAAAGCACCCAAACACCCCCCACACACACACCCCATGCAGCAGTCCATGAAACTGAAGTGCATCTAGAAGAAAATCACTTTCTTTCCAGGACTCCTCACAGAGGGGCTCGCTTTGGTCTTCACCTTATTAAAGACTTTTAACACGTTAAAAGGAATAAACATTACAGAGGAATGCTAATCTGTCAGTTTGACACAAACTCAAAAGCTCAACATTTAGTGGTATGCTAACTTGAAAAGAATAAGCATACAAGATGAAGAACATTTGTGACAATCTTCTCAGAGATTCACATGGCTCCAACCAACCTGTAGTATCACTTGAGATCCAAAAAAAATGATTAAGGTTGTTTTTCAAGCATAGCCCTGCTAGAGGATCCTGGTGCCAAATCCACAGCAAGAGTGTTGTCTTTTACTGGTTCAGAGACAATGGGAAGGGCATTTAGTAGCATCATTGGCTTTTCCACATTACAACCTATTCAGTAGTAAAATGATTAGTCAGTATACTCTTGATATATGTATGTAGCTATAGGCAATACAGCTAAATGAAACAAAGTCAGGATGAGTAACATTTTGATTTGTATTTTCAGACCTGTAGAAATATTGCATCTTGAAATACATTATTGTACAACAGTATGCTAGAGTTTTCTTCTAGGTACGTAAAAGTCTATATGTCTTAAAGTAGCTGTACCTACAGTTGTTGATGACAAGTAGAGTTCTGTGGAATTGAACTTGGTCAGTGTTCTGTTCTTGAAACAAGTGCCACTGTATAAAAACACATCTGTCTATACTTATTCACCATATTCATGAAAGCTGCTTTTTTATACAAGGACACAATTTAGTTGACATGCCAATTTGAAAAAGAATATTCTGATTCAATCTCGTTAAAAAGACTTTGTTTCACACAGTTAGACAACACAGAGATGGAGAGAGGGCCAGGATCAAAGCCCTTTTGAACACATTTGAGCTCTATTGAAGAATACTATGGCAAAATCAGCACTCAGCTACAAAAGGGACAGAACGTGCTGTTGTAAATTTCGTACAGTGCTGTAATGAGAGATGTATTACTTTAGCCTCACTAAATAATAATGATGATAATAATATAGTATTACTGTTGTTTGATAGAGGAGCATTTATTTTTGTAAGTGTGATAATATATGGGAGAGGAGAAAGTTTATAGAGTGGATTTACATTTACAAGGTTTTGGCTTTCACACCTCATTTTCTTTTTCTCATCTAAACATATTTTAACAGGAGCACAGTTAATATATTAGTGGGTCAGCAAACACTGTGTAATCGCCAGTTGATTACCAGTTTTGTTTTTACTTACATAAAGGTTTTTGTGAACTTGTTTGCCATTATTGAAGCATGGACAAATTATTTTGTCCCTTAGCCCTCCTTCTAGACTACAGTTAAAGGTCACAGATTTGCATATCTGGTCACATTAAACATTTAGAAGTTATGTTGTGCCGGTGTTAATGGAGTTAACAAAGATTAATGTCAAAACTGTGGTTGTTTGAAAACATTGTGTGGCCATCACAATGTTACAAACATACCAGAGCAACCCCCTCAGCATTAATAGCACCCTCAAAGATGAGCCAAGAAAAGTCTGCATATGACAGAGGTGGACAGCGCATGACAGAGGTGGACAGTATTTGACAGAGACGGACAGTGTGGAAGATAAATCCTTGTTGTTATTGTTGGTCATATCTCATTACCAAACCCCCTTCCAGTTGTTTGGCGCTTATGTCAAAGTAAACTCTTGGGTTTTCCTTAGTGGCAGTCATGGCAGTCAGTGTCTGTGGGACTGGAACTAAAATGGAGACTGTGCTTTCAGCAGTCCCTGGGCCCTGTAGTAAGGCCTCTCCATCAAGTGGGTTTCATTGATTTGCCAGCCATCATGGGTCATCATCCCCTCTCAGCACTGCCTGGAGAAATTCCATTCAGAGAAGATGCGGATATCATTTGTTGGTTTGATGAATTGTTTAAAATTTTTTTTTTGGGTTGTTTGTCTTTTTTATTTTACGTTTTCTTAAATGTATTTTTTAAATTGGCCTTGCTCTGGCCGTAGTTAATGTTAAAGTATCCATGCTGTAAGTTTATCCTTTAATTTAAGCACTTAATGTGAAACTTGCATTGCAGCTGCTGAGAAGGCATCATGTGAATAGAGAAATCTTTTTTTCCATTTTCTTCTTTATTTAAGTAGTTACACCATAAAGTTATTTAAGTTCTCTATGTTGTTTTTACCATTATCTGTGAAGATTTTGATCAATAATTGTAAATAAGTCTAGGGCTACCTTGGTATTCTTTTCAGAAATATCAGTATGTCTATTAAAGTTTATAGCATGTTTGAAAAAAAAAACTCATGTTTTTATTCCTAGCTTTAGCCCATTACATTACGGGTTTGAGCGGGTTGCGGGTTTGAGCCGGGGCTGGACTGCGCAGGATGACCATGGTTACAACCTTTTTAACTTTAGACAATACATACATTGTCAATTATTATATTCACAGTTTGTGATTGACCTCTCTAAAAACTTATGTTATCTTAAGTTTTATAAATGTAAAACTGGATGCCTCACTGGATGAAGCCGATCTATTGGAAATTTTATCTGGTCACTAGCAAAAATAGGAAGTGATGGGTGTGTTTATGTTTGTAGACAAAAACCCATTTAGACTGTTTATCTGCTGTAAGACTGTGCCTGAAAATCATTTTTGTACATGTTGTACCTATTAGTTAAATTATCTGTACAACAAGTCCAATTCTCCACCCGCGCGCCCTCCCAATTTAATAGTTGTTATGACAGTTATTCAAATTTGTGTTATGTGTTTGCCTGTAGGAGCAAAGTCATAGAGCCAAATAAAGTCAGTACATTATTGAGAGGGGAATTTATTAGGTCAAATTTGGCACATTCCATGTATGATCTGCCAGGGTGTGTATGGTAACTGACATAATGTGTATAACATGAACCCCAATGCTACCCCCCTCCCCCTCTTCAGCCTCATCCCCTTAACTCTAAGACTTAATTGACATGGATTAGCCAGTTATTTTGAAACAGATTCATGGTTTCATAGTGACGTAGGGGTTTAGCCATATGGGACTAAAATCCTAACATGAAAAGAGAAGCTAGATCTTCGTTTAACATCATATATATACATACTTTATTTATCCAGAAGAACATTGGGGTGTCTAGTAGCATATATATAGACATATGACATCCAAGCATACAAAAACAGAAAGGGAGATGCCAATAACATTGGACTTAATTGTCAAATTATATTCCCATCCCCAGTTTAGAACAGATGAAACCTTCAGATTAAAAAGTGAAACATCTTCGAATTCTATAAAGTCCAGTTGTCTATAATTGAACTCTTTGAAAGATGAGCATAATGAATGAGAGTCTTTACAGACATTGGACTGGTAGTCTGTCTGGTTGGGTCTTGGGATGCTCCTCTGGGAGGTCTCACTTCTCATTTCACAACATCACTCACCATTTTTCCATATAGGGCTTTTTCTTCCACACCCCCCCCCCCCCCCACCCCATCCCCTTTCACTGTCTGCAATAATCTAGACCTTACCTGTCTTTCTTGCAGCGCTTAAATTTAAAGGACTGTTAAAAGATGAATGTTGTTGGAAGAAATATAAATTACAAATTGCAGTTTTGCAAAAAGTTTCCTGTGACAGTCAAAGATTGCATTATTAAATTTCAACTGGAGAGTAAAGTGCTGATGGGGCTTTGACTTCATCTCCAAAGATTCACTGTTAGTGTCGTATTTAACGAAAAATGTAAAGAATCAACTCCCCTCCAAGACCCATCAGACAGAAATACATGCATGCACACACACACACACACACACAAACACCTGTTGGCATTATTAAATTTTTCAAAATTGCTTAAAACTGCTATTTCTGGAACCCTTTTACCTTTTTCTCAATCCTATAAACACAGTTCATAAATCACATTCATGAAACTGAAATGTTCTTATAAACCTGAATAATCCTTTCACAACATCTTTAACTGTGCAAAACCACACTTACATCTCACTTTTGACCAGTTAAAACTAAAACAATGCATAGAAGTCATTAGTCACTGCATCACAGCACCAAGGACTGTGAACTATTCAAAAAAACTAAATCTAGACTTAAAATTCTCAATTGAACATCACGTCAGAACACATAAGCCTTTTTGCTAGTTGTGTTTACAGTTAGTGACAAATTGCCCCTAACTAGATAAGAATATGGTTTGCCAATAGAGTGAAGTTATAAACATGTTTGAGAATTCAGAGAAAAGGATTTAGTGTCTTTTGCATTTGTGAAAAACTGTAAATTCCATTCCATAATATTAATGAGTCTGAGTGGATGTGTACTGATAATGAGAGACCACCCACCTCACAGCCGTGCCGGGCCCTGGATTTGGAGAAATGCAATACTACGTTTTCTGTGCACCATTCAGAGCCAATCAAAATTGCGTGGACTGGAACAGGGGGAACTGAGTGGTGGGGACTGGGGGATATTATTTTGGTTTGTACACTATCTGTGGCATGAATCATTGCTCTGCATTTGGAATGGTTCTCTTTCTCTCCCCCAAAGGGACCTCTTCTGGCTATCTCTCATAAACACTGCAACCCGGCACTCTGAGTAAACACCAGAACCCTGTATACTAAATATTTGCGACACTCAGATGGTTGGGAGTTATGTGTATACCAACTGAAGAGGCGCACCAGAAGATAATGGGTATAACTGGGTCTGAGACATGGTATGGAGTAATATTTCCAAATAAATACATTCAGAAAGAAAAGCAGTGGGATGTCTAGCAGAGAAGCATTATGCAGATTGGGTAAGAGGATTGACTGGAATGAAAAAATAAACAACGACTGTACCTGTGTGTCAAATTGCAGTAGCTATTTTCTACACCCATGCTGATCCACCATACTGATACAGGGTATTTTTGGGTTAACATCTTGTGTTTTTTCCATTAAGTTTGATGTCCGAGTGTCTATGTCACACCATTAATTAGCCTGTGTGAGATGACCTCATGTGTTTATATGAGCTGACTCATAGCACATAATTTTGTGCATGCTGATATTCCCTTTCTCAACTTACTGGCGCAAGTCCATCTGATGTCTGAAGTCACACCGCACCACAACAAGTAGACATCCTTTGGTGACAAAAGTCTCCCAGCCTGACATACTTGGCCAACTAAGTCATCAGAAGTGGGAATAGACTCAAAAAACAGCAGAGGGCCACTCATATCTGCTATTTTTCAGTAAAGATATCCAGAAGGTTTCAAACCTACTTTTCCTTGTATTCTGACTTATATTGCAGCTTTGTTTTGAAAATATGTGTGAACGCATATGTCACATACACACACACACACACACGCACACAAGCACGCCATGCATGCATGCACACGCACGCATGCACACAGACACACTGACACACTCATGTGTCTGAGTATCTGTGTCTTTTGGAACATAGGTATGTGATCATAGTTGCCAGTCGAACACAACATACTGACTTGCATCCATGAAATGATGCAATTAGGGTTCCCACTGTGGTCCAAGCTGTCATGGAAACACACAGAGAACACAGAGAGCACATGTACACACAGAGAGGGAAGCAGCCAGACTGACAGACAAAGACAGAGAAGGGGAAAGAGAGAGAGAGTACAAAACAACACAAAAAAACTACAGAACTATTGGACACAAATATTCAATATAAATTAGCAAATTATCCAACAATAATAAGAGACACAAAGTTACAAAAAAAAAAATCACAGTCTACATAGCAATAGAGATAGGCAGACACAGGCCGTCTTGGATGGCAGCAGAGAACGTGTTTTGGTTCTGTTGTGATGAAAAAGAAATGGAGTCTGAATTGCACTGTCCAAACTACACAAATATTAGATCTGATTTCTACATTCTCATAAACTGAGAACACAGAGAAAATGATATATTTACTAGGAGAGGAGGAAGATACTAGCTGCATGTTATGTATAAATCTGTGACTAATAGAGTAACAGCCATAAAGTACTGCACGTTGTATGCACATATGCAGCATATAATGTATACTCGTTTGATCCTTGTATAATCAGTATAAAACACACAGCACACACGCAGTGGGCTGGCTGCTAGAGAGGTGTCCAGGGAATTGTGGGGGGCTGGGTGCCATGCTCAAGGGCACTTCAGCAGTCACTTCAGTGGTCTACTGGCTGGGGATCGAACTGGCAATCCTTTTGCAAGTGCTAACCAGTAGGCCACGGCTGCCCCATATATATTGATCAAAGCCCTTACCACCCCCTCTAGACTTCATATCACACCACACACACACAGACAGCATGCTCATGATTGTAAATGTTTGTTTGTAATGTATAGGCTAATACTTTACTTATGTAGAAATGTGCATTGCTTATTTAATGAGAGAGAAAGAGAGAGAGAGAGAGAGAGAGAGAGAGAGAGCGGCACAAATAGGGCTTTAATAATATTTTTAGAACTGAGTAATCAATTAATTGGATAAAATATACTTTTGTGTTAAAACCGGAATGGAAAGCACCAACCATTTTCCATAAATGGTTGCCATAGACAGTTCAATAAATCACACAGAGCTTTATATTTTTTTAAGGTACTTCATTGATAAGTAATAAACTTGCTAGGCAAGTGAAATCAAAACAGACACATTCACACAAGATGACCTTTGTTGATTGGAATTTTACTTTTATTTGTTTGAATCTTTTTTGTAATTTGTAGTTTCGACTTGTTCGAATAGTCACAAAAATATAACAGACATAGCAGCATGTCTGACTGAGATTCAAAAGTGAGAGGCACAAGGCGGCAGTGAAATTCAGGGTGCATGACCAGACTCGAATCCAAGCGTAGCAACTTGAGTGTGCGTTTGTGTGTGTGAGTACTGTATATATGTCCTTCTGTTTGTCTGTGTGTTTTGACTGTCTCTGTGTGTATGTAGGGGTAAGAGAGTGTGCGACATTTAAAAAGAGGCTGTCTCTGCTTTCTGGTTTGCCTCCTGAACTCAGAATTCAACTTAGTAAACAAATGGAGGCAGAAAAAGCAGACCACCTAGGGGAAGTTTCCATGTCCAGGTATCTCAAAGCACGGTCTACAATTTTTCCAAACACATTAAAAGGAGCTATGCAAATGGTTTATGGTGGCCCCTTACTCGCTGCATATTGTTGTATTAACCTGTATACACCAGAGCCCATCTAGGCACACGCCTATTAATTCTTCTCTTTTTCCGAATCAGCCAGGGTCATCACGCTTACCTCACCCAAAAGTCAACACTGCTATGTCAACATCCTCACAGCTAGCCAACATTATGTGGTTTGTACGTCTAATGGAGATGAGTGTCTGCCTAAAAAGAGGTGGAAAAAGAGGAGGGGGAAAGAGAATGAGAGGGGCAATGAGAAAATAGTTTGTCCCAACAGAAACGGGTGTGGAACAGTTTTATACATGCGGGCCCAACGTTTAAAATGACAACCAAAAATTCTTAGTCTGTTTTCAGTATGTCATCTCTACCAACAATGTGAATAGAGCATTTGGCAGTACACCCACTTAGACAGGTGCATAATGAGTGGTGATTGGTATCCAGTGGACCAATAAATCAAAAGTCAATAGTAGTGTGTGTCTTTGAGAGGTACGCTTTAGATTACAGCCCATTAATTATTTTGTAGGGAGTACAGTAGGTAATAATGCAACAAAATGGAAATCTATGTGTAATATTGTTAGAATTACAAAGTAGCACACAGTGCAAATCTGCTTTAGCATGAGATAAAGTTTGGGCAGAACCAGGCAAAGTGAAAGGGAGGCTTTAATTGCAAGTATTTAGAAAAGGCATGGTTGAAGCTGCTATTTTTTTCACAGTCCCAACATCCAATGATTGGGTGCAGTAGGTAACTGTGTACACTGAACTTTTTCATGTAAGTACAATTCTAAATTACAATGTTACGAGTCACTATCAACATCATATAATTTTGTTTCCATTTTAGTTTGAAATCACACTTGACTTTATTCAGAAGCATCTAATACGGTTAACCACCGTATCCCTCTAAACAAACTCATAAACATGGGCATCAATGGCAAAGCTCACTCCTGGTTTGATTCCTATGTCACTGGACAATCGTTCAATTGCTATGGCTTGGAGAAGCAGTACACCACTTCAGCAGAGGGGTGCCCCAAGGCTCAGTGCTGGGACCCTTCTTTTTACCATGTATAGCACTTCAATAGAGTTGGCAAGTGACCCGGAAGCCTGTAGTTTTTCTTGTTAGCATTTCACGACATCCGGTTCCTAAGGTTTTTCCCCTATGGGAAATCCAATGTTAATTTTGGATGGGTTTGCAAATTTGCAGTCTAATGACAAAATAAATAAGATGTTGCTATCACTAGGCTAAAGCGGAAAGCCCTTTTGACTACACATAGTGGCGCTTGCCCGTGGTCACCATGGTAACCAGAGCTATACAATACTGCGCTCGACAACATGTCATCCCGCAGTTTTTTAAAACAAGCTTTGTGAAAGATTTGCCAATTGTTGACCGTTGTAATCGTTGTAATTTACACTGAATCATTGTAAATAAAGAACATATTGCATTTTAAATCATTTTACCGTCGTTTTTGAAAATGACGTCAAAGGTAAGAGACAACTCCATGTAGTCCTTAATTTTTCGTTGTTAGCAGAGGGATAGCAACATTCATTTATCATCGTTACAATGCGTCTAAAAAACACACATGGACTATGTTGCAACTCATTTTATTGATGAAAAACGAATGCCTAGGTCCTCGTAGGTCAGACACTGCCATATTTGTTGTATATGTTGTTTTGTTATTTGAGCCATTCATTTTCCCATAGGGGTTTTCGCTTAGGAACCGGAAGTTGGAAAATGCTAACCCGCTGCATACAGAATGACGTGGTTCACTTGCCTACTCTATGGGTCAAATCATCCACTCAAATAACTATCAAATATCAGATATCCTAAAACCGCTATGCAGATGATACCCACACTGTAAAACCTGACAGGTTAAGTTAACTCAAATGATTTGAGGAAACCGATTGCACCAGTAGATTCAAGTTATATAACTCAAACCGTTTGGGTTATTTAATTACTTAACTAGAGTCTCGAGAACCCAAAGCAAATATGATAATGTAACTCAAATGCATTATGTTTATTTACTCATTATATTTAGTATGTTTTAACTTAAACCATTAAATTTGTTGTACTAAGATGCTGTATTTATTCAAACTTATTTAAAGTGTTACATACTCATTCTCATACTCATTCAAATTAAGTTAAATTAACTTAAATAGTTGTATTTAAACAACTTAAAACTCTACAGTTACTGTTACTCAATCCAATTGAGGACACCGATTGCACCAAATGGTACAAGTACTATTAACTCAAAAACAAGGTTTTATTCTTTCCATTCAGTTTTTATTAACTTTAACTGCAGAGAAACTACAGAATGAATACAACCATACTTTCTGTCAAACTATTGCTAAAGCCATTATCAAATAAGACAAACATTCGGCATTACACACACACACACAAAAAAGGCAAATTACACACAAAAACAATAATTTAGGCAAACTACAGGACAACAAAACAGGGCAACATGAAAATAGTGTGATTTTAAGTGTTGGATTCGGACACAAATATCTTACTGCCTATCGGGCTTGGGTCGGATTCGAACACTGCGGTGTCGGGTGCGGGTCGGTCACGGACAGAAAAAAATTCAGCACAGAAGAAAAAAGTTTAGCACAGAAGACATTAAAACACGTCAGGTAAGGTTAATGAACCTTTTCATAATGACTGGCTCAGAGTTCCAGTTAATTTCTCAATGACTGTAATTTAGGCTTTAGTGATTTCCTTCCATCGTCTGAGCAGTCTGAATAAATTCAGTCCTGTGAGCTTGGGTACTGAAGATGGAGTGCATTAATAAGACCAAACAGAATCACTAGGGCATCTGCCCCATATGTATGTATTAGGACCACCTGATCCTCCAGCACAACTGCAACATGGCAAGACCAGGGATGTAGTCCTATTACATCTTCATCTGTGATGGCCACAAGAGTCACTGCTCCATGCTGTGCTTCATTGAATTCATCCTCCTGTAAATGTAGATACATGTTCACAAAACATAAGTACACATGTCATCTACAAACAGCAATATAAATAAGCTAGGCACAAAGGCACAATTCGACCCACTAACCAAACAAAATGACCTTCAATTGCTGAAACGGGTAGAGCATCTAAAAATTTTCAACATTTACAATCAAATTCAAATTTAGCACAGCCAAAACTGAAAAAAGGTTTCATTGAGAGATGTCTCTGTGTGTGTGTGTGTGTCTGTTCACTCTGACCCTATTTGCCTACGGCTTTATCCCTTATTTGCAAATACGGTATGACATATATCACATATCACTGTGCCTGATTTTATTACAATTTATTTATTTGCTGTATGACAAAAAATAGCTAAGTTGCTGACAGACAGGGCAGAGAATTATTTGACATACCTTGCAATACCTGAAGATTTCTGTGGGGTCTTCTTTCAAATATAGCAGCAAACCAAACAGCGCTGCAGCTCTGGTTGCCTGGATGTCCGTCTATTTGACAATGCACAGATTGTACTAAGCTTCAATTTATTGATTCACTTACTGATTTTGATACTGCACAACCACCACCATGGTTTTTACCTGTTGACTGTAGTGCTGAAGAATATCTGCAAATTTGTCCCTTGGTCCCAGATTTCTTGTTTTTATACATCCCAAAGAACTGTGGTGCAGATGTATCCAATGCACCAAAGAAACGTAATGCAGGAACCGTGGAGCTACACACACACACACACACACACACACACAAAACCATTAGCAAATAATACACAAGTAAACCGTCAATTAAATTAAAGGCAGCTTTTGCATTTAAGAAGCTGTTTATGTGAAAAATGCTATTGATGCGTCAAGATTGCATCCTTTAGATGTCCAGTCATCCTACAGTATTGATGAGGGCAAGCGTCCACGGAGCCTATCTTGTTAACTTATTAACTTACTTACTATTATCAGAGAACTTTTAATAGGTAAATGGGCTCTGCTATTACCTCAGGCTAACGTTGATAAAAACTCACGTTAGACATGCCCATAAAGTTCTACATAGAAAACCCCGTCCCACCCCCCACCCCCCCCCCCCCTTCCAACCTAGCGAATGAAACCTTCAGCAGAAATGGATAATGGCGTGGTATTTAGAAATGTAATGTAATTCAAAGTGGCAATTCGGCCCTGATGCAAAGTTTGAACACGTTTTACAAAACTATTTCAATGATTTTTTAAACACAAAATTCAAAATTGACGAAGCAATTACCCAGGTTGATGCATGTAGATATTGTGTTATAGCTAACGCTAATGTTCAAGCATGTTAGAACAAAATGCTAACGATGGCAACCTGGCAACTGCACAATTTCACAAAGTTTAGTAAAGTTTTGTAAAGCAGATACTTTCATACCTTTCACAAAAGTGCAATATGGCACGTTTTTTCTTTCTTCACACTGGTTAACTTTAGTCTTCAGGTTGAGCTTTCACAACGAAGTCGACGTTCCTCTGGTGTCCTTGCTCGTGCCGAAAAACTCCACCCACAAAATGCTACAAATCGTGGGAAAGTGGTTAAGGCTTGCATGTCATCATGTCGGGTCATGTCATTAACTTGCCCAAATACTGTACAGCATTGTGCTTTGCAAGAAGTTTCTAAACTACTACTAGTACTACAAAGCACACATGTCAATTAAAATAAAACGTCTCTGATTAAAACCTTATCTTAATACCATACAAATACCATGCGAATGACCTAGCAAGAAAGCTAGGTGCTTCGGCCAATCATTTGAATGTAACAATAAGTTCAATGGCTAATTTGCTACCTCTTTACAAATTATTTCTTTTACAAACAAACAAATCACAAGTATAACAGTCGTATGTGCACTATATGTATATATTATGTATGTTTAAAAGCGTAATATGATAATTGTACCTCAGATACTTACATTTTTAATCAGTGAAATTGTGGCAAAAACACCGCTACTTTCCGCCATTTATTTATTGAAAACGTTGGAAAAGTAGTTCCACGTTGCATGATGGGATATAAAGCTGCTCAGTGAAAATGAGTTCAATTTTTGAGGATAATGAATTAGCACAACTTAAACAGTTCAAAGCAACAGTACTCAAAACGTTAAAAAACATCATGTGTACTTATTACAATTAAGTTATTACATCAAATGTATACTTTTGGGTCTACCTAACACACTTCATGAAAGTTACTTTAACTATTTATCAGAACTGAGTAAGAACAACTTAATTATTTTAGTAAGATGCACTGTTGGGTTTTACAGTGCACCTCAATCCTTTTGTCCTGGTGAGTGACTCTACAGAGTCAATATGAACATCCTGCTGGCCTTCTAACAAATTTGCATGGATGAAAGAACATGAATAATGACCAGCTGACCTATGCTTACCACATTGCCTCTTTAGCTCGAACATATCGCTTTCTTCAGGCTGTACTTCATCCAACATGTATTGACAGAAAAACACATGGAATAGCAGAGCTAGAAAGGGCAGGCAACTCTACAACAGAAATGCTTATTGATCTCCAGGGTGTAGATGTAGTAGACATTTAGTATCCCATGCTCATATAGCTCCCTCTGGTGGTTATAAGATTTATTACAGATTCATAACATTGGCATTTCAACAGCTACCACTCCCCCTTTCAGTGCTATGTTACCCTCTAGCCACTCCATTCCTCCATCTAGCACTGCCAACACCTCATACAGGTTCATCCAGACTAGTCTCATCTGTTGTTTCACACTTGCAGAATAACCATCCAAGCGCTTTTAGGGCAATTCCATCTTCATGAAATTCATCAAGACCCAGCTCTTCTTATAGTACCACTTTTGACTTGAAAACTACCTAAAGTGTACTTACAATGAACCCCATCCCACCCCCTCACCAACCCACCCATCCACACACTTCCTCCTGCATTTTCATCACACTGGTTAAGTTTTGGATGGAGCATATGTTAAATGCTTGAATATAATTGTAAATGCCAGAGATATCCTAAGTGCTTAATCAGTACTGGCAGACCATGAGCGTCACCAATCACAATATTGTGGGACCTCAAGCACTGTTGCAGGAATCACAATAATCTTGCACACAGTAGTTCTGGATAGGGCTGGACAATTAATTGCATTTGCAATATAATCGCAATTTTGAAATTCACAATTTCGAAATCGCAGAGGTGCTCAATATTTTTGTTTTGTAACTGCATACACTTAATGCATAGACTTGTTTGTTAGCTACACTCTGCACTATGTTAATCAAGGATTGGGATTCAATGCAACAAGATTCAAAAATATGTTGATTAATGAGAATAGTTAATGTTCTATTTTTAATTTGACCTTGAGTACAAATATGCATACTAATGGGACAAATTTGGTGCTTGTGGTTTTTATTGTGAAAAATTGCAATAAAATCGCAATCGCAATATTGGTTGAGAAAAATCGCAATATTGATTTTTGGCAAAATCGCACAGCCCTAGTTCTGGACCAGTAGCACTAATGCAGGAACTGATCGCAGTAGTTCTGGATCTGTAGCACTAATGCAGGAACTGATCACAGTAGTTCTGGACCTGTAGCACTAATGCAGGAACCAATCACAGTAGTTCTGGACCCGTAGTACTAATGTAGGAACCAATCACAGTAGTTCTGGACCCGTAGTACTAATGCAGGAACCAATCACAGTAGTTCTGGACCTGTAG
>JAGFZM010000381.1:569943-591870 GCA_017657215.1 Limnothrissa miodon | reverse complement strand
TGGACCTGTAGCACTAATGCAGGAACCAATCACAGTAGTTCTGGACCTGTAGCACTAATGCAGGAACCAATCACAGTAGTTCTGGACCTGTAGTACCAATGCAGGAACCAATCACAGTAGTTCTGGACCTGTAGCACTAATGCAGGAACCAATCACAGTAGTTCTGGACCTGTAGCACTTATGCAGGCCCCAGTCACAGTACAGCCAGAACTATAGCACTAATGTGAAACAGAGGGCAAGCAGTCAGCATCTGTCTCAGGCTATTCAGTGTTCACAAAGAAACAGTGAGTCTGGCTCGGTCTGGGGGCTGTTGTGTTAATGGATTCTTTTCATTCACACCACCCAAATAACACACATATTCAAACAAAGGGTCAGGTGTCATGTCATTGGCATGCCTGCCACCTCTGAACCTCTGCAGGTGCCACGTCACCACCAGTGACCCAGATGTCTTGACCTTTGACCTCCAGCACCTGGGAGAAGCAATGTGCCTTGTTACCATGGGCCCTCGTTAGATACATATGTGAAAGGAAAGTTTTTCTCTTTAATTTTTTAAATATGCCTTTGAAACATACTGTACCTGTACGTTATTTCACCCAATGATTGGTAGGCTTGTTAAAGGCAAAAAAATCCAATGAGAGAACCCTGAATGCATAATACATAACTATCATAACTCACTTGACAGGACATCCAAAGGGTGTCCCTGGTACCTGGGAAGTGAGAGCTCCAACAACATATAGGAGAACTCAAGAGCATGTGTGCTTTAATGGCTAAGAGTGCTTGAGGGAGGCCAAGAGAGGGCTAGAGGGAGATAAAGACTGTCTTGTGTTTGAGCTTATCTTCACAGACCTGACAGAAGGTGGCAGCCCTTCCCACAGCACCATTCCCCACTGAAGTTCAGCCTTGAAGCAGGCAACATACAACAGCTGACGCCTGCACAGCCACTGTTGGGTAATAATCTCTGTGTTGGGTCAAATGAGCACCCTTTGCAGTTAAGTGTCAGTGCTGATACTGGTTTTCTACATGTAAAGAGAACCTAAATAAATAGGTAATTATTATGGAAAGCGCAGGTTTCCAGAAAATGTCAGACCCTTTTCCGCCCTAGGTTAAAAACGGCTTGAGTAGGAATGAGGATGAGAGAAAGAGAGGTTAGCCATAATACACTATCATCATGACACACAAACCAGAGCAGCCCCACGCAATCCACGTGCCACACACATAGAAGCCCAGCACGTCTAATGTGCCTTCCCTTTCTTCTCCCAACTCCCTCTCTCCCTCCCTGTTAGCCAGCTGCCAGGATTATGTTTAATTGTATTATAATGACGAACGCGGCTTGGAGGCTTGGCTTGGAGTCAAAGCCTGCTGGACCATTCATCGTTCCCTAACCCACATGCTGATATGCAGCAGTGCACTTGATAAAACCACACTGGCTCAACATCTTGCTATACACTTCTTGCAAAGACACATGGAGAGAGAGAGAGAGAGAGAGAGAGAGAGAGAGAGAGAGAGAGAGACTCCTGATTTCAAATCTCTTCAGTAAAAACTGAGTGTCTGTGTGGTTCACAAGACTGAAATTCCTCACTTTCCTCTGATCTCCCTCATCCTCCCTCACATTTAAGACCCAGGGCCAATCGATGAAAAAGGGAACAAAAAGTCTCTATGCAAAAAATGTTGTGGCAACGGGTCCAACTTCAGGCAACTCTTTACATCCCAGAGAAAAAAAATCTTAAAACAAGGCTAGGACGTCATATAAAAACCACCTGCACTCAGTCTTCACCAGAGCATGCTCTTCGTCAGCAGTGGTCACATGATTCAACCAGAGACATCTTTCAAATGGTGAGTGATCCACCACAGAAATCTCATAAATATACACAATGGTTGCCTGAAAATGTGTAGTTTTACAGTGGATCTTTTATGTTTTAGGCCTGATGAATTGCAGTCATCTGAATATGGGGAGTATCAAATGCAGAAAAACCTTCTTGGGCATTTGGCAAAAACACAGCAAAAGTTTTTTTCTTATATAATAAAGAGATTATTAAAATGTTTTGACACTAAAATTGCCAAAGCACTTTACCTTTACCAAAATAACCCTCACTAAAATTCAAGGCATCTTGATGCACAACATTTTTGAGTTTACAGAACACAAAATATCCTTTTAAAAACCTAGAAATGTTTTTTAAAGGTACATTCTAGGAGTAGAGTACTACAGTACTACAGTACTTTCTGATCTAAACACAATTGGTGAAATGAAAGCTATTATTTTACCAATTATATTAAAGAATTATCCTTGATTAAAAGTATAGCTGTTTTTAAAATTGTATGTCATGTAAGATGCATAGGTATGTAAGGTGGTAAAATATGTAACATTTAAACACTGCTAATGCAGATGAAAAGAATATGTCAAAATATCTTCTGGCAGTTGCTGAGCTCTTCACAACTGTATAAAAATAACTCCATAAGCATTGAGAAAGATTAGAATAAGGTTAATGTGGACAGAATCAGGCTTTGCGCATGGATTAGTGGATACATGCATGTAGTCCATTGCCAAGAGTGGACATCTTGTTCAAGCCAACCTGACTAGACAGAACCATCAAAGAGATACAAAAACTCTCTTAAGATGGGCCTTTGAACCAAGACAATCATTTTAAACAGAAATATGTGTGTTTTTTGTTTCATCCAGACCACCACTGAATGAACCATGACATGATTAGGCATGAACTTTTGCTCACTGATCATTCTTTGAAAAATCACCCGTGGCTTCCCAGTTCAAAGGCACTGGCGATGTCGGAAATGATTTCCCTGCCTAACATCACAGAATCCATAAATTAACACTACAGCTGCTGATAGGCTCTCAAAGCACTTTGTTCTTTGACATATTGCATTTTGATCTTTTTGGAAGGAAGCCCATTTACGTTCTGTCAGTGGTTTCTGGCACTTATGATAAATAACCTCATATGCACCCTGACACCCTTACTCAAAATAATGGGGCACCAAGTTTTTTCTCAAATATTTCATATGAAAATCTCCAATACGGTGTCTTTCATCCACTAAAACCACAATTGTGCAAGCACAACATACTTGTTGTATGTTGTTTTGTCCACAGAAAACAAAACAACCAAATGTCATATAATCAAATGTCAAATTTTTGATTTCCTTATTTTGTAAACATCTTTGTTACACAAAATGTGTAACACCGACTATTAACCCATATCGAATATTAAATATTGAATTCTTTAACAGATATGTGTTAATAAGATGCTCAAAAGAGATTTCATTTCACAAGTTTACAGAATAAACTGTCCTTTATATTCACATTCTATGCCCTCTAGTGTGCTCTGTCTTGTCTCCTCTGTCTGTCTAGACATATTTCAGTGGGCAAAGTGGCTCTCTGTAGTAAAATGGTACATCCATATACTAATATGGAAAATTGAAAAAACTAATATAGAGAAAAACTGCAAGTGGAAACATTGGATGGCATGACAGGTGTATTCATTGTTGTCTACATGTTTTCACAAGTACAGTAAAATGTTTACTTTTCAAAACATAACACATCTGCAGAACAAATTATATTCAAAACATGCTTTGGACAATGTACTGGATTTAGATTTATGAACATTCTTGTGTAAAAAAAACAGCAACGAGTCAAAAATAGAACAAATAAAGTCACTTCACAGCGATTGCTAGCACACAAACCATAATGACCTGTTCAGGTAAGAGTTTGTCCAAGCATGCACTCTAATGGGCAGGCAGTGACACACACACAAACACATCTGTTCCATCTGTAAGTTCCTGCACTCCTTTAGTCTCAGAATGAAAGGACGTATGAGGGGTGCCTGTACTCCATCCTTTTAAACGCACACTAATCAACAGTCTGGATCAATACTCCACTACTATGAACCTTAGACGTTACATGGATTTTCATTTCTTCACAACTATTTTTTCCACAGTTGTGCTCTATGCAGTCACTCAACATGTTAACACTCTGAGGTAAGCATTAACTTTGACTTATTCAGTGGTTATTTTTTTCATTGTTATTGCATTATTATATATGGTTGAGAAATGTACTTTTTTTCAAATAGGCTAATGTTTTTTCTTCTAGAAGGTGGATTTATATGACATATTTTAAGATCTATTTCTGCTAGATTATTCGGGTGTGGCATATGCATTAAAGAAAGCTGTCAAATTTTTTGGAATATTTAAAATGTATGCACGTACAAATAAACTATAAATCCAATGCATATATTTGAAGGAAAAATAAACATCCATCAACTAACATTAACTGAATTGAGCATCAGAAATGAAACTGAAAGTAAGTTTTGTATTCCTTGTCTGTGTAACACTGTGCTTGACAAGAAGTCTTGATTTGAGTGCATGATGTGTTTCGGGAACCCCAGAACTGACAGAGGCATTGTGACCCACCATAAGTGGCCTCTTCCAGAGGGAGTGTGTGTCTTTGGACATTCTTTTGCATGCTGCAATGGTTGGAGGAATGACAGTGGCTCATGCCAGCGTAAGTGCAAAACCTATGAAGCAAACAGTGTTTCAAATGATTTCCCCATTCTAACTAATCCTTTGAAAATCCATTTATCTTCATTGAGTGTTGCACAAAGCACACATGAAAAATATTGAGTCATGCATCGCACTTACAAAAATAATACAATATCCTTTTTTGTTAGTATCTAACCGAGGACTCACCTGACCATTGTGTTGTCTCTTGTACCCAGCTATTTGCATGCAGCCTTGTTCTAAAGGCAGGTGTATACGGCCTGATACATGCTCCTGCCAGGAGGGCTACCAAGGAAAGCAGTGCACTGAGGGTAAGGTTGCAGTCAGCAGAACTCAGTCAGGAACTTACTCTGATACTCAATTATTCCCTATGAAACAAATGATCCAAAATGTTTTAGATAGACACAGATATATTATCCTGTAGCAATTCAGGCATCACTTACAGAAGCATCCACACAGCTTTTTGTGAGGGATCAGTGCACATTTCTACACTGTGGTAATCTATAAGGAACATGTCCACAGAGAAGATTCTTTAATGATTTGTTCAAACACCCTGATATGTTTGCCTTTGTGTGGTTCTAGATGTAAATGAGTGTAGCCTAAGGCCTTGTGCTCACAGCTGCATGAACACCATGGGAAGCTACCGCTGCTACTGTGACCCAGGCTACTCCTTGAACCTTGACCAGAAAACCTGCACCAGTGAGTAAGCAGGCCACAAGAACACTGAGAAGTAGTTAAAAATAATGTCAAGCATATCATTATATTAGAGCTTTGATGCCTCAATTTATTCCTCAATAATGTCTATGTGTGTGTTAATATTATTTGACATGATATGATTTATTTATATTTGACATAGCAATATCTGCACTGCAACTGACAATAATTTAGGTTTTGTTTAGTTTAAGGGTACTTTTATGAGCTGTTAAATTAAGTATTCAGAGAAAATCTTACCTGTCTAAGCATGTACAAAGTCAAAGAAGGTCACTGGGCCAGTGTTGCACTGCTGTTTTGAGGCCATGTGTCACATGTCTTCACTTAACTGAACATTGTGAAATGTCCCTTAACTGTAAATGGAAAGTAACATACCTGACATAAAGGGCTCCTTTTAAATCACATTAGCAACTTCAGAGAAGAAAAAAAAACTGTGCATGTGAAACATTTAGTTTTTTTACAAGAGAGATGATGCTGACCTATTTGTATGCGTCCACTACATGCATTTCTGCTGTTTTTGCTTTCTCCCTTCTAGAGGAGCCAAGATGCTGGTCCTTGCGCTGCCAGTACGGTTGCCAGAGTTTGGAAGGAGGGGGCAATGGCTGTCTGTGTCCCTCAGGCCTTATTCTGGCTGCAGATAACAGGACATGCAAAGGTGAGCCAACCACCAGTGAAGAGACAAAACAGTGAGACAAAACATCAGTGAAGGGACAAAAGAATATGTCTGACCTCACAATATAGAAGGCAACTTAGGTCCATTTGAGCAAATTAATTAGCCATTTAATTTGGCTAATGACCTAGTTAGGTACCACTTACCTGGTGACCGGAAATAGACAGATTATAAACAAAATAGCTGCTTACACTGTTAACTACAACTAAGTTTGGATTTAGTTGAGGTGATTGTGAGTAATTTTCAACATACTGAGTTTTACATACTGGGCATGGATTTAACTGATAATCTCTTTGAAAACAACTACCCGAGTAAAGTTTATACAAAATTCAAAAGGAATAGGAATAAAAGCACTGGCTACTGTGATAGATAACAAAAGCCCTACCTGTCTCAGGGAAGCTATTGAGAACATATAGAGAAATAAGTTGGCAATATGGCAGCCATTTTAGCAACTTTCAAGCAACTTCTTTAGCCATTCAAGCAACTTCTGCCCACACATAACTAAAGTCTGTCATTAGCCGAGCTCTTAGAAAAACAGACAAAACTAGTCATAGGAGTGTGCGGGACAAAAGCAGTCATTAGCCTGACCTCGCCTTTCTTTTCAGTTATAAACAGGCCCTCTCAATCTCACAAAATGGCTCGCAATGACACCTCTCCTGAAAGCCTTTTCCAGTCACATCCATTTGGAACACGACAACAAGCTTCCCACGCCACAGGGAAACTCCTTTAAGGAGACCAGAGTGCCTTCTCTGAAAGATAGTTCTCCCATATTGTACTTCCACTTGTAATTAGTGATGAAAGGCAGGCTTAGTCATATGGCAGAGATAATGCATGAACTAGTGGTTAAAACTAATAAGTAAATAGCACAGTAAAATCACTCAAAGGCTTATGAAACTAAGGAAGCAATTAATTATCTGTCTAATGACCAGTTCAATAAGCAATCTATATGGTTAATTGTCTCACTTTTATATATTGGCTCGGATGAAGTATCTATGCATTATGTTGTATTGTATCATATTTGCACCAGATATTTCCTAGTCGTTTTCATTAGTTTGACTGTATACAAACTCCAGCAGTCCCGAAAGTGGAAAAATAAAAGGCCTGCCATTCTTTTGGTAGATTCCATGGAATAATGTTTCCCTCTTTTAATGCTTATTTACTGGTCTCCATTTCAAAGCAAAGGACCCAAAATAGTCATTGACCTTTTAGGTCTTTTGACTGCACTAATAGTTATATGGACAGCCAAGTATTGTGTAAGTACATGTTCTTGTTGGTAAATTTTATGTGCTCTTGCATTTCAGACATAGATGAGTGCTCTGCTGAAGTGTGTCCAGCCTATCAGGCTTGTAAAAACACGTTTGGAAGCTATGTGTGTGTGTGCAAAGAAGGTTACATCCTCGGCACCCTGGATAACTCAATCACCTGCAGAGGTAAAGGAACTCCTTGTAAGGTCTTAACATATGTACAATTAGTTATTTTGAAATGCGAATGGCATCACATTACAGTGAAAAAGAAGAGGTTAGGAATTACTGGTAGAAAAAGAAGATACATAGAAGTGTATATACATGTGCAAAGGTCTACAAACCTTATCACACTGCCTAAATATAATAAAAAGAAATAGTTTAAATGAAAAATAAAAAAAGGAATTTTAAGGAAGAATGTAGAATCGGTAGGCGGTAGCAAGAGGGATGCATTCACGTTTCCCATTTTGGCTGTCAAAATAAAAAATGCTGTCCACGACTCAGCAATATCATTTTGCTGTCACTCTATAAGCTGTTTCATGTTAAGGAATTAACCCCTTAAGACACCCCCCCCCAGTCCAGGGTCTTAGCTTTCATTTGAAACCAATTTTATGTTTCTAGGTAAAGGGGTTTTCAAGTTATACACTTTTGAATGTTTACAAAAAGTCTCTATGGGAATTTACATAAGGGTCCCAATCAAAACGCATAAATATATTTTTCAAAAAATTAAATTCAAAAATCAGATTTTTGGTCTTTTGACTTCAATTTTTTTGTGTAACAAGTTGAGAGATGGAGTTAGGACTTAGATTTTTTTATTTGGGGGTATCATATGGATGGTACCTTCATATCTTAGTTAGTTCATAGACATTTGAAATGAGCGTAAAAAAAAAACTTAGTTCCAACCTCTATAACTCTGTGTCCATATGTCACAGAAACATACATATTCTTCTAGAAAAAAACTTGAGGGTGTCACCTTTCCAATGGTATGAGGCCATCCCTGAGTCTAAAACTATGTAGGAACTGTCCAGCTTTCAATTTGGGTATGCTGTTTTTTTAAAAAAAAAAGGAAAAATAGGGGTGTGCCTTAAGATTAAACAATATTTCTGAGGTGAAAGAATACTGACTTAGTGCCTGGCTTCATGTGGCTGTTGATATTGAAATTTCTGTTAATAAAAACACCTTTCTTACAGTATTTTTTAGTAATTTGTGCAAAGACCACTAATGTCTTTTTTCCTCCTTCCCAAAGAATTATTTCAGTTGCTACAAACTTCTCATATTTATGAACTGAGAAAAGGTGGTAACTCCAATGGATGGATTTAAAGAAATGACCATAAAGCCAGGTCCATAACAGTTAGAAGTGTTATGGACCTGCTTTTATTTTTGTGTTTTCAAATCCATCCCTTGGAGGTACCACCTGACCGTTGTAGTAGGGTTGAGATCTTTAAAAATAATCAAGTGTGTCGCCCCCTGGACATGTTGTATTCAATTATGTGTTTCAATTAGCTTGGGTCATTATTCTTGTCTGAAACTACATAAAAACTACCCTGACAAAACCAGGTTGTAAAAGAAAAAGCTAGAATAAAACTGATTCAAACTTAGTTATTCAGTGGCTACTTGCACTACCACAGCCCATTCATTCTGCTATGTCCACCCAACAACTTTCTACATTTGTGATTGATCCTACCAAGCTTTACTCTCTGGTCCGTAGCTTGACGGACCTGCAGAGGATGAGGGGCAAAAACCTTAAAGGCATTTTTTTTTATGGGTGAATGTCATACAAAATTTCCCCATATGATCAAAGATTTCAGCTTCTGATTTTGGAGTCAGAGGTGAACATAGAGGCAGCTTAAGTGGTATAGCTTTATGGAGAAAAATATCTGATGCTTGAATGACAATTTTCTTCTGAGAAGATACCAAGATAATTGTAGAATGATACTCGCTCAAATACTTTCTCATCTAGTATAACAATCTGTTTCAGTTTGAAGAGATTCTCCTGTATGATTTTAGTAGCAGATTACAGTTCCTCTGTGGCACTTGTTGGTGGAGACAGAATAATACAAAACCATATCTTCTAATGCAAACCTATAGTACAACCTTACCAGTCTGATAATATGTTTCCTGGTAGCATATTTAGACCATGGGAGATATATTATCGGTTAATAGAGTAAAACATATTCCCAGTTGATTATTCACATTGATCTAACGCTTTTCAAACTTTTATAATAGTTTTAAAATACTTTGTTTAATGAAATGCATTAGGTTGCATCTAGAAAACCTATAGGTAGATTTATTTCATTCACAGTATTTACCCTTACAGTATATCCAAAATGTATATAATTATGGCATAGTGTATGCATTAATTACATGTGATATATATTATACACAATGTTTCCAAAAATGGCAATACAAATATTATGTTTCAAAAATATAAATAATCCTTTGAGGATTTTTGTCAGGATATATATTAGTCTTTTTACCCACATACTGAATCCCCCCTATAGGGAATCATCCTTGCATCCCCACTTTGAAACTGTTGACGCCTCTGCAGAATAAGCTTTAGAAGTTTTTCAGCACCTGCTCCCTCTAGTAGCAGAGCTCTATTCCCAGCTAGCATGCTTGTTTCTATGGAGGCTTATGGGAAGGCCTGGCTAAAGACACAAAACTCTGGCAGTGGCAGCATAGATATTTATTGTGCTCCCAGGCATAGACCTGTGGGAGACACTGGTTTGTGTTAGCGTCTGGAAAGTGTTGTGAGGCTTTTGTCCCAGGGCTTTAGAACAGCCGCCATTACTTAACACACCAAGTAGAACAAGTGAAGTGACGTTATATGACTGACATTCTCACACCACACTTTACTGAGCAAAGCAGATTTTAATGGTCTATTTCATAGTGGCTACGTCTTGTAAAATTATAAAAAATGCTGGCTTAAAAAGCACATTTCTCACTGTTCATAGAAAAACAAAGAAAGACACATCTAGCAATGACAAGATATGGCAGAAATCATACATTTTCCCAATGATTGGCCATATTTACAAGCTTTAGGGAATGTTGCCATGGAGAATCTTTGTGAAACCGAATCCCCTAGGACCCAGTATTTTAATACCACGAAACAGATCCAGTGAGCATTTGCGCACATCAACCAACTCACAGGCCAGAATTTGAGATGCTGATTCAATCATCAAAACTCTCATTCTCACAATATCACCTACACATGTAATGGAAATATGTGTCTTTCTTAGTACCAGGTTGCATTCCAGTTAAAAAAACAGCAGTTAAACTGTAAACCCCTAATATTACATTATTGCTTATGTTTGTATATTGCCTTATTCTAGTTCACATTCACATGTCTGTCTCTCTGTTCTCACCAATTAGATGTGGATGAGTGTTTGACTGGCCAACACCGCTGCAGTCCTAATGCCCACTGCTTAAACACGGTTGGTTCCTATCGGTGCCGTTGTGGGGAGGAGTATTCCGGAGATGGCTTCACTTGTGTCAAGAGGAGGGCTTCTCAGTCTCACTCCAAGATGTACTATAAGTTCAAGTTGTTTAAAAGAACAAATGCCAGACTCTGACCAAAGCTCTCTATTACATCTGTTTTGGGACTCTGCTCTTGTACTACTGTAGCTGTAAGAGCATAGTGCAAATTCTGACAGATCCAGAACATCAAGGGCATCAAATTTACTGCGGAGCAGTTCGAAAGACCTAATGGTTTGTACTTGTAGCCTCTCCTGTAGTTATCTGTCATTTGTGGACAAAAGTCAGGTTGGCTTTGGACAGGCAGATGGGATGGACACTGGTTTGTCATTAGATGTCAGTCAGCCATTCATCTGAAACCCAGCCTGACCTGTCACTGGGCTACCGCTAGCCCGAAGGTCTTTCACATGGTCTTTTTCTGTGTTTGAATGTCAAAGATGAGAGCCAGGCAAATATGCTAAATTTTCAAACTTTTTAAAAATATTTATACTTTTTTAAATAACATATTTCAGTTTTCCGCTCCTGGATGTACATACATAATATAAATAAAGATATTTGTTAATGAAATGATAACCTCTGGTGATTGTATTATAAAACACATAATGTTACACTACAACAAAAAAAAAACATCTGCTAAGTGATCCTTTCACTTGACCCTCTGAGAGTAGATTATGTTAACCGCAACCCTGGCCAGTGCAACAGGAGCATCACCATCACTGTTCTCGCTTTGAGTCATAGGGTTGAGGTGTTTTTTCAAACAGCTCCACAAGTGCAAGAAAAAAGCTATGTCACAGAGTGCCGGATGACTAGAGACAACCCTCTGACATTTCCATCAGACATCTGGAGCAGGCACAGCCTGTGGGAGTGGGACTCGAGTCGGGCCAGTAAACTCAACCGCCACTCACTTCAAAACATAAGCCATGTGGGTGCAACAATGAGCACTGTGTGTGCACTATGGGACATGGGGATGTCAGGGCGCTGGCACCGGCCCTCGCCTCAGGCTAAACCTCACACGGCCAGAACGGCAAACAAGTTACATAAAAATGTGTGACCCATCATTAAATCCATGTGGTTTTAGGAGGCCTAGTACCTGGTGCCAAGGCTTACAAGGAGGGTGCAGTAAACCATTCTAAACCCTCATTAGGAACACCATTCGGACGTACTAAACACAGCGGCCAGCACTCGTGTGCATGTGTGAGGGGTGTGGGCATTTGCAGTGGCAGGGCTGAGAGTGGCATAGCGAAGCTAGGCTGTGCATAGAGAGCTCCTATACAGCTGCCAGGCTGCAGTCAGCTTTGAGAACTGACAGCTGGTAGAGAGCTCCATAGAATTATATATCTATGGAGGGCGCTGTCTCTATTCATCTCCTCAGTAGGTGTCACATCAGCCCTCTGTCTTTCTCTTCAGCACATGCACACGGTGGATGTTGGGGGATGTTGGAACCACTCACATGTATGGCTGAGGACAAAGAGGAGAAATGAGGGGAAAATGCAGTCTCTCGGAATAACTCACACTAACTCTCACCACAATGCCTGGAGAAGAGACAGACCCCCCTTCTTCACACAAACTCACACACACATGTGCGCATACTCACAAATTCACAAGAAACGCAAGAAAAACCTAGTTCCTTTCTTTCAAGAGCACCCTTCGAAAGTGTCTTACAAAGGCACAAATAGAAAACATTTCAGATAAAAGGTTCCAGGCCCCTTTTATGGGGAGGACCTCACACTGAGCAATGTGTAATTCCTACCAGAAACCAGTTTATTTACCAAAAAATAATACGATTTAATGCCAAGTGCCATGCTACAAATAAATGGCACCAAAAAGAGGGAGGGAAAGAGGAGTGGAGAGGCAAAGAAAAGAGAAATCACAAGGGAGTGGAAAATTTCTTTCTCTGTTGCAAGGTTTTCTGTTTATACAAATCTCCCTCCCTGTTTCTCTCTCTCTTTCTTTCTCTCTCTCACCCATCTAACATGGCAATGGCAAAAGCCTGGTGGTACCCTGGTGGAACGCTCTTTTGCCGGAACAGCGGAGGAAAACAATGAGTATGTAAATGTCATTTGGACATCTGCAATTACAACAACCCTCCTGGGCCCTGCTGTTTGGGAATTCAGCGCCCAGCTCCACTTTCATTATGAAACAATATTACCATTTCCCAAGCAGCTGGAGCACTGACTCGCAGGGCCGTATAGAGCCAACCACAATACGGCCGAGAGGGGGGATGGAGGACGAGGGCTGTGGGAGCTGGGGTGGGTGGGGGTGCAGAAGAGATGGTAGTATATCCTGCCACCCACGTCGTAGAGAAGAGAGTGCTCTCCCTCTCTCTCTCAAACACAAGCAGTGAACTGTAAAAACCACAGCAACCCCTGTGTTACCCCTACTGTCCCATCCCCTCAGGCTGATAGAACACAGACGTCCTCTTCCGCCAGGGCTTTTCCACGGCCAATGCCCCATTCCCAAGCCTCTTGGCCTCCACCCAGCCCTCACTCTCCTGCTGAGACCCTTGCTGGGCAGTGCAGTGACAGGCACCCGCTCCAGGAGACATAACACCCTCTTTCCATGAATGAAGTCAAAGCTGAGAGTGACGACCTGCCCACGCCTGAGGGACTCTAAAAGAAGCGTTCACTCCCGGCAGAAAATGAAAAAAAAAAAGAATCTGGAATTTGGAAGACTTTGAAATATACAGCAAGGGAGGGGTGACTTTTGTGGCCAGGGTGGCGCTAAGAGTGACACTAATAGGAAAGCAAACTTCTTTCTCCCAAAGAACACTCCATCTCTGCACCCTCTCTCTACCCTACATCTCTGCAGCTTTAGGAAATCTTTTAGATTTACTTACACTTCTTTATCTTCTGTCAGCAAAAGTGCATTAAACAAAAGTTCTACTTGTTTTATTAAAAAAAGTGACAGAAGCTGTTTAAATGAAGCTAATGATGATTAGGTTTTCCGTTCAGGACAGGAAGTTTCTCTGAAATTTCCAGAGGACTTCCCCCAGTCTCCAGCACATACAGTGTATGAGACGCCCATAGATTTATAAGAAAAAAAACTAGCCATCTTGGGCTACAGCCAAAATCTTAAAACATCATTTTTACCCACCTACAAAAACAACTCAGTTCTCTGTCTACAAGCATAACTTGTGGGGTGTCTTGAGTGCCCACAATCTTTTCCCACCATGGTGGCAAAAACAATAGGAACACCCAAAACGCAGAAGCTGACCGGAATACGGTGGTGGTGTAATCGCGTGGGGTATGTGTGTGGAGTCTCCCTGCCCTGGGAGATTATCCTTTCTCAGCAGGAAAGATTTCAAACTAATCTAGAACGGTATGCCTCTCTCCACCACTCATGAGAATTCACTTTCAACTCCTCTTTTTTGAAGGTGTAAGGAAGTGTATGGGGTAAAGTGTTTTTTTTTTTGGAGCCTGATCACTGACTCGCCATTCTTTTCAGTGGCAATTAAGCGGTGCGGCAGTGAAAGCCAACAAAACCACATTTGGAGGGCCAAGAAGACCCGCGGAGAGGGAACACATTTTCAAAATGTATACAAATTTACCCACAGATGGATGGATAAACTATAAAGCAAAGAAGGTCCACTGATCACATGACAGTCCAAGGTGGGATGGGGGCCCACCCCTCTGTTCTCTTACTCTTTCTATCTGACATGGCTTGATTAGCATCTTTCTCTTTACTTGCATCACTTGTGTTTTTGGTTCTCTTTCTCCTTCTCTCCCCTCTCTCTCTCCCTGGTGTAGCTTGTACCCTACTTTAGAGATCAACCTGTTCAGCAACCAAGCAATGCCTTACTGCATGGGAGATCAAGGGAGTGAGAGAGGGAGAAAACACTCAAAGATTTAATTTCATTAAGATTGAATCAGAGAAAGAGAAAAATGGCGATAGCTATAAATTCAGCTCCGAGAGAAGCTGGTCAATAACTCTTCAGGAGTGTGTGGGTGAAGGCAGCTGGAGTTTGAGGAGCATGGCAAATTCCAAGGAGTTAGTGGTGTGTGTGTGTGTTTGGGGGGAGGGGGGGATTATGTGGCACTGAGAGGCATGGCACTTAGGAGGTGTGTCAGGACATGGTTTGGCACTGACTGGGTCAGAGGGGTGGCTGTTTGGGGGCTTCAGGAGGGGCAGTGGAAGCGGGCGGAGGGCTCCAGAGACGGGGGTGTGTTGGCAGTGAAATGGATGGGTGGCGTTTTAATTAGCACTGTATTGGAAGTGAAACAGTGGGAGCGTTGTGAGGCAGAGCTGAACAGCTGCAGCGTGATACTGGGGGAGTGAATGACTTGATCGGCACTCTTTTCACAGCTATATGTTTCCCCACCGCTCCTCCCCTCCCTGCACCTTTATGCCAACTCAGGTGTCCAGCCGCCTTGGGCTGGGCTCTATTGTATAGATACATATTAAAACACACATGTACTCTCTTTTACACACATCACACACATACATACACACACACACACACACACACACACACTCAGAGGGTATTTGGCAAGAGGCTGTTGGGATGTGTCAGAGAGAGCTAAGGGTAGCTCTGTGCCCACTGGAGTCGCTCGACAGCCATGGGCATATGCCAAGACCCTGTCACTGTACAATCTCTCTCCTAGGATAAAGCAGACAATGAGGTGAATGTGCTCTCTCTGTTCCTCCCTTAGTGAGAAGAGCAGTCAGTGAGGCAGGCATTCCTCATAGGTACTGATGAAAACCCAGGCCCGCCCCACGTTGGGTCTAGTCCAGCTCTCCAGAAAACAGCTAGAAAATCCACATTCTTTTCTATTTGAATACAATCTGGGCTGCTAAGGAAAAATGTGGGTCTTTTATGTTCTAACAACTTTGGCTATGAAAATGGCTTGTCATAGTGTGGGAACATATTTCATATCCACAGATGTCTGTCTTTATCTACAAAATCAGTCTACACTAACACTAACCAGTGCTTTAATGATGTTTTCTTTTGTAATTCGCTCGTTCAAATTTGTTCAAAACCAGAACAATAATTTTAAACCAAAACTGATGTTACATAGGTTGTATAACTGTGCTTACAAATGAATTTGAACCCAAACTACCACATATGATGAAACACTTGGACTGACAGAGGCACTGGCCTCAACCCCAGACAAGCTGCACAACCATCCATAGATCGACTCAAACGTGAAGACATTTTAAATACCATATCACTTGTACGCCTTCGCTTTGTCTTTTTTGGCACTTTATAGATCAACACCTCTTAAATATTAACCACTCTACATCTACCATGTGTGGTTCAAACAGTTTTCTATTCTTCAGTGAGGAATTTGAAGGGGTCTGATGTGTAAATCATTGGACATGGAATAAGTCTTGAGGTCTGGTTTTCCATATCTAATGAGAGTCACCCCACTCACAGATGAGTACTGCCAAGAGGCAAACCACTGACTACTTGGACACCACAGAGAAGGCAAACATTTAAATTAAATAGCGTAATAGCAGCCTCTAGTGGACAAACCAAACAGGAAGGGTTGATGAACCAGTGTTGATATTTATATATATTTTGAGCATGTAGTGACACCTGGTGGAGCAATATATACACACAATCATTACTACTAAAATTTTAGACTGAACACTTTTAAGATGATAGTTGTATTTGTGTTCATTTACCCATAACACAGTATTCTCTAATATTCCTAGAATATCACAAATTGAATATTTTGTAAATAATTAATAATTATTGAAATCTGCATGCTAAATCACAAAGGTTGATTGCAGTCAATATGACGAAGGCAAATTGAGTTTTCATCAAGACAGCACCTCTGGAATGTCATGCCCAAAGGGCCCCAAGCGGACTATTGGGAAATTATATGAAACATTAACGTATCATCCAAGAATAACATTTCAGCAGATCAATAATGAATGAATGAATGAATGTCCTTTATTGTCATTGTCACAGGTACACTGAAATTGAGAGATGTCTCTGGTCAGTGCATCATCACATAAAATAATAGAATATAATAAGTACTTAAGTGTTAATACAGTAAATACACCCAAGCAAGGCCTAAAGCCACATACAGACAATCAACATACGTCCAGCTGATATAACAATCAGACAATCAATCCATTAATCATGTAAGCGCATTCAACAAGACATGTCTCATAGCGTTTTAACAGCAAGGGTACAAATGATCATTTGGTTGATCATTATCTACTTTTAGTAGCATTAAGACATGTTATTGCAATTGGGTAAAAAGTGTGTTTGAGTCTATTTGTCCTTGTATGTATTGCTCTATACCGTTTGCCTGAAGGCAGCAGTTCGAACAGGGAGTGTCCGGGGTGTGAGGTGTCCTATATGATGTTATGGGCTTTTTTGAGGCAGCGGGAGCTGTGTAGGTCTCCCAGTGTGAGGAGAGGGTAGCCGATGATCCTTTGGGCAGCGTTGATGACTCCCTGGAGTGCTTCCCTCTGAGCCACTGTGCAGCTAGCGTACCAGATGCATTTGCAGTACATTAGGATACTTTCGATGGAGGCTCTGTAGAAAGACACCAGCAGTCTCTGTGTGATGTTGTTCCTCCTATAAGTATTCTCAGGAAGTACAGTCTCTGTTGGGTCTTTTTCAGCAGCTCTGAGGTGTTCACACTCCAGGATAGGTTCTCCTCTATGTTGACTCCCAAGAAGCGGACGTCTGCCACCCTCTCCACACAGTCATCACTGATGATTAGTGGTTGGATTTCTGTCTTGTTTCTTCTTAATCTATTATGAGTTCTTCGGTCTTTTTAGTGTTTCGGAGAAGGTTGTTATCCTTGCACCATGAAGACAGACGCTCCCCCAGATATGAGCCCCACCACGGTAGTGTCATCTGCAAACTTCACAATGGTGTTGCTCTGGTGGGCGGGGGTGCAGTCGTGTGTATAAAGAGAGTAGAGCAGTGGACTGAGCACTCAGCCCTGCGGTGACCCCGTGCTTAGGGTTACAGCTGGAGATGTGTCACATCCCACTCTCTCTCTCTCTGTCAAAGAGGTTCAAAAATTCCATATGATAGTAAGTCATACGCATAGTATTATAGCACTACAAGTAACTGGCATCTGAGTAAGCAATTGGAATATAAAACATTTATACATCCATTTCAAACATAATTCTCAGACAGCAACAGTACAGTGGATACAAGAATAAGAATACAGGGGAAAATTACAAGTTACTGGGTTTTAAACAAAGCTGTGTCTGTCATATTGTACCTCTATTGTATCAAAATTACATATCCAACTTCCCCAATGTTGCTCAAATCCTAGTAAAAACCAAAGTGATATGAGGTCTCTTCAGTGAACGCTGAGCTCTGTGCCCTCTCTACCAGCAAACTAAACTGGGCATTGTGTCAGTGCTCTTCCACTCAGTAGAAACAAAAGGTTGTTTCTAAGAGAAATGCTGACTCAATCCCCGGCAACAAAATGAACATAAATCACTTTTGATTTTCAACAAAGCACCGATGTCACGTACCATGCAGTTGGTAAAAATGCTGAAAAGTCATTGAGTTCTTGTGGTTGTGCCTCTAAAATGAGATTCCTGTTGGGAGATTCCTGTCTATCAAAACATCTACATCACTAAAAGAAGATAGCTATTATCTACCCTCTGGAATATTCCAATAAGATGACAGTACTGTGTCTACTGCTCTGGTGTTTCTTTAGGCTAAGTGATTCAGAGCTGAAACAGTAAGCTCCAATTCTCACCAAATAAGGATTCATGATAGCCAAGATAGCCAACCATTTGGATGACAGCTACTGTAATACTGACTCAATTGCAACTCATTCTGCCTCATTTTGTCATTTCTGGATACCCTTTTGCAACATGACATGCATGTCAAAGGGTACACCTCAATTATCAGTTACTTCAGGGCCAGTGTCCCCTACAAAAACTCAAGGAAAAAATGGTGGCAGTCACCAATCAAAGGTACCATGCTACTAGCATGCTAGCCAGGTTCCTTAACAGCTACCACCACCCACACCTCGCATCTCACCTTGCCTTTCACCCCGCTAACCACACTGTGGTTGGCTTGGTGGAACATGACAACATTGGCAACACTCTCCTCTCAAAGCCGAGCGCTGCAGCCCCTTTCAAACCTCAGTCTGTCTTCTTCACGCATTTTGTTCCCACCCTTTTCCTCATCTGCACTCAAGCTCATGACGGCTACTGGGTGTTGTTGGCTTGAAAACATGTAAAAAAAATAAATAAAAAAAATTACAAAGTTACAAAGAGGTTAGTTACAAGTTAGAAAGAAGATTTCTCCAGGATGGAAACCTTATTCTACTCTAGAAGAATCACCCCAGCTCTTCTCAAGTATCATCTGCCTCCTCCGCCTTCCAGATGCCCCACAAACCTCTGATGCTGCTGACCTCTGACAGTTCCAAGCTCTTGAGTTTCGAGCAGCAGCAGCTATACAGATGGGAAAATCACACCGATCTTCTCCTTTAAAGGAGTGATAGAACACATTTTTGACCATCAGAAATTGTTCTTTGAGGCTCAATAATAGTGTATGCAAATTTCTGCGTCTGAAAGTGACCCAAGAGCTCTGCTAGAGCGAAAAACAAAATGAGAAGCACAATTACATAGGGTGTACTCACACTATACAGTTTACCCGTACCGTACCGGAGTACGGTTATCTCTGGTTCTTGGTTCGCACTCACACTGCACATCGAACTGTACCCGGGCACGGTTGAGTTGCTGTGTTCTGGAATCTCTACATTTAGCGTGTTTTTTTTTTATAACGACTGTCCACTCCAAATATTCTTGGAGAAATGGAACATTATTGTTTATTCCCTCATTCTCTGTGCTCGGGTACGCTTGCAATCACACTACATGCGTACCGCGCCCGAGTCCAGTTGAACCGTACCCAAGTCTACCTCTCCCAGGCGTACTACCGAAGCACTCACACTGGTCAAACGAACCGGAAGTGTAGTGTACTCGGGTACGGTACGGATTGCCTAGTATGAGTACGCCCTAAGAAACCGGAAAGGGTAGGTACCAGTCAGCAACAGCAGACATCACTGACTGGACCTGTGGCTTTGGACTTGGCAGCGAGTCCAAACAAGGGCATAGAAACAAGTCCATAGCAACGGGTATTTTTAGCGACTTTATGAGCAATTAGCTCGCTCGTTTATCTGATATTATACAGTTAATGTTGTTTTGAAGCTACGACGCCGTTAGTGAAGTTACCTGTAAAACCAAATAACAGTTCAGACGACAACAACTGTGTGTAGGCTCATTATGAATCGTGATTTGTCTACATGAAGCCATTGAAGCTATTGTTTGTCTACTTGAAGCTATTGAAATAAAGCCAAGTTCATCACAATATTTTGATTACACTTGAGCATATCCAGTATCACCTTGTAGACCTATGTCCTGAATCAAAATATTCTCAAATAGACAGCTGTTACGTTTGTATAAGCCATCTTTTATTGATTCCCTCACTAGAGGTCACAGACGGACCACACTTTGAGAAACACTGAACTAGACGAACAGCCCGTCGTCCAATCATTGATGTCTGCTGTTTCTGACTGGTACCTACCCTTTCCGGTTTCTTAATGTAATTGTGTTTCTCGTTTCGTTTTTGTGATTCTTCTTTTGTTTTTGTGATTCTTAATTTGTTTTTGTGTTTCTCAATTTTTTTTTTTGTTTCTCAATTTGTTTGTGTTTCTCAATTTGTTTTTAGTAAATTTTACTACATTTTACTAGTAAATTTTAGTAATTTGTTAATGTGGTTTGCACTTCAGGGCCACCATACACCTTCACCCGAACATCCCCTCACCCCCACACCCTATGCACTTACTGTCACACCCTGCCCTGTACCATCAACAGTACCTGCATCTCCCTCCACCCAACCTAGCACATTACACCCCTCCGTTGCTATCACCAGCCAGACATGGCACGTACACACTTTCCTCTAAAGTGTATAACCTAGTACATAATAAAGTAATAAAAAAGTGAAAAGTAACTTTTTTGAGGGTTAGGAAGCAGACTGTAGGCTACCATACAGTAACAACAGTAACTCACTCTTCCAATTCCAGGCCTATGGGACCAGAAAAGAAATTGAGTATTTTTGTAGTTTTTAAATCACACTTTTACTGAGGTCCATTTTGATCCACGTCTTTTCCCTTGTTACATGAGGGAGTACTGAGGAAAAACTGAACTGTAAAAAAAAGCAGTCAGTCTGAACTGAAAGGAAATTGCTTGGATCATAGCTGGTGCTAAAAACAATGGGGTGTGACAGATGGCTGAGAAGACAGGGAAGACAGAAGACAGATCATCATTGCCGCTGATATCTGGCTCAGTGTGAGGTAATCTATACAGCCAAATGTACTAAAGCCTCAAACAAAGGCGTATGGGGTTTCATGCACTAGGATCTGGTGGTTGTGTCTCCTGACTACGGTGAAAAGGTGAGGGTAGAAGGGGCGAAATAAAGTGTGTGTGTGGGTGGCTATATGAAGGTAGGAATGATCTGGAGGAAGGCAATAGCTATGAGGGTTGGGGGTGGGGCGGTCAATTAACACAACTCTCACTCATTCACAAGGAGCATTCAATAGAAACAGAACTAAGAAAAAACTCACTACTAAGGAAGGAAAAAACCTTGCGCAGATCCATGACTTGCCAGAGGCTATGTGGGAAAGGAGTGAAGGGATGGCGAACCTAAAGTATATAGGGATATTTGCAAGTATAATACCAGTAAATGTAGCTGGGTTGGGAGGGCATACAGTTGATAGCAAGGAACATAGTGTTTAAGTGAGGAAAGGGGGCAGCACAAAGGGGTGGGATGGCATTCTGCTAATGGTAAATTATTGTCATTTGAGAAGGGGCCCATTGATGATGATGTTAAGGCACCTCTGCTATTAATATGAGAAATTACTTACACGAGTAGACACAAACATTCCCAGATTCACAGTCCTCACTCATTTTGCATTTTTGTACATCACCCCGCTCATCCCCATTCAACTGATTACCGTTTCAGTCCATTAAAGGCGCTCTAAGCGATGCTGTTTCACGTCACTTCTTGTTGACGTTCGAAGTATTGTCAAACAAAACGGAGGATAGCTCCAGAGAGGGTTCAAGCGTTATAAGTTATAGCTCACTCCTCCCCCTCCCTCCCATGCCTCCCGAAAGACTTGTGAACCTTGTCGTTTATTGGCTGGAACACTGTTATGTTTCGTTTTCGTTTGTTATGCTAGGTTTGCCCACTGTGTTTTGTTGCCGTTTGTGGAGCCAGGGCTGTCTACAGAGACCGCGTTTTTTTACAGTGTGTTCAGGGGACAGGCAGCTAGCAGATTGTGAGGAGATGTTTGCTGTATGTAACAACACATGTTTTAGTCCTAAAAACGTGTCACA
>JAGFZM010000381.1:529130-569933 GCA_017657215.1 Limnothrissa miodon | reverse complement strand
GGATTTCAGTCACGGTTGCGTACGTCAAGCAGCAGTGCCTACGACATGACGCTGACGTTTACGTCCGGGCGCGCCATATTTTCTCCCCGGCTTTTTCGATGGTCAGAGAGAGAACCACGTTGCCCTATAACAATTGATTTTTTTACGAAGGTACTAACAGATAAGGTGATCTTGAGAAGGCTGTACGTTGTTTTGTGGTAAGTTTAATCAAAATTAGGAAACGATGGCAAAGAATACAAAATATCTCAATGTGTACACTGATTAATGTGTTGCCTGCATGTCCACCCCAGTGTTGTACTTAGCATGACGTGGTGGCGCAAGCGTTAGCTTAGTTAAGATAACACCCATTATTGATATTTAGCTTATAAATATAATTAGCTGGCCTTACTAAGATGCTTTTCAAATAGTGGAGTGGGCATACGGCATGTATTTGTGTATCTGTACGGCTTATTCGTACTCATCCAAAGCCCAGCTTGCATCATAGCCTACATTATCTTATGTGACTTGTCATATTGAGAATTTGACAGCGCTTGTTAACTTGACCGTAATGTGTAGGCTAACGTCAAATGTTATGTTCGTACCGATTCTAGTGTCATCGTTTTTTGGGCGCAAGAGCGTGTATAGACTACCTCCTTTACCAATGTCAGTCGACTGTTAATGTCTCATGTCTATGAACGTAGGTTTTGTTTTACCGTTTAGCTAACGGTAGACACTAAACCTACGAACTAAGTTAGCTATGAATGTTCAGACAGTATAACGTTACCCTACCTAAGTTAAGTCAGTTATTCATTTTATATCAATACACTGCCACAGTCCAATGTATCTGGTTATGTGTTTAGATGCCTCTGTAAACAAACGGTTATAGACACAATGTCAGTTTGACCATGCTGGCTATTTATCACCAACGTTAGCTTTATGAAAAAAATGCTAACCAACGTCAGAAAGGTAACTGACGGTAGCAGCAAAAATCCGTTATTAACCCTATCTGGTTGGAGCAGACAGAATTTCTAGTTAACGATGTTGGCTGCATGCTTAACTTGTCGTTACCATAGTTAAGGAATCGAATTATCTGAACTGGCCACCGTTTGCTGTCGTTGAATGACAGATTATCTAACGTTTGCTAACACTGTTAGCTGCATGCTTGGTTTAAACTGGTGGCCACCGGGTTGACGAGCTGTCGAGTTGAATGACGTGACGAGTTGAATGACGTGAGACAAGTCAATGACGCTAAGCACATTATTTTAAAAGTGCTGGATATTTAGCTCAGCCTCGATGCTCTTTCTACAAAGCAGCAGATGTAAAAACCGAGACTTATTGACCAGATGTTAGTAAATTAGAGATGAGTCAATAACGATTTTTGTCACGTTTACTTGTTTATGACTTGATTCACGTTTATGGATGTTGTATCGCTGTAAGGCTACATTGCTTGTTTTTGTCCCAATAAGACAGTGTCACAAGGCATAGGATGATTCAGGTGAGGTTGGCTCTGCATACTAGATATCTGATGAATCTGAAATGTGTTAAATATCAAAAATGTCTTTATTCACAGAGGTCCCTATTTGGGCAAAGGAGTCTGCTCTGCCAAGTTTTGGAAAGAGGCAGGCAGAATGTCGGAAAAACCGACCCGAATCGCTATTGTCAACCATGACAAGTGCAAGCCAAAGAAATGCCGACAAGAGTGCAAGAAAAGCTGTCCAGTTGTACGAATGGGTAGGTCAAAATATCGTTGGTGTGGGTGGTTAGAAATGAACGTTTCCTTTTACTTCTGCTTTATTTTCACTTAAGTTCAACTCTATAGGGCTGTTGATATCATCTTTAAAGGGAACTGTAACCAGGGTTAGACTGGGACAAACAAAAAACGACTTTCTTATAGTCCTTTAATAAGTACCTGGTAACAATGTGAAAATTAAAGAAATTGACATTGACTATGAAATGCTTAGATATTCATGGTTACTGTAGACTGTGAAGAACAGTGTCTAATTTAACTAGGGATGGTGAGATGAGGCTTTCTTGCAAATGTGTTGCAAAATGATTCATTTTGGATTGCCAAGGCTCTGGAGAAGCCCCATTTCCTAGCCCTTTCCAAAAAGCATTTCGGCCCACCAGGAAAACCCCTGGTATGCCAGACGGCTAGTGTGTCCCTGACTGCAACAATATTTCCAGTCACACTGCTTGCGAACATCAACAGGCAGTGTGTGCGATGTCCTTTACATTCTAATGAATTCTAATTGTCCATAGTGCTTTTATTGTTCATAACATCACCCTCAAAGTGATCTGAGCAATATTGTTCAGCACTTTTGTTCCAGTTGGTATGTGAATGTCAACATTCAACCCTTTAGTGTAAAACAATCCCCCCCCCCCCCCCCCAAAGATATTGTATAATAGTCATCTTTATAGCTACCGTTGCCAATGTGAACTACCCTTAACTTTTTGTTTCCTGAACCAAATTATAAAGGGGCATGTAACAGCCAATTAGAAACAATGCAATTGTACACTATTTTATTTACCTGATGAGACTTAGGACTTTGTTGGTCAGTGTGGATGGAAATGTTGTTATAGTTATTGCTCCAGGTGTGAATGGTATTTTATTCAGTTGATTATGGCTTTTTGCCTCTCTCGCTTTTGATAGTTGTTGGCTAAATTAACAAATCTTTGGCTTACCTGTGGCATGCATTACTTTCTATTTTTCTAGGCAAACTATGCATAGAAGTGACCAGTCAATCCAAAATTGTGTGGATTTCTGAGTCTCTCTGCATTGGTTGTGGTATCTGCATCAAGGTATTTCATAGTTGTTGTTTTGTTGTTGTTGTTGTTATTATTATTATTATTATTATTATTATTATTATTATTTGCTGAAGTATTTTGCAGTTTGACTTTTTTTTTTTTTTACACTTTTTTGTCCTGTGCCTTGTTTTGTGTTATTTATTTAGAAATGTCCATTTGGGGCCTTGTCAATTGTTAACTTGCCAAGCAACCTTGAGAAAGAGACCACTCACAGATACTGTGCCAACTCATTCAAGTTGCATCGGTGAGTAGCAGCTTTACAGTTTAAGTTCATTGTTTATTCATATCAGAGCAATATTTTCCAGTGGTGGTTCAACCCCATACCCTCTCATTTAACACAAGCATGAACCCACATTATTGGGCCACTTTCTTCCACTTTTTCCTCTAGTATTTGGAAAAAGTTGTCTGGCTCTGCTTATTCATCTTTGTGAAAGTTTGTGCTCACAATTCAGTTTATTGTTTTATTCACTCTTTCATGTGAGAATAGTCAATTTATGCTTATTGTTGTGTTTGTTGTTAAATCCAAATGTGATTAAGGATTCAGATTATGTTCTGCTGTTTCTGGCACAGGTTGCCCATCCCTCGACCAGGCGAAGTTTTGGGACTTGTGGGCACAAACGGAATTGGAAAGTCAACCGCACTCAAAATCCTTGCTGGCAAACAGAAGCCCAACCTGGGTAAATATGATGTGAGTATATACGTTTTTTGTCTTTTTTTTGTTAGTGAAATTTATCCTTTATCCACATAAGCACATTGGAGTTGTCACGAATGAGCCGTGATGCTTACGCAAGCGCAACGCATAGGCAGCCATTTGCCGGCAAAAACATCTCTTGCTGACCTATCGTTTGTGTTTGTTTCACTATGTCCATAATCACCAACATTGATACTGTTTTATTGCTCGTTTCATTTATCATGCTGATCATTTACCACTGTTTGCAATAGTATCATTTACGTGCGAATGTGTTTGTTTAAGTGCAGGGAAAGGCCTACCGGCATTTTTACATTCAAATGTTTGTACAGTCAACTTAGGTTTAACGTCTTAATATTCATTGTCATGTTCACCACTCATCTGTATTAACTTTATCTTGTATTCATGTCTACAAATAATCACACCGGCTATCTTTAACATTCTCATTTATTGATAAAACATTGTACAAATTATGTACAAATTACACATACTTCCGGGTTTACGTGGGGAAACCGAGGGACCATTCCACTGGGGTAAAATAGAGGGGGTTTGAGGTGATCGGTAGGGGAAACCATTTTGTCAGGGGAGTTTTCATTCGTTATTACACATGGTGATTGTTTATGGGTATGTAAGGCATCTGGGTGTGAGAAGTTGGTTTTGTGTTATTGTTTATTTTGTATTTATTTGTTTGGTTTGTTATTTTGTAATTACATTGTGATTATTCAGTTAATTCATTTTGAAATGAATAATTAAAACTATCTGTCTTCTCCGCCGCTGTGGTCATCTTGCCACAGGAGTTATTTTGTCACTGACTGTAGAACTAGTAAAGCTTGTTAAGCTTAATTATCTACCTGCCAAATAAAATTCATCAAGAAAGAATGCATTTTTTTTTCTTTGGGAGCTTCCATTTAAAAAAAATATAGCAGCATTCATTTACATTAATTTAGAATTTTTATAGCTATGTTGACTGACAAGTAATAAATTCAGGGTATGGGTAGAGGTGGCGGAGAACCCCTTCTTTCCATCAGAGACAACAAACTTGATTAATTGATCTGTAAATGTGGCCTGGTTTGCCTTTAATTGATGGGTCTAATTTAAAAATGTACTTGTGTAGGCCCCACCAGATTGGCAAGAAATCCTGACATATTTTCGAGGTTCTGAGCTTCAGAACTACTTCACCAAAATCCTGGAAGATGACCTGAAGGCTATTGTGAAACCTCAATATGTGGACCAGATTCCCAAGACAGTCAAGGTCAGTTGAGACGGATTACGAAGATGGCTTTTGAAGTATAGGATGACTGCTTGAAACTCTTTATTTACTGTATGTATTATTTCCTGTGTCTTTCAGGGGAGTGTTGGCGCTATTCTAAGCAGGAAAGATGACACTAAAACGGAAGATATTGTCTGCGATCAGCTTGGTATGTATCTTCTCCATTTTGGCCTCTACTTCTTGTGGTTGTGTGGGTTGTGTTGTATGGCTGTATGTGATCAGAATCTCTGTTGTGCTTTGTCAGATCTGACCCATCTGAAGGACAGAAATGTGGAAGACTTATCTGGAGGAGAGCTCCAGCGCTTTGCCTGTGCTGTAGTGTGCATCCAGAGAGCAGACATGTGAGCGTGGTGATGTGTGGAACTCCATGCATATGAAATGAAGTGTATAGTTTACTTTAAAATTGTACAGTGGAAAACAATGTTTCAACTAATAAATGCTAATCTTCTCTATTTATCAGTTTTATGTTTGACGAGCCATCCAGTTACCTGGATGTGAAGCAGCGTTTAAAAGCTGCCATCACCATTCGTTCTCTAATCACTCCAGACAGGTTAGTGTGTGTTTCTGTGTTCTTGTAAACCATTCTTAGGCCAGCCCTCTGAGTGCACCTTATTGAGTGTGTTTTATTTACTCTTCTATTTACTCTATTTATACTCTTCTCATGTGTCGTCCCACGCTGTTGGAATGACCTACCAAAAACAATCAGAACAGGGCCATCTCTGGAGGCCTTCAAAAAGCTCTTAAAGACCCAGCTATTCAGAGAACATCTTCTATCCTAGCACTAAAATGAACTGAAGCACTATCCCCTAGCACTATGCTCCTTAAGGTTTCTGCTATGTAGCTTGATTGTTATCCTCGTTTTGTAAGTCGCTTTGGATAAAAGCGTCTGCTAAATGCATAAATGTAAATGTTATTTTTTTTGAACAGGTACATAATTGTAGTGGAGCATGACCTGAGTGTTCTGGACTACTTGTCCGACTTCATCTGCTGCCTCTATGGTGTGCCCAGTGCTTATGGGGTTGTGACCATGCCTTTCAGCGTCAGGGAAGGTAAAACTCTGTCAATTGCGCATTTTTAAAGCTCTATTTCATTTAACAATATAATTTGGAATATTCTTTGTAAATGTTCTGACATTTCCGTATTCCAGCATCACAGAGGGTAAACGATGTGAAATCCTGATAAAAAAAATTTTTTTTGTTATTATTATTTCAGGAATCAACATTTTCTTGGATGGCTATGTTCCTACTGAGAATCTTCGCTTCCGAGAGACATCACTGGTTTTCAAAGTTGCAGAGACTGCAAATGAGGAGGAAGTGAAGAAGATGTGCCGCTACCAGTACCCTAACATGAAGAAAGCCATGGGGGACTTTACTCTGGCCATCGTGGAGGGAGAGTTTACCGACTCTGAGATCATGGTCATGCTGGGAGAGAACGGTGAGTGAGTTGGGAGCTCGTATGATGGCTATATGCTGAAATCCATGACAAGTCAGATCATGGTGTATGCTGTGCTCTTGCTTGTAACTATCACGAACATTCATGCAGTCTGTTCATGCACAGCACTTTTAAAATAGCCTACCTCTTAACAGCATTTCTCAATAGATTAGTACAAAAAATACCTTCATGCCCATTCAACCCACTCACACTCAGTACACTGCCCAAAACCCCTATCCATGTAACTGGACAACAGACTGAAAACATGCGTAACAGTAATTGATCTTGAGACTTCAATCATATCTGGATGTGCCAGTAGTCTATAGCAAACTAGGCAAGACCTCCAACATTTGTAGATGTACCAATAGTGTGTGGCAGATTAGGCATGTCCGTTCTTGATCTGTGCAGAACAAGGACTGTCATGAGTTTGGGGCAGCTCTCCCCATAGCGATTGTTAGTCTCTGGAACACTGCTGGGCCAATAATTTTAATGGTACTCTAAGACTAAATTTAGAACCAGAAACACATTTTACAGTCTATAAAAAACCAGTTTCTGTATTTTCCTATGTTTAAGCTAAGACAGTGAGCTATAAAGGGAGTATATCTAATCTAGTTCATTGATGTGTGCTGTGGGAGCAACTGTAGGGGGAGCTCTGTTGTTAAAAACTAGAAAATATGCTCTGTGTGTCTAGAAAAAAGGAAGGATGGGAATGATTAGGCACCTAAAGCAACTGCACTCCTTAATCCTTAATGTTGATTATATTTTAGGAACTGGCAAGACCACATTCATCAGAATGCTGGCTGGGCGACTTAAACCAGACGAAGGAGGTGAGTAGTTTTTTTTTTTTTTTAATAAACACCTTTTTGTTTGTTTATGTGTATGGGTTGTTTGGACATAGTCATTTCCAGTCTGCCTAGATTACACAAATAAAAACAAATAATTACATTAAAGCCTCTATGTGTAGGATCGTATCAGAATTCCCCATCTATCGGCGAAGTGGTATACTGCATACGTTTGAATAAAATGTATTAGCCCTCCCCTTCCCACAATCCTAATTTCTTGCTACGGAGGCCGAACGCTCGCTCGCTCTTATCTCAGTTTCTGCTACTCAATCTCTGAGCGGAAACGCGAAAGGCGGAGCTGAATATACGATACTGCTCTCCCCTACAAGAACCTGTACTTTTGAAAATGGCGGCGCAAAATGAATATTCTTCTTTGGTCCCCAGCCATATCTATATATAAATGGAAATTACCAAGTTTACCGGAACACTACAATTTATTCATGGAGGTAATTACCATCGTTTTACATTATATTTTTAAAATAAAAAATGTATTTTTAATAAAAGACGAAGATAAATAGAAGATAAATCCTACACATAGAGGCTTTAATACACAATACATATTCATTTTTGGAGAAGAATCTTTCATTTGTTTCATTTTTAGGTGCCATTGCACCAGCACTAAGTCCTCACTCCTAAGAAGGTAAATTAAGTTAATTACCATAACTTTCTCTGTCCAACTTATAGGTGAGGTACCCATCCTGAATGTCAGCTACAAACCTCAGAAGATCAGCCCAAAGTTCAAAGTGAGTCTATGCTGCTCTGATGGTAGCTCACAGCATGTTTTACTCTTGGCCAAAATAGTCCTGCTATTAAAGTATTTGTATTATGGATATTTGTATAAAGTATTTTTATCATTTGTAGCTTTTGTTTTTTATGAACTCTTTTTTTTTTTTTTTTTTTTACCAGTTTTCTTTGTGTGCTCTTGTTTTTACATTCATTAAGGGAAGCGTAAGGGCCCTTTTGCATGAGAAGATCAGGGATGCCTACATGCATCCGCAGTTTGTCACTGATGTCATGAAGCCGATGCAGATAGAGAGCATCATCGACCAGGACGTAAGTAACCCAGGTTTTGAAATGATTACTCAGTCCTGTAATCCAGTGTGTTGGAGCAAAATCCCATCATATACTGGAACAGGTGCAGGGTGGTCCAGGCTTTCTTCATATGATGTTTTATCAGAGCCTGTTTAGTATTTTTGTATCCCCCTTCATAGCTATTGTGTTGGAGATCAGTCATTATTGTCATGAAGTCATTATTTGATAACGCTGACAGTGATGTCTGTATGCAGGTTCAGAACTTGTCTGGAGGAGAGTTGCAGAGAGTAGCCCTGGCTCTCTGTCTGGGGAAACCTGCTGACGTCTACCTGATTGATGAGCCCTCTGCATACCTGGACTCTGAGCAGCGTCTCATGGCTGCTAGGGTCATCAAAAGGTCAAGCTAGTACCAAGAACACCTAAGTGGTTGTGATTTTCTCGGACAGTTTGTACTTACACATGCACTGAATTTACTCGACAGGTTTATCCTCCATGCAAAGAAAACCGCGTTTGTAGTAGAACACGATTTCATCATGGCTACGTATCTGGCAGATAGGGTGATTGTGTTTGATGGAATCCCATCAAGAAGCACCACTGCAAACACGTGAGTTATTTGACTATTAATAGTCCCTAATTTTTATTCTCAATAGTCTTTCTTATACATTGACCTTTTTGGTTATTGTCACCTACCACCAGAAAAGACATCGAATCTCAGTTGACTGGTAGAAAAAGAAAATGTTTTCTCGATCTGAAAATACTTGTTACTTTAGTAAGTGCAGTGGGTGCACGCCGCTTCATTGAGTAAATTTGCATTTCATTTATCAGTGCAGTTTTACAGGTTAATTTTTCCCCCCTTTTTTGTCACTTCATATAAGCAAAATAAGAAATTGAAAAAATGTTTGCATTAAGTATTTTTCTGAGCTAAAAATTTAAACATAAAATACATTTGTCAAACTAAACATTTTATGGCTCAATCCCTGTGTTTACATGAGGCCTTTAATTCAGAATAAAAACAATTTAAATTGGATTAAACATTAATTCCGTTTTTAAAAGACTATGTAAACCCTCAAAATGATTATTCAGAATTAAACTTAAACCACCCACTTTTTCTTTTCAGAATTATTCCGATATTAAAGCGGAATTAACTTATTCCACTATCACGTAAACGCTTATTCCGATTAAATGTAAATACGGTCGTTCAGAGCATGCTCGTTGCGTTATGTTCTGTCGTGATGACGCACTGAAAGGCGCATAAATTGTGTAAATATTGGTCTAAACAATTTGTTTGGATTAAGGCTGCACGATATTGTAAAAACAAGCGATATGGTTGGTGAATATTACGATATCGATATTATTGCGATATTTGCCATTTAGGTTTTCTAATCAAAGAAATACATCTTTAAGGTGGCAAAATAAGCAGTATAGAAGTTTATCATAAGAGTATACGTTTTCATAAGTGATATGTGATAATGCTGTTGCGTGTTGCGATGACGATATCACACGCGATAAGTAAGTTAATGTCTTTCTGCTTTGAATTTGCTGGTAACATAGAAATCATATAATGACTAGTCTATGCAAAAATTAAATTTTATATAAAAAAAATAGTATGGATTAAATAGAGCAATCCTATCAATTCAACATTTTTTTAAAACTTTAAATATTAATAAATATATTTAAATATAACTAAAAATAAACACACAATAGCATACTATCATTTGAATTAACAGTCTAGATCAACTAAACTTCAGGTGTTTGGGAAGTCACTGGGCACTATGCAGTGTAATGTCTGTGTGTGCACACTTGTGTATTATAGCAAGTTCTCGGCTAGGAAAACCACCGTGTTTACTTTGCTAGTCTTTAAACATGTGCATTGGCATGTTACAATATTTCCTGATGTGCTATAAATTCTCTTTGAAGGTAAACTAGTCGCGATATATTGCAGTCTTTCGCGATATGTATATTGCACATGTTGATATTGCGATAACAATAAATTTGCGATATGTTGTTCAGCCCTAGTTTGGATCAACATTTTACTGTTGACATAGTTATAAAGATATGGTAATGGTATGGTAACTTCCGGTAAACATATGCACCCTCTGTCCAATTAGAACCCTTCCCCAGCTCAGCTTGACGATAACTTGACTAACTGCATTTTTCTGGTTGTAAAGTGTAAATCTAATTTCATGTGTGAACTCATGGTCTTTCAGGCCACAGACTCTACTCGCTGGCATGAACAAGTTCCTCTCCTTGTTGGAGATCACCTTCAGGAGAGACCCTAACAACTTTCGACCAAGGATCAACAAACTCAATTCCATTAAGGTATGTAGGTGATGCTTTACGACTCTGGTACTTGCACCTCACTTTAGGCAAAAGCACCAGCAAAATTCCATAAGAAGCTACATTTGGTCTTCAGACAAAAGCACCAGCAAAATGCCATTAGTTGGTTCCAGTACTACTCTTCTGGAGTAGAGAACATTTGCTGATTGATGCCCTCAAGCACCTTTATTGCACAGCTTTGATTTTAATCATTTGGACTTTTAAAACCTTTTACACGCAATGAGAGCTGCTTTTTACATTTTACGCAGTGAATTGTATCTTAGGTTTCTATAGCTTGGCATTGCAGAAAAAAACAAAAAACAAAACATTATTATTATTATTATTTATTTATTTATTTATATTATTTATTTTCTTGTCTTTTTGCAAAAAGGATGTGGAGCAGAAGAGATCCGGAAACTATTTCTTCCTTGATGACTAGCCCCACCCTCTTCCCCCATCGCTTTGACCTGCCGTGCTATCCATCCCACCACAACCGTCTAGCATAACCGATAGTTTGGAGAAGAGAGGGAGCGGTGGCCTTCTGCTCAGCTGCGGGCCCATGAAAAGGGGGCACGGACCACAGACCTGTTGCTGCTGCTTCTGTTTCGAGCTTTCAGTCAATGATGCTCTGCTGAGGCTCTGCCATCCCTCCAGGAGCACCAGCAGCATCATTGAATATGTAATTTTATCTTTGATTTATCATATTGGATTTTTTTTAAGGAAGAAAATAATATTCCTCTTGTCAATAAATGCTAGCTCCCCTACCTCCTCTGCATGGCTGTACCTGAGTATATGGGCATATGTAGAGGTTTGTCCACCAGAGAGTCATTTATAACATGTACTTCACTCAGCTCTTCGCTGGTGTGTGATCAGGTCATGACTCCTATTCCCACCTCCACCATTGTCAGAAAACCTTTGAAACTGACCCTAGACCAGTGGTCAGGGGCATGATGTGTCCACTTCTAAACTCCACTGGCTGACAGCAAAGTTATAATTAATAATTTACCATCTATGCTCAGGCCAGCTAGTGCTTCACATTAATTGCAAACTTTCCTTAATACAAAACAAGAATGGTCCTAAAGTATCACTGATTATAATGTTTTATTACACTTGATTTCTAGTGGTCTTTACTTTTTTTTTTTTTTTTCAAAAAACTTGGAAGCGTCCTGGAATTCAGAGGTTCCATTTTTTTTTTTTTGGTCAACATTAGCTTAGTGTGTATGAGTGTGTGCGTATGTGAGCATATACATTTGGGTGGTAATTGTATCTAAACAAATAAAATAAAACCCATTTACATAGATTATTTTGAAAACTAGTGGTCTTGCTGTTTATAATTCATCACTTGACGTTGTCAGATTACCGTAGACCTATATGTTGGACACCCCTGGCTTGATAAAGCTTTAAGTAAATTTTGCAGTCTACATCCAGTACAGACAAAATGCGGTATTAAATGTAGCAGAAAGTGGGATCAGCCAGATGAATGAGTGTCAATAACCAACAGATGGCATTGAAGAATAATAATAATGCAGTCTGGTATAGTTAGCATAAGTAAACATGATCTTGGTACCCATGATGCCCATGGACTCTACGATTAAAAACCCAAGCAACAACCCAGTCACAAATAACATTGACTCCTTGGGAAACACAGCTTTAGCCTCTTATAGGAGGTCAATATGGTGAAAGTAGGAAGTACAGAGAATGAATGAATGAAAGGTGTGCCACACAGGTATGCCACAGGCTGACATGTTGGTCTTTGAATCAGAGGATTGGTCTTGATTTTGACATGGTACTGGTGTGAAAAATGCAGGTTACATTGTTTCATTTATTTACCGCCATGGCACAGTCCAAAATTTATATTAATGAATATATTTCAGTGTATGATGCCTCGTTTACATATTTAGAAATCACATTTGAGACAGTCAACTTGCAATGCAAAAAAGTTGCCATAATGAACATAATCAGTTGTGTGGGCAAATCTATTGGTGACTTAACCGTATTCATCTTTAAAAGCCCTCACCTGTGATCATGGGTCATATTGGGAAGGGCTACATCTGCAGTTGCCTCTTGTCTGGGGCGTGGAGGTCACTGACCATCTCTGCAGAAGTGCTGAGCCATCACAAACCTCTCAGGTCATACCATACAGTGCTCTTCTTTATGCATGCTGTATGGCACACACGATCACTGAAGTGTGAATCTTGTAGGTTTAACTCATTTTCTGTCTAAAAGGACGAGCTAGACCATAGACCTAGGGGTATAGCACCATCAGGATCTTTACTACACTAGGAGTAGGTCATTAAAGTCCACCAGAAATATTCTGATTGCACCAGCCAACTACCAGCTGCCAGCCCAACCCACCAACCCCACAACTACCTTTATCACAAACGCTTGTCCACTTGTCAGTTCCTACTCCAGCCTGCAATGTCTATGCATTTAGGAGAGATCTCACACAAAAACCTGGCCACTAGATGGCACTATTCAACATTATTGACCACATTGACAATTACACACATTATAGACATGAATAAATGTACATTTGAAGCTTTTAATGGGTTTCTATTATTACATTATTGAGAAATATAATGTTGACCTTATTTTATAAAGCACATATTTTATAAAGGATTTTGTGCAAAGACAATGAAATACAATGAATACCATTGACCATAATTAACAAAATAAATGCAAATAATACATTTAACTTAATGTCTAGTGAATCTTTAGAATATATGAATATCACATTTTGCAGTGAATAACTGAAAAAAAATCCATAATTTTTTTAGACCTACACTTTTTCTTAGAAGGGAAATTATTCATTTGTGGAATTAATCATTGAGCTCTAAATGACAAAACATAATTTATCTTGAGTGACAATCAATTTTCATCATGTCTTATAGGTAACATACCCAACAGGAGAGGTTATCAGAGCAAGCGCTCAGCTGTAGCTGGTTGGCCAGTTTTAGTCCCAAGAGCTCGTGATTGGACTTGATCGATAGTACTCTCCAAGGGCTAGGCCAGTGTGTGGGGAGGGGAAGCCATCTCTGCCTGGGAGGAGTGGGCTTGCTTGCTCTATCTGTATTTGTTGAGGGCAAAACCAGACACTCGCCTGTGAGATAGCTAGTTAACTGGGCTAAAAGCTTGCCCTTTGACCTGTGGAGCCCACAGCTGCTGCCTCCAGCAGATGCAGTAGGGGATGTGGTGGGCTGATTAGCCTGGTGGCAGACAGTGACCTCATCTTTGAGTATACTCTGACCCATGCCTGCAGCCCAAGTGGTCACAGTAAAGCAAGGTTGCGTGAATGAAATTTAGTTTTGGCTCTTTAAACAGCAAAAATGGCAAAAGTACACTACTCATGTATAGATATGTAAAACATTAGATACATAAAACAAGACTCTAGTATAAATGTAAGTACAGTATACTTTAGCCTGTTTAAAGGACTAATTTGAATGCAGACATTCAAATATGTGTTTTGCACACTCATTGTGTATAATAGTCAGTTTGTTTGGGAACAGAGGCTTTTTTTTGAGTCTTATATGTTTAGAGGATGATGATGTCACCAACCAAATATATACATCTCCCTCCTGCAAAAAGACTTCACAATCTATTTCAAGTGAAGAAGTGTGTTGGTGACATGTCACATGTAACCTGCGTATCAGAAATTATATCCAATTATATACATTTTAAATTGCAATCATGATGGTGGTGGGGGAGGGGGCTCTCTATACACAAACCAATGGATGTGGTTAAGCCAGAGACGGTTGATGAAGTTAAAAGATCTTTGGTTAACCTTTATATTTTCTGTACACCTTTGACATTATTTTGTTCTGAGGAACATGTGGTTATGTGTCAAAGCGTTGGCCACTTTTGCACTATTGAACACTCACAATTGTGTGTTCTGGGTACAATCAGCACAAGAAGCGGTCCAGAGCCTGTTGTTGAAATGTTAACCCTCCTTGAGTTTAGTCCAAGTGTACTTTGTAGAGGTTTTTTTTGTTGTTGTTTACAAGAAAAGTTATTTCTGAACATGCTTGGTTGAGTCTTGTCATCTTCAACATGGACTGATGTAGTTTCATATAAAGTGGTTTGTACAACAGGTGTCTAAATGGTCTGCATATTACAGGACAGTGTTGACCAGGGGTGTCAAAAGTGGGCCAAAATTAAAAACCGGGACAAAGTCGCAGGCCAATCTGCCTCCAGCCTCTTTTGAAAGCTCCTGTTTAACATCTTTCGTTTGGCCATGTTTGGGGATGGATGTGTTAAGTTTATTCAGGCTGACTGGTTGCATGGACGACTGTCAACAGAAAAGGAGGCATCATTGTTGATTCCAACCGAGTGGGCAATGCACTAACAAAGCATTCAGGGACTTAGTATTAGAGATGTGTGCACTTTGGCATACCAGCTCTTATACACATGTGATATCTCGCAGGCCAAATTTAGACAGAGGGCCAGAGTTTGCAGACAAAAAGCAAGTAGATGAGTGACAAGGGGTAGGAAATGACCACAGGAGAATGACCACACTCAAACCTGTACAGGATATATCTCTGTGGGCTTGTCCATTTATTGTACAGGCACAGTAACCGCATATCACTTACAAAAACTACAATGACGATTCCATTCACCAGTAAGTGACAGGTGAAATGAGCCGACATGCCTCATAAGAAGATGACAAGAAAACTAAACAAAACCTATTCTGAACCATGATTTGTATGGACAGGTAACACATAAGCTGAGGGACTATGTTGGGACGGGGTAATGTCTTATTATGCATATAGTGGCAGCTAAGCATACACTTACAAATACCATCTATACCATCTATTTACAAATGTATTGCTCATTTTAAAAACTGCAAACTAGAGCTGGCCAGGTGCAACCTAATGAACAATGTCAGCTGGTGTGTGTCAGAGCACATAACCTACAGAGCTCACTCTCATTCCTTTGATATCTCTGCGTTGTGCAACCATGGCAATAAAAAGGCAATTGACTGCTAGTGTGTATGACAGCAAACCTAATGACTTCATCTGAGGACAGTGTCAGAAGGGCTGTTCTCCCAATACTAACAGTTGGATACATGTATGGAGGGTGAACTGCATGAAATATTCTGCATAAATGCATGAAATATTTTCACATCTGATCAAATCTCACCTGATCAAAAGCCTTACCACAGCTCAGTTTTAATGCAGTGCACTTTTTAACATTTTCAGTCTTAATTATTTATGTGTAAGCTAAAATCTAGTCTTGTTTGAACACAACACTGACTCTGCAAGTGAAAAACAAATGACACTGAATTAAATCATTATTAAAGGTCTATTACAAAGATATAAAGAATTTCACCCTTATGTATAATGCAGTATTTTTGGTCCAAAATTTTGCATTGTGCAGTGGACTACAATGCGGTTGGCTACTTGTAATTTTTTTTGGTAATATTTCTCCTGAATGCAGTTTTTATTGCATTTAAAGCAGTAACACTGTAGTATACAGTTACTAGAAAAAATGCTTTGATGCTGCAGTATAGGCTACCACAGGATTTTTCATAAGGATATTTTAAACAAAGACAACAAAAAGTTTCTCGTCTTTTGCAAACGAATTCGAACTGAATTTACCAACTCATTATTTCTTTGTGGACAGCCCCTTCTAGAGGACTAAGCCATCTCAACAGGAGCCTTTGTCTTCAGAAGCTGGCAAAGGATGGTTAACACTTGTCTCCAAAATGCCTGCAGCCACTGGCTGCATTACAGGCTGAATGATCGCGTAGAATTTTTTTTTTTTGTCTGTCTCAGAAATAGCCTACCCAAGTTACTACCGCAAAAGTAACAGTAGTAGTCGCCGATTTGGTTTAATCACGCCACACGGATCACCTTGTAAAGCAATGACACCCAGCTGAACGCTTTTCCGGCTTTTTCATTATGAACGTGTGAAGGACCTCGTTTTTTCGCGTATTCCGTCAATTTTACCCTCACACTCCTGACTAGCACTGTTTTCCCAGATTTCACATTCACGTGCAGCTTACTCGCGCCTCACTCAGACATTCTGTCGCCAGCCGTGTGACGTAACTAACGCGCTCGGGGCTTCCACATTCGTTGTTTTCATCCGCCGAGAAACCGAGCCAGTCTACAGGAGAATGTAGTTCCACTGATGAAGCAGTGCCGAACCGGCCATGGAATGAACTTGAGGCTTATCAAAATTGTAAACAAATTCGTATATCAAGATGTCAATAGCACAGTGCAGCACGCACCGAATAATACTTTGTTGTTTATGTGTAGCAGCTGATTGTCACTGCAAAATAAATGTTGTGTTTCAACACTGTCAAAAATCTTTAAGCATATGCCTATGCACTAATAGCCTACAGTAAAATCAATCAGTAGGCCTATTTGATATTGTCCCTTCCATGACACCATTCAGGTTAAAAGAAAATAAAAACACATTTGCCAGATATCGCACGTTGCAATCTTACAGTCTGATCAAATAATGTGATTTAGTGGGAAGTATCTATCTATCTATCTATCTATTTTTCATAGCTTTTATTCTTTGTTTTTAAATTCACATTAGGCCTAGGCCTACTTCAGAAATAATTAAGTAGACCTATAGTCTTTCTCCTGAGTCCTGAGGACAAAATTGTAAGAGTATACTTTGTTAACCAATACGAAAGAATACATTGTTTCACAGTTACATAATCTCATACCAGTAGGCCTGCAAACGTTCGATGGGCAAAAAGAGTAGGTCTCGTTATTATCGTACCGCCCCTAACTATCCCGCGGTATGATACCATATTCACGCGGAGGGTGAGGCGGTTCCGCGACACACTGACGCCAGGCGCGAGTAGATTGAGTCCAATGATTGAACCAGGCTGCTGGACGGACGCGCGGAGGGAACGCTTGGAAGTGGCACTCTAGGTAGGCTGCGGTAAACTTCTTCTAGTCTTAAACAAAACATGTAAAGTTACGAAGACACAATGTCGGCACTGTTTTACACATTTATAAAATACAATGGCATCTTAGTAATAGGTAGGAATACTAGGGTGTGTATTTCAAAGTTTCTTTGCAGAGCTTCGTAACTTTTATCTTTTATAAAGGACGTCGACAGCATTTTGGTGCTGTAGCCTACCTAGGAACTTGAAACACTTTTTTGTACAATGTAACGTTTTAAATTCACTTCTCTTGGACATTGTTTTCATGTATGAATGCATGGTAGATAGCCTACCAGTTGATCTCCCATCTTGCATTTTTGTCTACTTCCTGCGATGTCTGCCTCTTGATAGCCTATGTCCATCATAGATGTATTTCTGTTGAACATGTGAATTTTGAATTCCATGGCGATGAGATTCTGCTATGTTTTAATGTAGAATAATTGAAGGGATACGAGTAAAGTAGACCATGATAGACTGTGTTCTGCTTAACATAGGCCTAGTCGACACTGCTGTACATACTAATGTAAATTCTAGAAGAATGTACTATTTTAGCATGCACTGTACTGGTTGTCTGTCTAGTGTGGGTGGGTGTACTCTCTGGATGCAGAGGTTGTTAGTCCTTGGCCAGATCTCCTGACATCATTGAAGATGACATATCAGATTACTCAAAGGACGCAGAATTTGTCCTTGTCTGTGATTTGGTTTATTTGTTTTATCTTTGTACATTCCCTTCATGGTGTTGTTTTTTTCTTTTATTTCATTTTGAGTTTGTCTCTGATGACTGGCGGTGGGATATTTTATGGTCTACATAACACATCATAACATTCGGTAGATTCTGGGCCACAGAAACACACACATCCCCTCTCTCACTGATTCTTTCTGTATTTATTTCTCTCCATCGCACAACCCTTTCCCCTTCATTTACGGTTACATTCCTGGCATTGTCTTCCTCCAACTCCTCCAGTCAGACACTGTCAGACTCAGATATTGTCATTCTTATCGATCAGGGTGTCAGTTATAACCTGTATCATTCTTGACTATGATATACATGGAATCAGCATCATTAGTATTTGAAATGGCACCAGCTGTAGCACAGCCTATCTATTATACGTACATTCATTTCTGGTCATTTCTGTCTGCCTACTTCTTTCTCTTTGTTTTTTTCCCTCCCTGAGCTATCACTTGAACGTCTCAATTGAACTGCCAGCTCTTAATGGAGAGCCTCAGATCCAGGCCCCTGATAAATAATGTAGGTTCTCTATAATGCGGCATCCCCTGGGATCACAGAGAGAGCACCATTACGGCCCCCTCATCCTCTGCTGCATGGGGCTAAATTGATTAACAGCACTGAAGCAGCGCAAAATGATACAGGAGTAGGGGTGGTGCGGGATAAAGCATGTCATGTGATCAAGCTGCGTTAGCCTGGCAATGCTAAGCATGAGCATGGCCTAAAAGACTTAACTTCTGCAAAGGGTGATGCCATTGTTTTATAATAATTGTTGTGTAAGGGAACAGACTTGAAGTACATTCAACTTTCTGACCTAACTGACACGAGGAATTTTCTAAAAATTAGAATACTTAAAAGTCTTAAATGTGATATAATGTGAAGTAGATGGTTTAAAATACATTTAGTTTAGGTCTTGAATGATCTGAGTTGAGATCTACAGCAGGTGTACCAGTGTCGTTCATTATGTGTGGGCCATGCCGTTTGCAGGTGGCAGACACGACAGAATGTACAAACCTGTGCAAAGTGCTCAAAATCATATACAGATGTCTATAGTCTTAACCCAGAAACCGTGTATCCACCTCGCTATTCTTAATGATAATATCTTGATGATCTTTTCTACATTTTATTGTAACTTGCATCCTCTCAGTTTCAATAACTTGGTCTTTGCTTCCTGCTGACCCTTAAGCATTTACTTTTTTCAAGCACAAAAGCTTAAAATATGGTCCAGTGTTCTATATGTATGATGTTCACCAAGTAGTTTGTGAGATAGGAGCACATTTGAAATGCTCTCTAGATTACAGTCATTGTCATTGTGATCTCAGACTCCAGATGTTTGGCACTCTTTCTTCTTTTCCCTCATCCTGTCCATCTGGTGGCAAACTGTACAAGGTCTATTAGAACTTTCCACTAGTAGGTTAGAGTGAGCTCTCCCAGCATATACCGTTAAAAATCATTTCCTTTGCTCAGACTGCTATTAACTATGCTATGCCTAAGACATGTCCGTGTATGTCTATCAGGCTCTACTGAGAATCTGTCATTGGTCAGTTGAGAATTTGTATTCTCAGCAAAAATACAATTTCCTTTGATTGCCAAGAGATGCACATTTACCTGCTTTTGCTGTGTTAACTTTGCTTAGCCGGTCCTCTGCACTCCTCTAGTGAGGAGGAGAGATTTGGGGCCCATGTCTCCTGGGATGTGGGAGCGGAAAGAGTCACCACTCGTTCAATTGTTCCTTTCCCCACCTGCACAGAGCCCCGATGCCTCCAGGAAGTGAACTCAGTGGGTGCTGAGAGCAGAGGAGGGCTCTGCCATGGTTGGCCACTTACAGAGGACAGAAGATGTTTCCTTTCATGCCTCTTCAGTGGAGAGGACAAGGATGTGGCTGCCTTCCTTTGCTGTCTTCCCTGGTAACAACACAGGGTCCAGGGATTTTAAATTAGCAGTTGGCGCAGAGATTGCTCTGCTATGCTAAATATAGTTGAAAACTTTTTAGCTTTCCTGTCGCTGTGGACCATGATAGCAGCCACAAACTCCACACAACCCAGCCCCCTCCTGGGATATAAACAGCACCTGTTTTCATAGCATGGCTCTCAATCTTCGTATGCCACACACACACACAGTCTATAGACCACTCGGATCTATAAACTGTGCCAATCTCCTAGGATCAAATCCAAAAATAAGGCTCTGTGGTGTAGGACACTTATTTGAAAGGACATGATTCAGGAGTTGTTATCTTGGAAGATATTGGATTTTCAGGCCTTAGATTGACATTCTTTTGAAAACCTTTTTGAGATCCAGGTGTTACAAATGCTGTATGACATAGTCGAAGACCTCTTGAAAGGAGCACAGACCATAGCCATCCAAATGGAACTAGCCAGACACATGCCTATTTAGTCTCTCCTAACTCATCACATCGATTTTGTTGTAGCCTTATATCTGTCTATTTTTTGCCTCTTTAGCAAAAGGTTTCTCTTCAAATGTCCCAAACTATTTAAAGGGTGACAAATACCACATTCACACTTTTCATAGAGTATCACATTACATGAATGCAGTGAGTCACCACTTCTTTCTTGCCAACTTCAAAGCGAAGTGTGAACTTTCAAGTCATATTCCTGTTTCGCGCACAAATTCTCATGCCTGTTCCTCTCTGCTAAAAGAGTGTCCTGGGACATGCCTGAAAACGATACATTCATGCCAAATTTCACAAGTATTTCCTGTCACATGTTTTGTTGACTGAAGCCCCAAACAAATTCAGTAGGAGATATTAGGGGGGATCATTAGGCAATCTGTAGGCCCGAATATACTTGACCTCTGATGTCTGGTTTGTTTGACCAGTGTGATCGCTGCATTCCATACTGGGGTATAGTACACTTGGGAGTCTGGCACACTTCAGCTGGACTTGGGCACGACGAAACACATGTAGTGTGATTGTAAGTGTGCCAGAGCACAGAACATCACTTATAACAGAATAAACATTTACATTCCATTTAACAAGGTTGTTATAGTAATAAAAGCCGCTAAATGTAAAGATTCTAAAACCCAGCTTAACCATACCTAAGTACAGTTCGATATATGCAGTGTGAGTGTGGAGCAGGGACCAGAGGCAACCGTTCTCTGTAAACTGTACCTGTGTTTGTATGCCCTAACACAGTTCCTTCAAAAGCAGGGATGAGCCACCTGTGTGGCATGTTTTGGTATTTTGTTTTGTGTTTTGATTGTATTTTGGGTTAAATATAATGTAAAAATGTGCCTTCACATATAAACATAAACACAAATATAAGCAATCATGATTCCCACAGCACCTTTAATGTTATGTTGGAATTGGTTTATTAGTATTTTTACTTTTCTAACACAGTTTTTTCTGTGTCCCTTTCCTCCCAAGGCTTCCTGAGTGTCTTCTCATATCTCCTTGACCATAAACTCCAAAGCGCAAAGAGTGGTTTAGGTGCTTTAGACGAGCCTCTGCTTCATCATCACTGTGGAAGTGTGTCTGTCTGTGTCCTGTGTGGAAATCAGCTGGAGCTCTTTCCCTCTGTGAACGGCCCTCGCTACCACGACAGGGAGTGAGGGGGGTGGGTTCTGGTTGCCTGGGCGTGCTAGGCAAAAGCCGCCACCATGAACGTCACATCGCTTTTCTCCTTTACGAGCCCAGCAGTGAAGCGGCTACTGGGCTGGAAGCAGGGTGACGAGGAAGAGAAGTGGGCCGAGAAGGCCGTGGACGCGCTGGTAAAGAAGCTGAAAAAGAAGAAAGGGGCCATGGAGGAGCTGGAGAGAGCCCTCAGCTGCCCTGGCCAGCCCAGCAGCTGTGTTACCATTCCCCGCTCGCTGGACGGACGCCTCCAGGTGTCCCACCGCAAGGGTCTCCCACATGTCATCTACTGCCGGGTGTGGCGCTGGCCTGACCTTCAGTCTCACCATGAGCTCAAAGCACTGGAGTGCTGCGAGTTTCCTTTTGGCTCCAAGCAAAAAGATGTCTGTATCAATCCTTATCACTACAAGAGAGTAGATAGTCCAGGTGAGGCATTCTCCATCTCCATCCAAAACAGATTTTCTGTAAACAGTAAGGTAATATTATCAGAGGGTACATAATAGAAAAAAAAACATTTGTACCTTAGCTTTGTTGAATTAGGAAATTTGTGCATGGCCATTAAGTTGTCCAACATGGTTTGACGTGATAGAGTGATGAAATATGGCTGTGGCCTCCTTCATGTGCAAATCTCAACCTAGTTACTAAAATAATCGAGGAATTTAAGCAAAACTATGGAATTAGCATAGAATTACAGAACTACAAATCCTACAAATAAAAACATATGTTAATGTGGAATAACCTTTGAGTTTATGTTTGCTAAATTACAGTTGAATATACATTCTATTCAAAAATGAAAGAAGATGTACCGGTACTCCCATTCATTCGCTCAATTCCCACTTTAATTGGCCTGGTAACATGGATGTAAAATGGATCAGGTTGTACCTAACCCAACATGCAACCCAGCTATCTTGCTTTGGTAATCAGCAGGTCATCCACCTGCTAGGACTGTAATTTTATAGTAATTCAAAAGTAACCCCTATGACAGGTAAGTCCAGATGACTAACTAATTTAGTCAGACCTATGTAAAAAAACATTAGAAGATTTGCATGTACCATGTTTTTAACCATTTGAAATGCACATTCAAAGTTACTATTCACCACAAAATAATTGTGTAACTCGCAAAGAATGCAATAGTTCCACCAACAACAACCATTACCCTTCTGCGTGCATGCTTTTTACTCCTCCCATTTATGCAAACATGTCATGATACTTTGTCTTCTGTTCCCATTTTATTTGTAGCCTGTCATATCTGTGCCCGCATCATGCTACTGGCACAGCACACACCTACTAGCACACACCTGTCACTCATCACCCATGTATTGAGGTAACTGTAGGCCTCTGCAAGAGATCAACTATAGAAACAGAACCTTTATCTTATCCTACTAGTTTTTTTAAGATATGTATTGCTTTTTGCCTCTAATTGGATAGGACAGTGGGTAGGAGAGAGAGATGGGGTGGACTTGAACCTGGGTCCCCGGATCCATGACACACTACACTACCCCAACCAACAAACCAAGTTTGTTCTACATTGTCCCTAGGTCTCAGCAACTTTTGTGAATAGTTTTTTAAAAAATCTTGTAGTTAGCAGCAACATGACTTGGGTGGGTGTTCTCCTACTTGTGCTCGCAAGTGCTTTGGTTTTTAGTATCTCCTCTGTTTTCTGTCCCTCATAGCTAGTGCATTCAGCTTCTACTTAAAGATCTGAAGCTTATCAGCATTTCCTTTTATCTTTTTACTTGGCCTGTGCAGATGTTGGGCCAGCTTTTCTATCTCTCACCACCACATTTGATGCCCTCCCTCAATCCACCATTTGTTAGCCAGGTGATTCTGCTGCAGAACACTTCTGAAGAAGGAAGGAAGGGTGGTGGAGGGCTGCACATCAAAAGCTCAACCCTCTTTTGTTGGCTAAGCAGAAGATGAGGGTCAGCTGACGAGACAGAAACAGCTGTCCGCAGGCTGTGCTGTGTGCGTGTGTGTGTGCATACATGTGGATGTGTGCTAGCAGAACGGGAGCAGGAAATTCCAGGCAGGGGGAGAATGAGGGCTTTGTTTCATGGCAAATTCTGTGTGTGTGTGTGTGTGTGTGTGTGTGCGTGTGCTCAAGTGTGAATCTTCGTCTATGTGTGTGTGGGTGCTCAAGTGTGAGACTGTGTGTGTGTGTCGTTGCTTTGCAGACACAAACGAACATGTGGCCATGGAGAGGAAGAGTGTTACAGGAACTCCCCCACACTCATTTGCAGATACCCAAAGACACACACGCACACACACAATGGGAGGAAGCAGTAGTAGCCTAGGTTTAGCGCTTTTGCTGAGGGTCAGCAGTAGTGAGAACTAAGACACCTGTCCTCCTTTCAATCCCAGTCCCTTCCTTAAGAAACAGATGCAGTCTGTGACTGCCAAACCTGTTGTTATTGAACAGAGACAAATACAGTCTAATTGTGGAAGCGTGTAGCAAGTGGTATTTCCTGTAAACCCTAGGTGGTTGTGCTTTAAAATCCCAGCAGATCTGTAGTTTCAAAAATACCCAAATAATAGCCGTTCCACTAAAGTCATCTTTCTTCCCCATGCATCGTTTGAACTTAAGGTTGTCTTGACCACCTTTACATGCCTAAAGGATCTTAATTGCAGCCATGTGATTGGCTGATTAGCTATTTGTGTTAACAAGCAACTGGACAATTTAGCTAATAAAGTAGTAGGTGAGTGTAAATATCTGTGGATAGAGTCTATAATGCTTGTTTCCATATGAATGTTACAATGAGGAGCCTTCCTGTTACTCAGGGAGAGAACTTGAATTATTGACGAATGGTCCTCCCCTCTTTCTCTTGCTCAGTACTGCCTCCTGTGTTGGTTCCACGCACCAGCGAGTTCAACGCCAAGCTGAGCATGCTGCCTCGCTTCCGGAACCCTTTGAACCAGACGGAGCCCCACATGCCTCAGAATGCTACCTTTCCCGACTCCTTTCCACAGCAGCCACCGCAGCCACCAGCCAGCAGTCTTCCTTTCGCTCCCCACTCACCCACAAACAGCTACCCAAACTCGCCCGGCAGCAACACAGGCAGCAGTGCCACTTTCCCACAGTCTCCCTCCAGCTCTGACCCTGGAAGCCCCTTCCAGATGCCAGGTGAGATAGCTTCTATTGCCCTGTAAATATAGGAGAAATAGGATGTGTAGTGTGTTCAACGTCAACAGCCTGTTGACTGCTGTAAGAATGAAATCTGACACAACATAGGCCAAATGGTGAACTGGGTAGTTTGTTCTGGTTGTCTAGTCATTTGGTCAATGCCATTTCAAATTATCTGGTTCTATTTCCTATACAGTCTGTCAGTGATCCTGAACAACTGGTTTATGGATTGATTCACACCAGATTTCACCTATAAACAGGTGTACATGTATATGAAACCATATTGTATGCTAGAGCTACACTGCTAGAATTAATTAGCTTTTGATCTTTGAGTGCTGACCTGGAGACCTTTAAACATAGGTTGGCAAAGAGGACCAATGTCGTGCGGGGGGAGGGGGGGGCTTGTTTCTCATTTGTTCCCACTTTTTTGGGAACGGAAATGCTCTTAAACGGCAGCTTCGCCAGACTGACTAGTTCAGGAAATTCAATGTAGCGTCACACGAAGTATGGGCGGGCCCAAGCTAGGATTGGGCATGATTCAGCAACAAAGCTGTGAAAAATTCTTAAGTTTAATAACATCTTTGCGGATCTGCTTAAATGTTTTTGAAAAAATATAAAAAAATGTATAACATTTTTAAGAAGAAACTGGTAAATGAGGCTTATTAATTCTAACATAATAGCTGAATATCACTGAGCCTTTAAGTGAAGTGACAAGAAAATGTTGTTGATGCATTGATGTGCATTGATGTATTTATGTTTGAACGCTCAGAAACCCCTCCACCTGCCTACATGCCACCAGATGAACCAATGACTCAAGACTGTCCTCAGCCAATGGACACCAATCTGCTGGCTCCTACTCTGCCTCTGGAGAACAGCAACCGCCCAGGTAGTTAGCAGAGCAAGGTGCAGAGCGATAACATCACAGAGTAACTTAAATTACCTTTCTTCTTATAAATCACCTTCTTTACATTTTCTCTCACACAGATGGGTACACTCACTCTGTGAGGTTAAACGCTTCACCTGCATCTACTTTTAACCGTCTACCTGTACATTTAATGAAAAAATTTCCTGATCGGAAAAAAATTGTGTCCATTCAGAAATTATGTTGGAGGCAGACTACTTGTTTAGATATGTTGTGCATAGCACATACAAACAAACTGGCATGGTGAAAGTTTGTGATGGTGACAGACCAACATGCTGCAATTTTACCATGGCTTGATGTATGGGGTTTTAGAATGGGAAATACGAAAAAGGTAATTTAAAATATGTAGATCTAAATGTACATATACATATTTTAAGAGCAAAGTGCAAAAGATTTTAAAGGTTTTTAAAGTCAGTTCAGCTAACATACAAAGTACAAAAAGTTCAAGGATGCTAGCATGACTAATTTGAGTTAGGAAATGGGTGCAGATGTGAGGCTAGGAAGTGAAGTTTGGTGGTGGGTCAGTGGAGGGCCAGTGGAAGGCTTTGGCAAGCTGCATCCTGAATGAGCATGTGGGTGTGGGTGGGAAGCTACATTCACACATCTATTGTTGGAAGCCTCTAGAAAAAAGGGGACTAGACAAAACACACCTGGTGAGCAGAAGCCCCTTAGAGAGGATGAAGGGGAGAGGTATGCGCTAGATAAACACTGCCAGTTCCCCGCCCATTGGCACTGTGTAGCTTGCAGAGTCTGCCAACACATACCACTTTGAGGGCAACAATGACCAGGCAGCATTTGCACACATCATGAATACATGCACAATATGTAGCATGTGGGAATTTCTACACAGGCATATTGTGTATTTGCTAAGATAAGCCATCTGTGAATGATTATGATTGTATTTCTATACTTAAAGAAAGTAAATAAAACAAGATCTACTGACTTACTGTTCCATATCTTTTGTGGAAATCTGAATGTTTATAATTCTGCATGCTCTTGTGTCTCTCTTACAGATGTACAGCCAGTGGCCTACGAGGAGCCCAAGCACTGGTGTAGTATTGTTTACTATGAGCTGAACAACCGTGTTGGTGAAGCCTTCCAGGCGTCCTCTACCAGCGTGCTGGTGGATGGTTTCACTGACCCCTCCAATAATCGCAGCCGCTTCTGCCTGGGCTTGCTCTCAAATGTCAATCGCAACTCCACCATAGAGAATACACGGCGCCACATTGGCAAAGGTATGGCTTTTTGGACAGTATCGAGATAAATAGAGCATATTTAAAACATATTTTGAGATATAACCAAAGATAGACTGATTGCTCGTGTACAAAACATAACACTGTTTTAGAAAACACTTTTATTTTTATTCAGGAATTACTAGTCTCTCTTGATACTTCCATAATTTTATAAATTAAATATTTAATAAATAGTACACACAGTGTAATGGTGTCATAGTGTTGGATCCCCTTTTGAACTGTCATAATTCTTACTGGCATACATGTAACAAGAGAATGTATTCTGCATTCCTTGGTTGTAACGAGTAGTTGTTTGAGTTACTGCCTTTCTGTCATCTCAACCCAGTCTGCCCTTTCTCCTCTGAACATGGCATTTTCGTCCCCACAACTGCTGCAGCTCACTGGATTGTAAACCCACTGTAAACCTTAGAGATGTGTGTAAAAATCACAGTAGATCAGCAGTTGAACCATTTACTTAACAAATCGGTCATTGAGTGTATATATTACTGTATATTGAGGCCCAACATGAGATGATGGAGATAATATTCTATAATTACCATAATTTCTGTTTCTACAGGTGTACATCTCTACTATGTAGGTGGAGAGGTGTACGCTGAGTGTTTGAGTGACAGCAGCATCTTTGTGCAGAGCCGTAACTGTAACTATCACCACGGCTTCCATCCCACTACGGTCTGCAAAATCCCTAGTGGCTGCAGCCTTAAGATCTTCAACAATCAGGAGTTTGCAGAGCTGCTGGCTCAGTCAGTCAACCATGGCTTTGAGGCTGTTTATGAGCTTACCAAAATGTGTACTATCCGCATGAGTTTTGTAAAGGTACTGTAGACATGTAGAAATGATCCTCTAACACATACTGTCTTAATGTGTGTATCCAAGTCTCATTGTGCTCTTCTTGTTTTGCTCTGCTCTGCTCTCTCACTGCAGGGCTGGGGTGCCGAGTACCACCGGCAAGATGTGACTAGCACCCCCTGCTGGATTGAGATCCACCTGCATGGCCCACTGCAATGGCTGGATAAGGTCCTGACTCAGATGGGCTCCCCTCACAACCCCATCTCATCAGTGTCCTAATCCAAACTGAGCCTGGGTATCCAGGTGGGCTATAGGGTGGGTGGAGCCTGGGTATCCAGGTGGGCTCGGGATCATGTGGGTATTTGTACTCAACTTCAGAAGATGCATTAGACTAGTTAGGGGGTCAGTGTGTGTGTACTGGTTTTCATGAGTGCATTTATTTGTTATTGCAGTTAGGGACTATAATCAGTCTCTTTGTGAGATTTCTGAAAACTAGTTCACACCATGTCCTTCTAAAAGCAGTCGATGTAGCTCTGTTCTACTTGAAGGAGGTTTAATTAGGGCATACTGGGCTAAAAAGACTGGCAGGGAGCCTTCAGAGTTATTATTTGGGAATCTGGAAGATACTTGATTTAAAAAGGTGTGACCAAGCGTAATAAAGAAAATCAGACTATACTCATTGCCAAGTATCCTTCCTGTAGAATCTTCTTGTGGCCTTTTTTGTTATTGGATTTTGTTTATCTTTTGCTATCTATTTTTCAACTTCTCCTTCAGCTTTCATTTTATTTTTCATTTTCATTTTAAATACATCACAGTATTCCATGTGGGAGCCCATAGTGTGTTCTGTGGGAAGTCTGGGAAAATGGGTGGGCATGGGGACGGGAGGGGTTTTTATGTGTACAGACTCACAGTAGTGAGAAAGACATGAAGCGATGTCGTGGGTTAAGGGAAAAAAAAGTTAAATTAATGTATGATGGATACATTGCTACATTTTAGATTAGGAAAATTTACATATTCAGGCTATTAAAACAACCAGTGATTTACATCGTTGTAGGTTGCTATGTCAAAATGGCAAGGGAATGTCAGAGTGTGTTCAGTAAGTGATAGAGGGAACTGGAGGCATATGACATGTTCTTTTAAGGACAAACATGCAATAGTTTGACACATCAAGGTGTGGTCTTTGACATACTGTTCTGAGGGAATGTGCAAGTCAAGAAGAAACGGCTTCATGTGCATAGAACATATGCATTTGTCAGCTTTGTGCAAGATTGCCTCAAAATTCCAAATTTTTCAAGTGATATTTCCCAGATTTTTGTTTTGTTTTTGTAAACACATTGTTCTTGGGTGTGACAACATGAGTGGGTGGTCATTGAATAAACATAGTTTTGTTTCATGTTTCAATTGTGTTAAAGATGAGACAAAAGACTTGGTTTTTAGATGCTCTCTTCCCCTAGACTAAGTGCTTTGCAGTCTTCATCTTCCGTGCTTGTTTTGTCATGTAAAGAATATTTTACGCAAACAATGTTTTTTTTCTGGAGTAGCAGAAAATACAGCCAAGTCAGTACTGACTTGCAGGGCGGATACTTCAATATGCACTGCATTTGTTTCTTTGACTAAATTTGACTTAGCTGAAATTATGTACCATTTTAAACAGTCAAATTACCTAGGCCTGTCAAAATTAGTTCATACTGGAAAAAAAAAAAATTTCATATGTGGTCTTGTGAATTGTTGTGGTAAATTTTTTGCTAGTTAATGCAAATTAGATCTTACTTGTTTCTTGTCCACTGTTTAGGCAAACAGAAATCCCATCCGGTATTAATGTAAACATTTTTGTATTTTTGAGATGTTTTTTTATAAGCACTTTCAGAGATTGCTCCTTACTGCATTTGTCTCGTTAGTTTTTTTTTTTTTTTTAGCTGTTTTTTGCCAGTAGTAGGCCTATTCCCAGAAAGCAGTTTTATTCCATGAATATCAAGTCTACTGGAAGATTCAATAAAAACTGTTTCTTTATTAATGTTTTTCTCTTTATTCTTATAAAATGAAGAGGTCTCCAAAACTCTAAAAATAAATTAGATTAATGAACAACTTGAAACATAGTATTCACTAAACATAGTGAAAAATGTTGTTTTAAACCCCACTTATAAGTTTAAGATTTATCTTAATCAAGAGCATGTAATGCATGGTAAATATTTCTGAAATCATCACACACCTCTAGAGCCTTAAAACTAACCCCACTCACCAGTCAAGGTTAAGGTCAACATTACCTTATTGGTCTGCCTGAGGAGAAATTTGGTTTGGAGTTCAAGGAAGGTTGCTGCATAAAGTGTAACAAAAAAGCGGCATAACAAGGCAACATTAAAAAAAATTGTAGGGGTGACGTGCAAGAACCTTATGCAAATCAACATCCATACATTCATAGCCTACATGTCCATACCTCCCCAATAATAGTTGTGCCATGTCTGCGCAACCACCATTTGTATTAAGTAACCTGTACAGAATAGCAGCATATACTTAAAAAATACAGTTATCTCCTGTATGCACACATCCATTTGCTAACAAGTATTTGTTCTAAATAACCTATGCCAGGTACAACATTCCTACCTTTATAGAATTACACATAATGACCTATAGACCTTTAAGGTTGATTGCAACATGAAACAATAGTAGCATCTTCTGAGAGAAATAATTGTCACAGAGGTCTGTTTGCATTGTAGGCTACATGGTTCATTCTTCAACAAGGATGCACACTTCCTTTTTTACATTTACTTTAAGTACATTTTAGAGTAGCCTACTGTTTACTTTTAATCAGGTAAGGAAGTCAAGGCAATGTGTCAATTTACATAGTAGCCTTTCTATACTTCTACCTGAGAATGGAAACTGTACTTCTGCCATCTCTGCTGTGTCCAAAATCCACTGTGTCTTTAAATTGTAGTTAGGCCACTTCATCCAGAGGTGGAGCAACAGTTCGTCATTTCGCTTGTGTGGCGCGGCACAGAGCCGAGCTGAGCTGGGAGTTTCTAAGATAGGTTAACTAGCACGTTATCTATTGGGGTGTATCTGCACACTAAAGTGTCTAGATGTGTCAGGAAGTAAATAAAAGCAACATTAGTTCAGAGAAGCATACGCTGTGGATGCAACTACGCCAAGTATCCAATTAAAGGTATGTGTTTATTATAGTAACATAGTGCAGCTACTTACAGTAAGCAGACGTGTGATGAGAATGCACTGTATAGTATATGGAGTTAACGTTAGCTGGCTAACATCGCTGGTCAGTATTTTAACGTAAGAGTGTAGTAGTGGTTTACAAGGCTGTGGCATTTTCGATTGGCTAATTTGTATTAGGTTGTTTCCAATTGTATACAATCTCTGTATATCTCAGTATTCAATGTTTGCATATTAGTGGATGCACATGAAGTGATATTTACTAAATGTTCCTTAAAAATAGTTGTACCATACCTTAGTTGGAGGTGACACATTAACGTTACCTTTAAAATAACTGGTTAGCAAGTTAGCAAACTGTTAGCCACAGTTAACATTCAGGCCTTATGATTTGTGTGCACTGTTATTTAAGTTATACAAGTCAGACAGCTAACGTTAACAGAATCGGACAAAGTCGCTCTTCATTGTTATCATGAAGGTTAATGAGTGTTCATGAGTGTTAACGTGGTAGATTATGTGGCGTTAGGCCAGAGATGCATAAGTTAGGCTCAGAGTATACTTGAGTGTTCCTAAGCGCACCACCTCAGAGCCTAACATAACTATAACGTTATGCTGCCGGCTGTTTTGGGAGGAGGTGATAGCCTTAACTATAATGTATTGAGTTCACCATGAAGACTATATGAATGAGAACATGCTAACTAGAGAAAAACTTTACCCTACAGAACTCTTGCCTCTTGACATGCAGTAGCTACGACTTATTTCATGATTGAAATAGCCAGAGGGTTGTAAACAAGGATCGTAACGTGCTAACGTTGCATTCTGTCCAAAAACAATTTGCTTTCACACTTTCACACAAAGTGCCTGCAGAATCTTGTTTTATGAATTCGATTTCAGCTTGTGTCTAAATCCTTCAGATTAATTTAAATGGGTATGAGAGTATGTTATGCAATTTTTAGATATTCTGATATTCTATTAAATTTCTAGTACAGCAGCATGGTTGCAATTTGAAAAGTAACTCTTCTTTTTCACAGTCTTGTCTCAGAGATTTGACCCTATTAATATAGCCTAATAAGGTATTGCTGTGTATGTGGTCCCAGTCAAGTCATATATTTATAAAGTGAAATAAAAAAGGGTCTCTGACCTGTGCCTTAAATGAAAAGCATCCCAGACAAATATAAACAGCAAATGTCCCGTAAAACTTGTCTGTAAAGAAGTGGAACTATTTAAAGTTCTCTGAATTTAACCATCTGACTGCCTTTGGATAATAGCTCTCTCTCAGTCTTTTACTCTTTCAGCAGGGTGAAATGACTGGAGTTGGGGTGAATGATATATGGCATGATTTTTGTAGCCTGTTATCCACCCTCATCATGTAGGTATTTTACAGGGGAGCCTCCAATGTGTACCACTTTCATAAAATGGCCTTGTGCCATACAGTTCCCATACCAGGACATGATACAAAACACTTTCCACCTGAGGAGTAGATTAGAAGGTCTTCTAGGCAATATGGTCTGGCTGCAGCCTGCGGGATGGATCCACATTCATATCCATGTGCGACGTCATCCAAAGCTTGCAGGACGGTATCAGAGAACTTTTAAACCATAAATGGGCTCTGACAGTATCACATCCATAATTAACATGAAGCGTCAGGATGTTAGGAGTGGTGTTAATGGCAAAAAATCGCCAACATTAAATTTTTGCAGTAGCCTAGAATGAATGGAAATCTTAAGTTTTTTAACATTTGACGTTTTAGCCTACCAAGCGCACACATGTTCAGACACGAGCTGAACAAAAACCATAGACTGTATGAAACGGACAACGTATGAAAGCTTAAGCTTTCCAGTTGTGATAGCGGCTACATGACCTCTAGTGAAAATATTTTTCACCTCAAAATGAATACAAGTAGTGCTTCATAGCCCTCCTTTCATTAAACTATTTCAATTAAAAACGTATTTATTAGGATAAGCCCTTTGAGATGGACCATCTCATTTTATTTCTATAAGGCTATAGGCCTACTTATTGTATTGGCCTAGATATTTCTGTGTGTGTGTGTGTGTGTGTCTGTGCCTATGTATTTCTCTTATATGTACACAACACAGCATATTAAATAATTTGAAAAACACTTTAATAATAGTAGGAAATTAACAAATATCGACCAAATAAAATGCACAGGCTAATTTACAACAGATCGAGGGTTTGGAGCACAAGGAGTGTAACTGACATTTTAACAGTAGGCTAACTTGGAGGTGACGTTTCTCAAAAATTGGGGGCAGGAGCTTATTATCCAATCAGGTGTAGAGTTACAGTGAGGTCACATATGAATATGGATGTAGATGTTGTCCCGCGGGCTGCATCCAGAGGCCTCTCCTTCTAGGGGGAATCCATGAGCCATCTCAGCAGGTAGTCAGGTGTTGAATGTGTCCTGTCCTGTAGAGGTCCTCATTTAGGGGCATTCCACTCTTTCTCTCTTAGATGCTTTGCTTCCTCCTGAAGCCCACCACGATTTCACTTGTTTTGCTGTCTTTTGTAGTTGTTATCTGGCACCACAGTGCTAGGTCAGCCTCTTGTTCCAAGCAGGTTTGCTCGTTGTTCTCAGAGATAAGACCCAGCACCACACTGTGATCAGCAGAGTTGAGCTCTTAGTGAGCATGCAGTCATGTGTGTAAAGGTTATAGAACAGCGGATTCACAACTCTTAGGGGTGTTGACGGTCAGCATCCCTGAACTTATCTCTTTTATGTTCTGTTTCTAGGCAAACTGTTGTGTTCTGTTTGTACGCATACTGGAGGGGGTGGAATGAGCTGGGCAGGGTGCAGCCCATTATACTTTTTCACCAAGGCCTTAAAGCACTTCATCCCTGTGATGTGAGGCCCTCATACAGTAGTCACAGAAGCATTATAACAACATGCATAGAAAGTATTAAACTTACCACAGATCCTTTAAGAAATCATATTTGTAGTTTTTAGGTCTTTAAAAAGGTCTTGTTGAAGAGTAGCATCATATTTCATCTTGGGGCATTTAATTTCATCTGGGTGGAATAAAAGAAAAACATTCTCGTCTTTTTTACGTTATTTCACCAGCGCAAGTCCCTACCTAGTTGGACAGCCATCTGTGAACACTACATTTACGTCTAGTACATGTACAGTATGAAAGCAAAAAGCTAGCGAGGCTACCGAGTGAAATCTTTTGATTTAAATCATTCTGGGGCTCCTGTTTAATTTTTTTTGTTTTGCGATGTTCCCCTTGCTGTCTATAACAAGCAGGCCTAATTTACGAGCGCATGCATTCATTCGGATAGCTCTGTGTCATTTGCGGCAGAGAGGAAGCCTTTACAGTCTAACAATCATGGCATTTTATCATGCACTGACCTTCAGTCTTCAGTCAAAACCTTTCAGCAAGCAGACAGGTGTCACTGTAAAAGTTGCAATGACTATGTATAGTGGCCCAGGAGTTTAATAAATAGAAACTCAAGATGTGAATGTGAATGACTTAGATATACAATTCTGACAAAATCTGCCATTTTTCACAAATATCAGTGGATGCATAATAATAAGGCTTGTCCAGCAATATTCAACCTAACCCTAGGTTTATTCCAAGGTAAAACCATGAACTTGCCAGCAATGTGTAACAGCTTTAATCTAAAGTATTGAACCAATATTTAGGACCAACTATAGTGATAAAATGGTTTCAATTTCAATTCTTAGTTGTCATAGTCTTCGTCAATTTTACCTATAGTTTATAGCACCATCTAAAAAAAATCAACATCATCTGAAGCTGGAATAGACTGGTCTGACTGACACCAAAGTGTATTCGTTTTGGTCAATCCTGACAAAATGAAATGAATTAATAAATATCTGTCTTTAGACTGTACATCCAATTGTGGCCTGTTGGCGGTGCTAGTGAGGCTTCAGTGTGGTTTGTGCATGTATTGCTGCCCTCCCCCGCCATCACTCATTCCTGCCAGAGAGAGGATGCTGAGTGGGTGGGATCTATTTCCTATTGTCCCGCTAGGCTGCCAGTCACCATCACAACTGCTTGTCTGTGCAAGGCCCACCTCCTTCCGTGTCGGGGGTGTGGTGCTTTGTGAGACAGAGAGGAGGAGGTTATCGGAACAGTGCTCTGAAAAGACTGCATGAACCGGGTGAAAAAAACAGAGCGCCAGAGGAGAGTGGGCAATAGAGGGTGGCGTTTTTTAAGGCAAAGCAGAGGAATACAGTGGCTACAGGTTGAGAAATGTTCCCTGGTACTGAAGGCCGCAACCCACACGTGAGTCTACTGGCATTTCTTTGCTTTTTTCCCCCTTTTTACCTTAGTGCTCTCTGTCCCTGCCCCCTTCCTAATGACTAGTGTAGGGCTCCAGTCTTGTGATGCTACGTCTCATAAGAAGACTGGGCTACTTTGATGACAGGGGGTTGTAAATGCTCTGTTAGTCCTATGATCTCAGCATGAGGGTCTAAAACAGACTGCCTAAAGAATGTATGCTAATCCTTACTTGGCCTATGGTTTGGGCTTGTAATTATGCACTACTTAGAAAAGATGTCAGTCTTTTACATCTCATTACTGTATTGTGCTGTTGGATGAACCAGTAGGCGGCTATGATGAGTTCTGTAATAACTAACCCTTTTTTGGTTGATTTGGGATGCAGAAGTATTTTACTGTGGTTGTCTTTACATTGATCAGATCTCAGGGAAAAACAAAGCTGTCAGAGAAAAGGGTGGAAGAAACTGGAGTATAAAACATGTTTTCAGTTATTTCACCTTTTTTTTTTGTTAAGTACATTACTCCACGTGTTAATTCATAGATTTGATGCCTTTAGTGAGAATCTACAATGTAAATGGTCATGAAAATAAAGAAAATGCATTGAATGAGAAAGTGTGTCCAAACTCTTGGCCGGTACTGTATATATACACAAAGTAATTAATAGTGAGTCATGTAATGTAATGCAATGGGAAAAAAGAGCAAGAGTATTTGGGGGTATTAAGACCTGTTTGCCTCTTTGTCATTGTGCTTTATTCAAAACACACATTTTATTATTGTGCTAATATTTGAGTTCTGTGCATGTTTTGTGCTAATATTTGAGTTCCCTTGTTTTAATCCATAATATATATTTTTTCATTTTCTAAAAACTTAGTGTGGCTGGTAGATGCCTAAAAATTGGAGTGAAAGTAGTATAGTGTATTTGCATTTATAGTGGTGTGATTTGGTAATGCCTAAAATAAAGGGATGACATTAATGGATTATTAGTACTTATTAATTCAAATGCACTCAATATCATGTTCAAAGATTCTGCTTAATGTAGAGCTATATAGAAATCAATTTTACATAGTGCAAATCCTTAATGCTCCAGTCATTGGAAAAACTGTCTGTTTTCCATGCCGAAGTAGGGAATAATATTTCAAGGCTTAATGAAACTCTAATATTTCAAGGCTTCATGAAAATCTACGACAGTTAAATATTTTGAATAACAGTTTGGACAAACTAAGAAATATCTGTCTGCAACTGCATCCTTGGATTCCGTCAACTTTGACAAGGAATTATCAAGCACATACTGAATAAATAACCTAAAAGTTAACCTTGTGAAACATATCATCAGGCATCCTCACTTATACAAAGAGACACTAGCAATGAAGCAGGGCCCTGACATATATTATAAATGTCTCAAGAGTGATGTAGCGAATCCATGTTAACAGTGTAATATGTTGTGGATCACCGCTTGAAAAACAGTGCTCTAAGGGATCAAGTTTAGGCAGCTGTGCAGGCATTTAACTTGAAAGGACCCCTAGTTTGGTTTAGGTGGATGTCTTTCTTTGGGAGTTGGAGACCATTTGCTTGTTTTGGCAAAATTCCATGAACAGCTCTGCTCTTTTTGACTGACTCACATTATGTCAATATGTACTCTGGTTGCTTTCTTCTAAACACACACTATCAATGATTATCAGAGCCTTGACAGCACACTGGGGGAGGGGACTAGAGGAATGGTCACTCAGATAGATAGTTTGATGGTGGTGGGGGTTCTATTCTCTGATTTTTTTGGAGATAGGGATTGTTCCAGTTATTTCAGTATTTTAGTTTAATCTAACATTTTACATTCGTACAGCACTGTTACGATCCCTTATTCCAAGTGTCATTGTTGTGTTTACCCCTTTTAAGTAATTGTTCTCAATTTGTTTATATGCCTCAGTGGCTCTTAGAGAGGATCAGTCACGTGCATGGACCACAGCCTACAAACCCCATGGCATGGTGATCTATGGCTTGCATAGATAACAGCAGTGTATCTCATGCCAGGATACTGTGCACTGTGAGCACTGGGCAGCCTCAAATGGAGTGTAGCTCTGTGAAAGCTCTACTCATCTCACTTGGTCACACCTCACTTGGAACTCTACTGCACTATTTTTTTTGTCAGAGACCAGGTGGAACATCCGTTTTGTTGGTTTTGTGTCTCTCAGGTCTAGATTTGTGGATGTTTATAGCTTGAAGGACAAATTCTAACCCCAAACAACTACACCTTTTGGGTAAAAAGACATATGACATGAATTACATTCTTTCCCTATTCTTGATATTGATTTGTTGTAACTGTAAGGTTGCTTTTCTGATTTCCTAGGGTCTCTCATAGGTATGAGTGTGCTGACTATCACTGAAAACCTAGTAGTTTACTACAGCTAACTCTAACATTGTTTTTTTCTGTTGCTGTAGGAGCTGTATTATTTGAACATGCAAAGGGAGAGAGAACGACTCGAAAAGCTGGAGAAGAATGGCAAGAGGAGGCTCAGGGTGTGTGTTGCTACCTGCAACCGTGCTGACTACTCTAAGCTCGCACCCATTATGTTTGGTATGAAAGCAAACCCAGATGTTTTTGAGCTGGAGGTGGTGGTGTTGGGGTCTCACCTTATTGATGACTATGGGTAAGCTAACATCTTGTGCTCTTTTACCTTTACCTTTAGAGAAATTCTGTGTGAATCAGGCAATAGCTCTGTAGCTTTGAGCTCAATAGCTCCCTTAAGGTTTATGCCACGCCTATGGATTGATTCACACTGGATGTCTCTTTTAAACAACAGGCCTATGGATTGATTTACACTGGATTTCTCCTTATATCTACTGCACCATTTTCACATTTAGCCAGAAGTAGACAAACCTTTATGTCTGTGCACTGTTTATGATCCCTTTTTTGGCATTTATTTATATATTCCCTGTTTCCACAGAAACACATTCCGTATGATTGAACAAGATGAGTTTGACATAGGCTCTAAGTTGCATACGATTGTGCGAGGGGAGGATGAGGCGGCCATGGTAGAGTCTGTTGGCCTGGCGCTTGTCAAGCTGCCCGATGTCCTCCAGAGGCTCAGCCCTGATGTGCTGATCGTCCACGGTGACCGCTTTGATGCTCTAGCCCTGGCCACTGCCGCAGCCCTGATGAATATTCGCATCTTGCATCTGGAAGGAGGAGAGGTGAGGGACAGAGGAAAGTAATTAACAGCATTTGCTCTGGTCATTTTCACACTCTTTACACTCGTCATCTCATGTCTGCACGCCTCCCCTACACCTCAGACTGTGTTTTCATAACTCTTGCCATCTTTCTAGATTTAGAAAAAGTCCTGATCACACCCTCCTGTGGTTCTAGGTGAGTGGCACTATAGACGATTCCATCCGCCATGCCATCTCCAAGCTGGCACACTATCATGCTTGCTGCACACGCAGTGCCGAGCGCCACCTCATTGCAATGTGTGAAGACCATTCCCGAATCCTACTGGCTGGCTGCCCCTCCTACGACAAACTTCTGGCTGCACACAAAAGGGATGATTATGCTGATATCATCAAAGCTTGGCTGGGTATGTCTTGACAAACTTCCTTGTAGAAATATTTGAGGAAATTTTGTTGAACACAGCAACATATTGTGTTATGTAGAACTGAGAATAGGAAGTGACACCACATCTCTGGACACCAACATCTCCATAACTCTACAGTTGATGATTAAAAAAATAATAATTGCAGCATTGTACATTATCCCCAGTCCATGTGTGTGTGTTTTTTTTTTTCCAATCCAAAAAGCGATGAGCTTTGTACAATTTAGACAAAAAAAAACCCTAACAAAGGTCATTAGAATCTAATAGGCCTAATTGAAGTACAATAAAAGCACTTGTTTTATTATACTATAAAACACAAGATAACAGTAACAATCAGATCGGATAACCTAGCAGACATTGTCAGGGCCATGCAGAGACCTTTGGAGGGGCAGGTGCTCAAAGTTAAAAAAGGGCAGATTTGAAACACCATATAGCAACATATCTTACAAAATAATGTTCTGGACTGTCGCAACCCATATTCATGAAGAATGCAACATGTAATCACAACATAGGCTACCATATCAAGATAATATAAGATAAACTTTATTTATCCCACATCAGGGAAATTCACTCAGCAAAAAAGACAGACAGTAAACACAGTTACACAAGACAAACACGGATTAATAAGGGTACCCATGGGAAAAAAAACTATAGGCTGTAGTCTATGTGCATTTTGTACAAGAAAAGACTATGGAGATAATGTAGTGAAGGCTAAAGAATATTCCTTGTTGCAGGTGGTTAAATAAATTAATACAATGTATAGTCAATAAACTGATACAGTACAGATTTTAAATAGGGTAAAATAACTATTGTTCAGGATAATGCACTAGTGTACAGTCCATTGGCACTAGATGGTGGGGGCAATAGTGGTTGAGTAGTACAAGTAGAGGTAGTTATAGTGCTACAATACAACTTTGTACAATACTTTGTTGAACAGGCATTGTCCACATCTGACATCTTTGCGGTGCAAAGCAAGCGTAGTCTGTTTTACCTGATGGGGTACATTGAAAAGATTTTGTTGAGGAGGATGGAGGGAAGGCTGCTGTTGTTGATATTGCTGGAGGTAGGCACTGATCTGAGAGTGTAGCAACTAAAAAGAGCATGAGAGAGATAGCTGATTAAACGATTTTGTGATCATCATGACAAGATGCAAAGACAACTGATAGCTACTGGAAATACTTTTTTTGAGCTACATTAAAACATAGCCTACTACTTAAACAACTAATTAATCTAATTGTGAAGCATTAAGGTTTTTTTTGTGCTCACAAATGAAAGTATCAGCAGTAACATTAATCAATTTGCCTATGTGCAGTTAAACTAATAATGGAGTTGGTATTAGCTCAAACACAATTCTATACAACACATTCTATGAAGTCCGGTTTATTTCATCAATCAGATGAAGAACAAAAACAAATGTAGACTCTTTTTTTTCTCGGTATGCCTAAAGCCCTTTTTAAAGTATTGTGATGGCCTTGGCTTTATTTCAATTACTTCAAAAGACAAACCACCTACTACTGTACATAAACTGTAAGATATCGGATGAACGGACATCACAACAGACCAAACTAAGAATTGCAAAAAAACACCTGTGTTGAATTTTTTTTTTTTTTTTGGAGCACGGTTTTTCAGGTAGCGTTAACGTTAGTTTACTGTACTGCCCCAGTTGCCTAGAAGGCACGGGCCTGAATGTTAGCAAAAGCAGCACAAAGCCCCAAGTCACATCCACCTATTCTGGGTGTCAGACACGCACACGCGCGCTCGCAAAGCTCACACAATATTCCCACGGCACTGTCTGTCATCTTACAAGAAAACAATGTGCACATCGCACTATGAATGCCGCTGCAGAACCTACTCACCGGTCCTTGGCGGTCGCTTTATGTTTTGCTCCTTCAAGTCTTCAGGGCTGCAGCGCCAAGCTTCAGGGCAGGTCAGGGCACGTTTACGCGGATCACATGATTGAGCGTATAGCCAGGGTATCGAAATTATCATTAGGCTATGATTTTTTTTTGAAGGGCTACAGACAGGCTTTCTCACACACATATTTAAATAAATAAATAAATAAATAAATAAACACACATTGACAAAAGGGCACTTTGGGCATCAAGGGGCAAAGGGGCAGGTGCTCAAGCACCTCTCGCCCCCCCCCCC
>JAGFZM010000381.1:347514-529030 GCA_017657215.1 Limnothrissa miodon | reverse complement strand
TGTTCAATATAGAGAATAGTACATGGGCATTGTTTGTTTGTTTGAAAATTTCTGACTTTTATGGGTGTAGCATGTCTCTGGTGGTCTATATAAACATTTGAAATGTGCCATTTCATCTGCGTTTCTATTTTATCACTTTATTGGATTAGTCTCTGTGGTGTACTTTGGTTGTTGGAGATTTCTTTTTAACTTTTAAGCAGCAATATCATCCATTATTATGTCATTTGTGATTTATTATATGATCGTAAAATTGTTCATTAATTAATCTACAGTGTGATTTTTGAGGTTGGTTCTGTGAGAGAGCTTGTAATCAGAATCGTTGTATTGCTCAAGTACTAATTATTGAACTTTACTCCAATGAATAATTTTTCCATGGACAGGAGACGGTGTCAAAGAACAAGACTACATTGTGGCATTGCAGCATCCAGTGACAACAGATATTAGAAACTCCATAAAGATCTATGAGCTAATGTTGGATGCCCTTGTCTCATTCAACAAGAGGACATTAATCTTATTTCCAAACATTGATGCTGGTAAGACCAAGATTTGTTGTATCCTACTCTTCTCCTTTAAAACAATGCTTATACCTTTTCCCCATAATTCACTTGCTGTTGTCTTTTCAAATCTAAAAAATAGAGATATTTGGCAAGTGTTACAAGTGTTGCAATGCTGAGACAGTTGAAAACTAATGTATGCATAATTTGTTAACTGAATCTATAAAATGGAAACCAATGCATGTGCTTTATGAAAGTACAGTGAAATGATTGCTGCGGTTCCTATTCATACTTAAGTCTGTCATAAATGACGTTTTGTGTCAGCTCAAGGCATTTGTATAAACTTAAGTTGGAATATGTTGCTTTATAGGATAACTGTATGTTATTATAAAAGACTAAAACACAGCCATGTAAACACAAATCTTATTATGGGCAGATAACTGGACCAAACTATAGATAATCTCCGTACTCTCCGATAATCTTCATTATATATATACTTCATGTTATAATTGCGATGATGAAGAAAGCACAGAGATATCATAACCAACAGATTTGGTAAACATATAAAATGTTGGCCAGATTTCTGCAAAACATTAATTTGGTCACACAGTATAGATGACCTGGCTGATATTGGGTTTTATTTTTAGGCGTTGTGAGGCTTGGTGACTGATTGTGAAACCAACCACATAATTTCTGTTATGTTGCAAGTTCATATCAAATGTTTTGATCACATCAAGATCAAGCTCACACCTACACTTGTGTTTGCTTGGTGTGTCTGTATAAACTGTGACTATAATCCTCCCAACATTTTGATAACGGTTACCTAACGTAATAATATGGCTTTGGTATTTATAATCTTTTGACCGGCCCAATTTCACCTGAAGTCTCACCATCAATGACTTTTTAAAGAACTTAAATAAAACCAAAAGATTAAAAAAAAAAATCAATAGCATCATGATTGTAGTTTGTCTTTCCTACCACGACAACTTGCTTTGGACAGATTGACCATAGATGTGCCACTTCTTTCCACAGGTAGTAAGGAGATGGTGCGTGTGATGCGCAAGAAGGGTATTGAGCAGCACCCCAACTTCCGGGCCGTGAAGCACGTACCCTTTGAACAGTTCATCCAGCTGGTTTCCCACGCGGGGTGCATGATCGGCAACAGCAGCTGCGGAGTACGAGAGGCAGGAGCCTTTGGCACCCCCGTCATCAACCTGGGCACCAGGCAGACGGGCCGAGAGACAGGTGTGTGGACGTCCAACAAACCACACTCATCATCTTGCACCATATGAAGAGATAGCTAATGAGACAAAAATATATTTTTTTTGTTGAAATGTTTATCATTATTGCTGTGTTTATCATTATTGCTGTGTCATTCAGTGGCCAGGACTTGTCTTATGCTATATATTTTGTATGCTAATCAAATACTTTTCTTTATGATGTATGATTTCTTTGTTGGATAGGGGAAAATGTTCTCCATGTCAGAGATGCAGACACTCAGAATAAAATACACCATGCGCTTGAACTACAGTTTGGAAAACGATACCCCTGGTGTGTATACAGTGATTTACACTGAAAAGTTTTTACATGTTTACTGAAGTATTCAAAACAAATTGCAGCTGTTAAAATTTCCCCATTTACATATTTTCTTAGCTCCAAGATCTATGGTGATGGAAATGCAGTTCCGCGTATCCTCAAGTTTCTTCAGTCCATCAACCTGGATGAGCCACTGCAGAAGACCTTCTGCTTCCCTGCAGTAAAGGATTGCATTTCTCAGGACATCGATCACATTCTGGAGACTCAGAGTGCCCTTGCTGTGGACCTGGGAGGCACCAACCTGCGTGTCGCCATAGTCAGCATGAAGGTGAGAGGCATGACTCTGGCCACTGGGTGGAAAATGCTTTTGGGTCACCATTAGTGGTTTGATGTCCATCACCTTACATGTGGCTCAATGCTGTAGGTGCCCAGCGCTTTTAGAGACAACAACTTAAATCAGGCTCACTATCAGGTACCAGGACTTTGCCTTTTTGGTCTGTGCCTGACTATAGACTATTTAAGTAAAATTTATTTCAAGCATGCCAAAACGGAAAGGTGATTTAATGGACTTAATCTGTTGGAAGAATGTGAAGACTGAATTTTGTGGGTGGCAAATCCATCTGCTGAGGCATAATCAAAAAAATTTCAGGTCATTTAAAAAAGCATGTTTATATTTTTCCTTTCTTTTATTGGTGATCTTTGGTTCCACCCCTCTCAATCAATTCTTTGTAATTCCCAGTCATGTGCTTGTTTCTTGCTGCTGTGGGGTTGTTGACAGTTGTCCTCTGCCTCCCTTCAGGGTAAAATAGTGAAGAAGTACACCCACTCAAACCCTAAAACCTATGAGGAGAGGATTGAGCTCATTTTGCAGATGTGCAAAGAGGCCTTCATTGATGCTGTGCATCTTAATTGCCGAGTCCTTGGAGTTGGTTTGTTGCCCTCTACTCTATTACCTATGATCTTTACTTAATGTGTAGCCCTTTACTCCTTTGTATTATAGTGAGAAGCAAACTCCTCTGCCCGGCCTACATCCCTTTTTTGTGTAGTTTGAGAACAGTATGCTAAAATCCACTTTCTCATTTACTCTTTGGCAATCCTCTCATTGGTACCTTTGGCAAACCTCTCATTGGTGACTGGAAGTTCCTGAGTGTATGTGTGTGTGTGTGTGTGTGCATCCTTTCTGACAGGTGTGTCGACTGGCGGCCGAGTCAACCCCCAAGAGGGTGTGGTGCTCCACTCCACAAAGCTGATTCAGGAGTGGAGCTCAGTGGATCTCAGGACGCCAATTTCCAATGCGTTGCACCTGCCTGTGTGGGTAGACAATGATGGAAACTGTGCTGCCTTGGCTGAACGCAAGTTTGGCCATGGAATAGGCATAGAGAACTTTGTCACCATTATCACAGGCACAGGTATAATCTGACTGCTGATAAAGAACACACATTTGTAAAGTGACGGACAAGTCTGAATGCCTAGGTCTCTATTGCCAAGATTATTAAACAACAAAATAGTGTAATTGAAAAATCATCTTCAACCTCTGAAATTGGGCATCATAGTACAGTTTATACTATGAGGAGTATGTATATATTAAGTAGGTTTATATACAAAGACTAAGATGACATGCAAGTGTAATAACTTGTATAAAACCACTGTAGTACTAATAAAAGTACCAGCAGTCTATGTAGCACATTTTAATGCAAAGGTGCATCACACAGCTCGATATAAAGACGTTTAAACAATCGATCAAGGAACATATTAGTACCTGTTTTGCATCATTTTAGTTTTTAACCCCTGTATATGTGTATGTGTTTGTTTGTTTTGAAATGAACAGGTATAGGTGGGGGGATTGTCCAGCACAATGAGTTGATCCATGGTAGCACATTCTGTGCCGCAGAACTTGGCCATATTGCAGTGTCTCTGGACGGTCCAGAGTGCATGTGTGGTAGCCGCGGCTGCATCGAGGCATATGCATCTGGCATGGCCTTGCAGAAAGAGGCTAAGAGATTGCACGATGGTGAGAGTCATGTACTAGCATCCCTCCTCTCCCACACATCCAGATGAAATAACACATGTCCTGCTAATAATGACTCTTACCAGCACCTCATTGTCCTGTCTTATGTGCCTGCAGAGGACCTGCTGTTTACAGAGGGAATGACTCTGAAAAAAGAAGAATCAGTTAATGCTATCCACTTGATCAATGCTGCTCGCTTGGGTAACTCTAAAGCTGATGCTGTACTGAGAACAGGTATGTATGGTATGTTAGATTTGTATGTTAGGTTTGCCATTACTGATTGGCCTAGCTGCAGGTCTGTGCAATGATGATTCAGCTACAGCTATGTCATTCTAATAGAATGTCTTTGCTATTTATAGCTGGCATGGCGCTGGGGGTGGGCATCATAAATATTCTTCACATGGTCAACCCAGCCATGGTCATTCTCTCCGGCGTTCTGGCCTCTTTTTACGAAAGCCCTGTGAGGCAGGTCATCAGCCAGCGTGCTCTCACCTCTGCAAAGGACGTCAAAGTTCTGACCTCTGACCTGGATGAGCCTGCCCTATTGGGGGCTGCCAGCATGGTGCTGGATTATGCCACACGCAGGACTTACTGAGGGTCCCACCTGGAGAGGCTCTTCTTCCACAGCATCCTCACCCATAACATTTGACCTTCTGGAACCAACCACCTCCCAGACTATACACATCCATACTTGTGGCAATGATCTTTGAACCTACTTTTTGACCTTTTTTTGTCCACCTGGACCAGTACCTACCTTGCCTGTGCTTATTTTACACAGGGCACCAATGAGGTGTGTGCCGCCTACCAACTAGCAGAGGGCTTCGCCTCTTGGATGAGAGAGCTACCGCATTCTTAACCAATGATACCTGCAGGTGCTGCTGCTTTGTCTAGTGACTGATGATCATTTACAACTGTGTCCCCTGCTGTGTTTCCTGTACATGTCTCCAACAGTTTTCTGAAGAGAATTCAAGAATTGCTAATGTTACGCCCTGATGGTTGTGCTTGGGATCAATCAGCAGTCATTCCAGGTGTGGGACAGGAATTGTGGATGTCCACAGCTTTTTTCCGCACGGCTTCTGGAAAGGACCATTTTGCGTTAAGAACGCAATGCAGTGCTACATAAAGTGCTAGGTAGTATTGTAGGTAGAAAGCTTGAAATAGATATGAAATTGGAATGGTCCTCAGTTGAGCTTATACCTTTGTCCAACAATCCTTTGGGATCTCAAAGCAAAGCTGAGTTTGTGCAACCACCTCATGACCCATTCTAAAATTTAGAGTGGGTCATAACAAAACATACCAAAATATGACTGTATATACAGTACTATGTACAATCTAGCAAATTGTACAAAAAATACCTATACCTATAAATAACAATGGCAGTCAAGAAACAATCTAACGCCATGTTGCAGTACTTCCTCAGTATTGTTAAAAGGATACTCCACCATTTGTGGAAATACTCATTTCTTTATCTCCCTACAAGGTAAACAACTATTACCTTCCTCCAGTTGAACCAGCCATTCTCTAGCCTAGATCTGTGAACCTGATTAGAGCAGTAGGATGTCGCTCAAAATTCTGAATATTCTGATATTTTTCCGAAATGAAATATTGACTCTTCTGCATAGTGTGTCTATATGCTCATTCCAGAGCAGCATTCAGGGAAGCTTGCTACCACATCTGAAAATAGTTCCTGTGACCAAGACAAGTAGCACAATCAACTAGATGTTATATTCAATTGCAAAGTTTCTTGATTATTACACAGTATTGTTCCATGTCATATCTGCCTAGAAATTGGGCACGTTTCAGAATTCCTAGTTACTTTTGAGCAGAAGCTGCTGAGCAAGATGCTAATGGTCTAATCTGATCCAGTGATCTATGTTAAGCACTTGTGAAATTGACAATTTAATTTGCCTTCACGCAAGAGCAATACACTGCAGGTAGTAAATATAGCAGTGTAACAAGTGGAATTATCCGTGGATTGTCTGGAACAGTGTATGGTGGCGTATCCCTTTAACTGAAAACTACATTTTTGAGTTTCTTTTCATGTTGGTCAAATTATGTAAAAAAAAATATGAGCTTGAAAAAGTTGTGAAAATGGTTTTTAAACACCACAACTGGCAGACAAATCATGACACTTGCCTTCAGTGCTTTTGGTAGTAAAATGTGAATTAGTTTGTGGGATTATATGACCACATCTGTGGGAATTTGTATTTAGCTATTTGTGTGTGTATCATGTAATTTAATTTCCAAATTTTAATTTGGCAGATGTGCCTGATGACTGTTGATGTAAAGATGAAGATGATTTAGTAGACCATATAATTTATCCAGCCTCTATTACGTTTTTTTTTTTTTGTTTGTTTTTTACTTTTGCACAAGAAAAGATTATGATTCTTAAATTGACCTTTTTACCACATCCCTGGGAACAATCAGTAGCTACTGTGGACATTCTATGTTTGTCATGCACCATAATCATTAGCTACTGTGGTCAGAATGTTTTGTGTCATGCACTATAATCAGAGGAGTGTTTCTCAAATCATGGCGATTTTTTGTTTGTTTGTTTGTTTGTTTGTTTGTTTGTTTGTTTTGTTTTTTTGCCATGCAATTTCCCATTGCCAACCAAGTTATGAACTAGTTATTTTCAAACACCTTTTTAATCGTGGACCTGGCATTAGTAGCCTGACTTCCATGACTAATAAGCTCGTAGCTGAGTAGTGAATAGAAATGTGCAGCAACTGGCTCCATTCGGACAGACTAGCAAAATTATTATGATGCAAAACAAATGTTGCATTCAAGTAAATAGTAAAATCAGGTGCAAAAAGCTTGAACCTGCATTACTTTGCAATCTCTTGCAACTATACTTTGCTCAGCTATATATTGCATCTGCTTCATTTCTGTACTTCTGTTTTGAAACGGTATTTCTTTTTCTTTTTTTTTAAATAGGTTTTGGAGCTATATTTGCCTTGTAAAAATAAAACAAGTTTCATTCCAACTAATTTACTACTGCTTAATCTGTAATTTTATTCATGACAAATTAAGTTAGTGTGAAATGTTTATTTTATTTGTAATTTATTTTAATTAGTTAATTAACTTTTGAGAGTAATAGAAAGTCATGGTCACTTAGGGGGCACACAGACACACACTCACACTCACCATAGCAATGATTTAAAAAACAAATTTACAGATTAAGGGAGCATCTTGATACACCTTGCCTTGTTGAGTTTTTTTTTTTTTGCATTCTGTCAGAACCTATAAAATGAGGTGGAAGAGCTACTATGGCTAGATATGTTTGTTTGTTTTTTTCTCTGCTTTGGCATTTCCACCATTTCATAGCCTCACGTTGGCAACTAGCATGTCAGAAAGTTAACGTAGTGAAGCACAAAGCATATCCAAGACTTTGTGATAAAGTGTAGTGTCGTAAGATTTTTTACCAAGTTGATGGAAAAATCAAGTCACCAGATGATTCAATGGATGAAAAGCAATCACAAGGAACTTTATTATCACAAGCGCCCGGAGACCAAAATGTCTGCCTGGGCATCATTGGTCAAAACCTTTTATAGTCAGATAACATGACACAAATAACATTTCCTTAAAAGGCAATGCTCTTCTCTACTTAATAACACAGAAGTTTTCTCCCTGTCCATGTAGGCACAGCTGCAGCTTGGCCTTATCACTTCTAAACCCAAATAGGCCAAAACGGCCTTGTGCTTTCGTGCCATCCTAGAGGACTCTTTGGCGCCGAGAGTCGAAGAGGGTGTCAAAGGCATTGCTTTATTACAGGCTAAGACTGGCCTAACCCTGCTGCTGTCCTTCACAACAGTGAGAAACTCACCCAAACTCATATTGTTGAGAAGAAACAAACATTTTGAGGATAATCATACAATGATTATTAAGTCAACCCACACATTGTTTTCAGAACACTCTGTTACAGGTCACTTTAACTTTCTTTCATTTAAAAACTGTTTCACCAACCAAAGCTGATTCATTTACCTCTTATAATGTTCTGATCATATGAATAAAATTAATCAAACACTCTTTTAATTAATACACTCAACATATAATTAAGACAATTCAAAATTCCCCCACAGTAGCCTACTCTTGGTGTTGGCTGAATGTGTCAGTAACAATCTCTAAACACGCTGTCACTCACACTGAGACATATGAAACCCCCATACAAACTCTAGTGCTCCAGAAAGATACACACCCCAGTCCCTGCATGAAATTATGTTCAGTGCATGAGTCAGTGCAAATGCCTTTGCCTGATAATTAAAGAGGCCTCTTATCTCTCCCGCAACGAAGCAGGCTGTTAGATCTAAATTAATCAAGTCTCACACACATAAACACTATTATTTTTTTGTATGATGTTGACAATTTCTGAATATATTCCCAGTTCCCGAATATATTGTACGTAATATGGGATGAAATGTAGCCTACACTATTACAGGACTAGCACGATCTTTCAACTAGTTTGCTGTCTCCCCGTAACTAACAAGTCATTTGCCACATTTTTTCTTTCTGTTTATGTGCATAAACCAGTTAATGTGATATTTTAGGGTACGTATGGCACGCTCCCTGGCCGCATCTCTTTTCAGCATTTGGGCTCGTTTGTCAGTAGGTGTGTAAAATATGTAGATTATCCTATTGGGTGTGTTGATGGGATTCCATAGTTTTATTTTTGTGCACAAATATAATGTTGGTGACGTCACAATCTCAACAAAATTCTGTGGACCCCCTGTAATCTCTAGCGCCCCCCTAGGGGGTTCCCGGACCCCAGGTTAAGAACCACTGATCCACTGCCTATCTATCTGTCTTCCAAAGTGATCAAAAAGGGGCGTGGTGATAAGAAACTACTCTCTGTGACTCTGCGTACGTGTAACGATCATGGCAACAGGATAATAAAAAGCCACATAGGAACTAAAACGCAAATACAACTTTACATTACATTACATGACAGGTAATCATTTAGCAGACGTTCTGATCCAAAGGAGGATATAATCAAGTTACATAAGAAACCTTAAAGGAACATTTTTAGGATATTTCCACATTGAAGTAAATTATCATTAAAGTTAACTACTAGCTAACTAAATTTTTATTTTTTTCACCGTTGGAGTTAAGTCCAGAGCTGAGAAAAGATTATGTTAGAGAATTTTTACTGGCTTGTATGTCTTCTAGTTAGTAGCTTTGCTTCGGCCTGTTTCGGCCTCGCTATCCAATCATCATTGTACAACCTGAGGGTCACGGGACGTGTACGCGAAGTTTAATCATTTCATTGGTCTTTTGAGTATACCTCGTCCTATGGTTGGACAGTCGCCCGATCATTCAAAATATTCTGCATCCTATTGGTTTACTCATTGTTTCCGTTTGCGCTTCTCCCTTAGCTTTGCCCTCGTCGACAAGAGGATTGCCTACTGGCCATTTTATAAACACACTCTTAAAAATATTAGATCTATAGTAACGTATAGGTAGACATGGATGATTTTGATATGCTTAGCGCACCGCAGTCAAATGCTGGTAATGGTGTAGGGACTGAAGAGGATCCTGCTGCAGCTTTCTTGGCCCAGCAAGAAAGTGAGATCGCGGGGATTGAGAACGATGAAGGGTTCAGCATCCTGGACAGTGGAGAAGTCCCCTCTTCTCTTAGCAATAATCTGACAGATCAGGATGCTGCTGGTACGTGGTTTGACTGGCTGGTTTTATTTTGTTATGGTTGCAGTCATATATAAAATATGAGCGTATTTATCTTTGAACAATAAGGGCAATTTAGCGTTACTTCGCATAGCGCTAACATTAGGTCCATTTCATTGTGTTAGCACTGGTGACAACGTTAATTATTTTGTGTCAGTAATCAGTGTGTAAAAGAATACGTTACCCTGGGAGCGCCCTGGCAATCGTAATACAGACAGTAATGTTAACATTGCACCTGTAACGTTAACGTTACGTTAATGTGGGGATCTCAGTCTCTTGGCCATCTCGATGTTTGAATGAACGGTCGTCGTGATGATAACGTTACAAGCAAGGAAATTGGTGTGTAATATGAACACGGTCATAATTTATTTAGTTTAATCGTATGGAGGGTTATGTGAAAAGTTTACTTGTCAGTTTTGTTTGTAAATACATTAACTGAAATCGTTGATGTTACCGTTATTTGCGCTGGTCATCGGGACCGACTTTAATGTTAACGCTAGCTATCACAGTTTTATGGCCACGAAAGCGAACTAAAAGATGAACGGCCACTGTTAATTCGATTAACCCCCCCGTCAGTATTAAAGAATCTTACTGGGTACCTCACTAATACATTTAGTCAGTTCTGTGGGTCGCTTAATTGATTTAATGATACTCTGCCCTTTACGCACAACCTATCCAGACAGATCATGGCAATGTTACTGCCAGCTACCAGCTAACTAGCTATGTCACTTGCCCAGGTTCTGGCTAACCTAGGTATCGAACTGCTTCTCCAAAGCTCAATGCGTCGTTTACGTTGCACCACGACCTTTGTACCAGCAGAGACGATCAGCGTTTTCTGTTTCCTCAAAGTAGGCTGACACAGCTCAGTGGTTTCCTGTCGCTTTCAAGGGTTTGGTCAATGTGCACATTTCAGAAAAAAATATAACAGATGACGTTTGTCTGGTTGGTTTAATCATGGTAGACCTTGTGAATGCGACTGATGTGAAATCCTCAAAGCCAGAATAGGCACGAATGGTTTGTTCTAAAGGATGTTTTGAAAAGCAGTTATGCCTTCTAATGCCTACATACATTTGTTATGTATGTGCCAAGGTCGATTTCTATTCTACCGTCGTTGTTTATCCACAATGTGTACAAATGACCTTGTAATTTAACTTGCCAGTGTGCAGCATCCCTCTCATACGCCTCCGGTTCCTATCTCTCACTGGCTTCAGTGTTATTCTGACTGGAATGTTTAAATAATTGAGTAAGGAGATGCAGTTACACAAAGCCACCAGGTGTACAATAATATTTAAGGCAAAGTCATTGTGAGAGACCAAAGTGACTTAAATTTCGTCCTCCTGACATTCTTAGGCCAAAGTTACTCAATGTATTTATTAACAGGGATTTAAAAAAGGTTTTTCACGTTCAACCAGTATTCAGACTTGTTTAAATTAAATATTTGCGCGATTGTCAGTAATACAAAGTTTGGTTGTTTTCTTGCCAGTCAGTGATACTTCATACCATGATTCTGAGGATGGTAAGATGCTGTCCTTGCCTCTCTGTGCAACCTTTTTTTAACATCCAGATGAATACACATATTGGAAATTCTGGTTAAAATCATATATTTGCATCTTGGTGGATGTAATCACCTAGAAATCACAAACAAGCCAAAATATCCCAAATTATCAAATTTCTGTGAGTTCTATGTTCATGAGACAATTTAGCCTTGTCAGCAAGCATAATTATCTTCCTTTGTTAAATTGTGGTGAAATACAAGAAGTTAATTTAACCCTAGTCTACCTCTTGTCGAGCTGTGTTAACAAATAAATCATATATTTATTTATTGTATAGGTGGAGCATTGAATGGAGATGTACATGAGGTAAGGTGGATCAGTGAATTTCAAAACAGTTTGTTTGAAATTTTAAATAAGAACATTGTATGTAAGCACAAAATAAATAAAAATGTATTTGAATTCCTTTCAGGAGAGCAATGGTCCATCTGATGCTTATGCCGCCATCTCCAATGCTGACCGCTTACAAGCTGAACCAGAGAGTCTACGCAAGTGGAGGGAGGAGCAGAGAGAACGTCTAGAGCTTTTGGGTGAGCATTACACAACTCTCCCCTCCTACACACACACACACACACACACTGTACTTTTCGACGTTGCCTTGTCTTCTGAAGAGGCTAACTACATTTCTATTTCTTCCATACAGTAGATGTGAACTACGTTCCCATTTCTTTTCTAAATACCACATTACCATATCTTCTCGAAATGCTACCCACATTACCATTTCTTCAAGATCCTAGATGCATTGCCTTTTTCTCTAAAAGCTAGCCATATCCCAAGTTCTTCTTTAGATTCTAACCTCATTTCCACTTCTAGATGCTAATCCAGAGCCCTACACGGGTGAGTGTTCCACAAATTTTAATAGAAGGGGTGACAAATCATCCACTCTTTCAGATTTTTCAGTTTCGGGTCAGGCTGGAAGCAGGGTGAACGTGTTTTTAATGATTTCATTACATTTATTTGTCTCAGTCATTGAAATGCTAATGCAGGACATACAATGAAATGTGTTTAATAAGAGCAAAAAAATGAAAATAAATTGCATTAGTTAATAGTTAAGGTTATAAGGATCTATAGCCTATGGACCTAGACATGCTTAGTCTGCGTGTGTCCAGCACCTTTCTCAGAATGAGGCTACTTTGAAGTCGGACAGAGTAGTAAGGTCACATTTGTGAAGGTGGTTATGGCCTTCTCATGAGTGGTATAACCCACATTAGAGACCACTGTGCAGCCGAAATGATCAGTAAGTAGGGCCACCTTCCTTTGAACCTGGTCAAGGGAACTTGGCCCACTGCACAGCTCCCAGTCAAATATCTTGAACAATGCATCCAAACACACAACTGCCATGTCTGCCCGGCTCGGCTGCTTTCTGCAGCTTCCTAGATGGAGACGCTTGGTGTAGCCAGAGCTACGAAGAGTCTTGAAAGCGGAGTGTGCCATTTGAAAAGAAGCACACAGTAAAAATGCCAAACTAATCTAATCTTTCCTAACTTAAGTAGTCTGAAGTTAAACCTTTTTAACTTAAGATGTAGACTGACTAAAAATTAAACGAACTAAAAATTGTATGGCATGGTCCAGCACAGTGCTAGTTACACAAGTTAAAAAGAAATGTGAAAAAAGCTTGACTGAAACAAAACTGTTCGTTTTTTAAGAACACATTCTGAATCATGAAGTCACACCAAAACGAATAAAAAGAGAGCGTAACGCATAGAAAAAGGGTATTAAAGGAAAATCTCAATGTTCACACCACACCTATAACAGCAACATTGTTGAAATCAATCATATTCATAGCATTTCTTTCTTCCCCAACGATAAAAGTTTGACACAAAATCGGACACCATGGAGTTTTAGACATTACTTCATTCACACAACGACAGACTTAATCAAGTGCTATTCAGTGTGGACGGAAATATTGTTAAAGTTGGTTATTTGTATAGTTATTGTTTTGGGTGTGAACAATATGTTCCACAGAATGTAATATAAAATTGCATACAGTGTAGTCTGTAAAATGAATTTATTTGAGTTGCACTATTGGTCAGAGTCAGTTAATTGTATTTGAATTGTACTGTATTTCTTTTCTAGATGCTAACTCTCGTAAACAGGAGGCTGAATGGAAGGACAAGGCTAAGGTGGAGCTAGAGGACTGGCACACACGGCAGGAGGAGCAGCTGGCAAAGACCAAAGTCAACAACAGGTAATGTGTGATCCTCTTCCCTCTAACGAGTACCACCGTATAACTGGCAGTGCCAGTCATTAGTCCCTCGCCAGTCAGCTGTCATAACAGACCATCCTGCTAAGTGTAACACTTAGAACTAGTTAAGTTAGAGATGCACGTTTTCATTAGGCTGAAATAAATGAGAGCAGCTGCAATAGTGCTTATATCAACCTTGTTACCAAACTTGATTTTAGTTAAAAGTAAACAATTATGGGGCACAATATAATATTTATATCTACCGGTATGTAAGGTTATGATGATTATGGAGCACAGAGTTAAAAATGTCAGATAATATTGCCTATGTTAGGAATTTAATCCAGTCAGTCCAAGCTTCATTGTGACATAGAATAGTAGGACTTTATTTTTTAGTTGTGAATATTTTTTGTTTGTGGCCATATAAAAGAAATGTTTAATTCAGTCCTTCCCTTTGAGACAAACAAAAATAATGAAAAAATGAAGCAATATCAGTTCCAGGATAAGTCTGGCGTAAATCAACCCATAGCTTTGTTCAAGGTCACAAGTGCTGCCGGTAAAGATGCACAAAAAGGAGACAACATAATAATGAATTTGCAAACCAACAACAGACACTAACACTAACATTTCCCTATCATATTGAAACATATCTGTTTTGCTATTTGGTCTATGCTGTATAAAATTGTCTTCTTCTGCCAACAGCATTTAGTGATTTCAAACAGTAAGGACATAGGTTGAGTTATCCCAAACATGTGCTTTGAATTGCATATCTAAAATTGTCTTCATATTTTATTACAAAGTTTTTTTTCACATTTTCACTATGACCATGGGGTAAAGGGACTTATTTGTAGCCATGTTTTATTTCAGAACTGCTGCTACATTACCTGGCACTTGAAGAGTACAATTTCTACGGATATGTTATACCATTGTCTTAGAGTTTGGCATTTCCATTTTTAGCTTTGAGCAATTGATTCATGTATTGTGAATTGCAGATGCAAAATAGGTCTCTTTTCTTCTTAGAGTCGTGTCCTGTCTCTGATTCATGAGGTATACATTATTGTCCCCACACCTGTTGGCCACCAATATTAGACTCGTGGTCTAGGACTCTAGGCCTCTAGACTGTAAGGTGTCCTCCTGCATGAATATTGCAGATGCCCTTTGAGTGTGTGTGTGTGTGTGTGTGTGTGGTGACGGGTGCTCATGCACAAACACTTGTGTGAAAGTTTTCTGTAATAAGACTGTCTGTGTGCTCTGTGTTGATTGTGATATGACTGTCAATTCTGAGTGCTTGTCCAAATTGATCTTTGAGAGTGTAAGTTAGTGAGTGTTTCTTCTCCTTTTTACCGCTCTCTCTCTTTTCTCCTGCTTTGCTGCTCTCCTCTGGAACGCCTCTCGATCCAGGGTGCTGGATGAAGACTTCTACAAACAGCCCTTCTCTGAGCTCATTGGTTATGTGTATGTTGCTAAACTAACATCCTTTCTTTTCACATACATCTCGCATTAACACGCTTTTCCACCTCTTTCCTCTTCTCAGTTTTTCTTTTTCCTTTTTTTAGTCTGTGCATTTAGTTTAAGTTTTCACTCAACACCCACCTGATGGCATCGCTTGTAATTATGGAGAATGATTATTTTCTATTGAAATGCAAAGAAATGCACATTTTTCTTTAATTTATTGTTTTCCCACCAGTTCCCCCTTTTAGAATAGAAAAGGTTCAAATGAGTGTATGAACCTTTTATGAAAAGATAATAGGTTTCCGTCCATGTGACTGTGCATGATGAGTAAGGACAGGCTTTGTTCTTTCAATTAATTCTAGACCATTTTCATGCTAATTTTGTCAGGATATGCGCTCTCAAATGTTCCATCCATTCATCACTACATACCATTCCTTCATACCATCACGTGCTTATTTCAGCTCATTTTACTTGTGTGCTATAAACCATTTGTCAGTAGATGTTTGTTTTAGCACAGATTAAAGAAAGTGATTAGCATTCAGTGGTGATTTTAATGTGTCAAGTAGTTGTTTTAATGAAATATGATGAAACATCATGTTACTGTAGAGTTTTTTTCCTATCCCAGATCAGTACCTGGTAGCTGTAGATTAGTTGAGTTGTTCCAAGCAACTGTGTTTCCAGCTTTGTCCAAATGATGCAAACTCCTAACTGCTATTTATGTGTTTGCTACCATAGATCTAGTGTCACTGTGCTACGCTGTCTTTTTAATTTGCTTAGTCACAGTTGATCAAGCGGTAAAACTTGGCACCCTCTGCTATAAAGACTTGCTCTGCAGTGGAATCTAAGATGTATAAAAAATTATGCATTTCCACCAAGACTGCTAGCAGGGCTCTTTGCACTACTGAAACAGTAGTGGATTAGCCTGCCATCTCAGCACTGAACATGTGCATGTTCTTTCAGAGAGTGCTAGAGTTTTCCCGCTCCTTCTCATAGCTCCCTTGCGGTGCTACAACAGTGGATTGTTGGACACCTAGTTGCTTCTAACAGAAAACGTAGGTTGTAGGCCATATTTGAAAGACTGCTGTTTTTTCTTAGTTAGAGAGAAGCTAATTTTTGGCTTCTTAGCATTGCAGCCCTCATCTCTCCTGTTGATAGCCTACAACTCAAATTGTACCTACGAAAGCCAGCTTTTATGGCTGCAAAAATCATATTCTATCCATCTTTGTAGTTATGGAAATGATACAGCATTTTTCATGAAGGCTGCAAGCTAAGCTAACAGTTTATTTAACAGTATATTAAAAATAACCTGGTTTCAAAAACAAAAGGAAAAGAAACTGCATGCTGGCTTTGGTCATCTGCATAAAATTCATTTATTTTCATTTCTATATATCTGACTTCTGATCTGTTTCTCCTTTTTCTTTCTCTTCGCACCTTTAAGCACACACATTAACCATCCTTGCTACCGCCTAGACCAGTTAAGTAAAAATACAAACAAAAACAAACAAAACAAAAAAATACTTTTCAGGAAAAGTAGTATGCCAAAATAAAAATTGAGATGCTACATTTTTTTTCTCTCTCTCTTTCTATTTATATATAAATATATATTCTTATATATATATTTTTGCTTATTCGTAATTCTAATCCACTGCCAAATCAGGAAATGAATGTCCCTTTGTGGTGATGTGTTGGTCGACCAGTCCTGTGCTTTCTTTGTAGTTGGTTGTGACGGTGATCTTCATTGGCTTCTCATTCCCATTTTGCTGTGTGTATTGTGTACTAGTGTAGACGGGGCTCCTCCTCCCCAGAAACTGGAGTCCATGGCAGTGGAAAGGTGTCTTGTCCTAGTTGGGTGGGTTGGGTTTGGTTTGCCATGCCAGTGCCCTGTTTGACTTGCACAAGGCCACAAGCTCTTGCCTGACCTTTTAGGACAAGGTCCCCCCTTGTTTTTCTTTTTCCTTTTGGAGCTACTGAAGCTTTTTCATTAGAGATGGTTATATTTGTTACAAAAAAAACCACAATAGCAAACAATAACACATGGCTCCTGTCAACTGCCCTGCTTCTCTGCATGGAAAATCTGGCTTTTGTAAGTTGCTTGATTCGTCTTACAAACACGCCATGTTGAAGAATACTCTGCAGGACAAACGTAAATGACAGAACATTCACAGTCCATCTCAGCTCTCTGAAGTCAAAAGAATATTCTAAGGGGAAGGGAAAAGCATTTCAGTTAACTTATTTGCTCCCTGTCTGGCACTAGCTCAGTCCTTTTGACACGTACCTCTCCAGTTTTGGGGAAAAACCTGAGCTAAAAGATGTGCGACCCTGATTGGAAATGGGGCATGCTTTATATTCAAATAAAAGTGAATTTAAAATATCATCTGCTTTTTTTTGATGTGGTCACCTTGAGAGAATGTTTTTCTATGGTCGTTCTGATTTCTTGGTATGTTTGCCTCTGAGACTGACCACTCAAGTTCTTGACACACCTTTGGATCCTTCCTGCAGCTATACTCAATGGCTAACAGAAGCTACAGTGCAAACACAGAGAAATAAGACTCATCCTTTCATCAGCACAAACATTTGCTAGTAGACTTGGGTCATTACATTAACTAGTGAAATGGGAAGTCGTAAGTTGTAAACCTTTTGGTCTCTAGAAATGTAGGTGCTGCAGGCTGGAACATGAAGGGGTGTATTTGGGTGGTGGTCTGAGGCCTATGGCTCTGCATGTTACTCATTTGTGTTCCCCTCCCCAGGGCGGCGGAGGAGGCCATGGTATCTGACTTAGATGAGAACAACCCTGGAACAGAGTGGGAGCGTGTGGCGCGCCTCTGTGACTTCAACCCCAAGTCAAACAAGCAGGCCAAAGATGTATCTCGTATGCGCTCAGTTCTCATCTCTCTTAAGCAGTCCCCCCTTGTCCGTTAGGTCTGCTGCTGTGCGGGTGGGGTGGGGTGGGATGGGTGGGGTAGAGGAAGAGGGAAAGATGGAGAAAAAAAAACGCTACTGATCCTTAACTACAGCAGCCACAAGGGCAACACTACCATTCCACAGTGCACCATGTAAAACCTCTTTGTGGCTGTAGTGTCTAATGATTTTCAACCCGATTTAAAGTCCCATTGTTTCAAATAAGAAAGTGTTGTTTTTTTTTCTGAATGTGTGTTTAGTCTGCAGAGGACCAAACGTCATTATCATGTGCAAGGGTTTTTTTTTCCCCCGTTCCCATAGAGCTGGCGTGTTTGCATTATGACTATAAATCTATGCATTTCTCCATGACCTCTCCAGGAATTGGTTAATAAACGTGAGCTGTGTATTTGTCTGTATACATACAGTGTACTATATGTATCCTTGGTGTTTGTATGTTTGTACATAAAGAATACTGGCTCCTATGTATACATATGAGGACAGAAATAGATTTGTCTTAGCAGAGCTAACCTGACTTGTTGCATCACGTGTCATTCTCTATTTGAATATCATTAAAAGTATATAGAACTAGACCAGCCTTTGTGTATTTTCTGAGAGGACAACCACCCAATTACACTTTCCTGTCAAGGTGCCACCATCCTTATTGTTAAATATTGGCTAAGAGCAAATAAACTTGATGCTTCCTGGAAGGTTTGTCACATGCATATGGTTACTGTAGTGAATGTAGTGAAATAGTTCATATTGTCCATATTTTTTTTTTTTTCCAGTTCACTTCCATCAGGTTTCAGTGACGGTCCACATACTTTAAAGGACTTTTGCATCATATCCATAATTACTTCTCGGTGCATAATACGTTTTCTGTGTCATTTCCGTGGTGTAATGTTAACGATACAAAACATAATGCTAAACAAATACTGTAATTTGTGCCTACGGACAACTTTTCACTCGCCACCAACAGTGTCTGCATACTGCGAAGCACCTTTAAGGTCGCAGTATTATAAGTCACTTTTGATTTACATCAAAATATTTGATGGGCTACTTTATTTTTTACCTCTGGGATAAACATGGTAAACATGGTGTCTACATTTTTTGGCCCGGCCTGTATATCAGGCCCGGCATTTAATGCACGTATCGGTCATTAAATCAGGCCTGGTTATTAATTAGGTCCAGGCTATAATTAATGGAAATATGGTATACAAAAACCTCACACTGCCTTGAATTCAGTAGTGTTGGCATGAAATAACTTGATAAATTCTACTGGGATTTTTAATGGACAACCCATCAAGTCATGACATTTGTTTTCTTTAAATATTCTTTTTATTATCCACATGATAAGCAAAGTAACCCCCCCCCCCCCCCCCCCCCCAGCAAGTTAATTACAGACATGATTGTATCAAATTGTTCAGGATTCTGGCCCAGAATCAGAAATGAGCAACCCAGAACAGCACAGGCAGAACAGATTACCACTGTCTGAAGGACAGCAATGGCATGGGTGTTTGGTGATGGATCTCCATCAACATTTTGCCTTTTTGCCATAGTTGTCAACAATGTCCTCAGTGATACTTTCATCCTCTTCCACATCAGCTGTAACCTTCTTTCCCACCAGCTGGAAAATGTCCTCTGGTGGCGCTCCTTTTGGCTCTGCCACTTTCACACCCATCATGTCCAGGGTTAGAATGGTGCCCTTTGGAATGGTGGTCTTTGCCACAACAGATTTGCCCAGCTACAACAAAGAGTATGTGCCGGTTACAGTACTTTACCATGTAGCACACTGTGTAAAATATACAAATAAAATGCAGAAATCCTTCAGTCAGACTCCAGTTGCTCCTCAAGGGGAATTTCAAGATAGCAGTGCAGCAAGAATTTCATGTTCACGGAGCGACATGCACAATCTTCTAAGAAGAGCTTCCACTGGAGAACACTGACGTTCATCTAACTCACTTAAGGTGTGTTGCTGGGGTGAATTGGGTGTTAACCATGAATCGCACTTTGCACTTAATTTACTGCTGATCTGACTCACTTTCATGGTAGTAAATGAAAGTAGGCATATGACACCAAAATATTGATGGGTTTAGCCAAAGACTGCCAATTAGTACTGCTCAATACTCCTACAAAATCACTTGAATGGTAGAGCATTAACACCCACCTTGTCATGGCATGGCACCTCACAGGGCAGCATCTGTTTAATGCCTGTACCCAGAGCCCGCTCCACTGTGCGGATGGATCGCACAAGCTCAGCCAGCTCACTGAAGTCCAGCGAAGCTTCATGGTCACTGCCTTTCCATGTCTTGTCCAGAGTAACATGGCGCTCAACCACCTTTGCACCAAGTGCTACTGCTCCAACACTAATGCAGATTCCTGACTCATGGCCCGAGTATCCAATGGGAATGTCAGGGAACGCCTTCTGGTACTCCTGTATTATCAAGAGATTATTTGTTAACTGTATAAATGTGCATGTTGATTCATCATAATACATTCATGCATGTCAGAGACTTGAGGAGCTAATTAACATCAAACGATAGGCAGTCACCATTGTTTCATTACATATTAAATTGAGCAAGTGTCAACAAGTGTCTCACAGTGATGATCCGCAGGTTAACATTTTCAGGCTCAAGGGGATAGGCACTGGTACACTGAAGGATGCAAAAGTTCTGGTTGTGCTTCTTCACAGTTTGGTAGACACGCTGCATGGTCTCCATGGACTGCATTCCACTGGATATCACCATGGGCCTCCCTTTTATGACATGAATGAAAGCAAAAAAATAAACAGAACATTTAGCAAGACATAACCAAATATGTCATAGACCTAACCAAAATAAATGAATCAGGTCGATGTAAATGTAAATTGACCTGTAAATCAGGTCAATGTAAATCAAGCAGACTATCAAGAAAAGGCTCTGTGTGAATCAATAATTAGTTATCTTTGAAATACGTTGTTGTGTGAGTGATCATGCATTTTGAAGAGATAATACAGGTCCTGTTCAACTTTGGTTTTGATCTTTTCAGCATATTAAACAATATCCTAACCTTTCTTTGCTGTCTTTTCAAGGTAGGGAAAATTATTGGTGTCTCCAGATCCAACTTTGAAAAATGGAACATTCAGCTCATGGAGGAATTCTACAGCCATCTGAGTGAAGGAAGGCAGGTCAAATTTTGGTTAGTATTTTCACAAAAATTCAAAGCTTTTATAAAATATAACAATATAACATAACACGTGGAGCTTAAACAATGACGCAGAGCAGATCTATGACACAAAAAAAGGAAACATGACATGGACCTCCACTGCCAGAATCATCCAATATCAACATCCTCACTGACACCTGGCATATGCATCAACACTTTACCTCATCCATGCCCGATGCCGTGAAGAAGATACCAACTTCTTCAGCATACTTCTGCAGATCTCTGTATTGTTCATGGCTAAACTCTAGATGACGCTTGTGTTCCCCATACGTTTTTCCCCAAGAGTGTTTAGAGGTATAAGGTCGCTCCAAGGCACGTTTATTGAATTTGAATTCAAGTTCGCTCTTTTGAAACTTGGCACAGTCTGCTCCAGCTTCCTACATAATGACAAAAAGACAGATGGATATGATCAAAGTTAGGACTGAATGCACAATGTTCACTACTCATTCGAGCCAGAAGACCGTGTCCACCATTTCACTGACATGTTAATTGGTTTATTCAGGTAGGTTCTGATTACATTAGGCCAAACGTAATGTCACATTAATAGAGATATCCAATTATTTTAACAGGCACCAGATAGACCCCTCTAGGGCTGTGAAGTGAAATCATACGACCAGTTACATTACAAGTCAGCTACTTCGTAATCCAAGTGAACAAGCCGATTTACGTTTTTGATCAACAAAAATACACTGACAGGCTTCCCAGATATGCTGATAGATATTGTCGTAAAATCTACCTTGGCAAGTTTAATCATTTTCTTTGCGATTTCAATATCTCCTTGATGATTCTGTCCAATTTCTGCAATGATGAAGCAGGGATGGTTACCCCCGATTATTCTTCCTGGACAAAGCTCGAATTTAACAGGCATCTTGAAGATCTTGCAATTTCCGCGTAAAATCTAGCACGCTTGAGCCTTTATGTGTATGACACAGAAAAAGATTTCTAGAGGTCCACGTCTTCTCACCCCTTAATACTTCAGCGCAACCACGCGAATTTCTGGGCGGAGAAACCCACACTTCCACTCTCAGAACACTTCCGTTGTGGTACTGCACTCTAGGGGTGCTCGCGGACGAGTCTATAATGTGACCTAAGGAGCTGCACACACAGATCTTTGGAAATATTTTTCTTAAACAAATGGTGTGTTAAAAACACAAATAAGAACCTGCGCAAATGACACATAGTCCGTCTTTTTTTATCGTCCCTGATTGCTTAAAAGCACAGCATTTGTTAAAATCACATGACATCATGCATACTAGACCTTTGTCCTTCATTGACCAATCCACATCCAGTAGATGGATGCTAGCAGAGACTGGGTAACACCCATGGAGATATAAAGACGTGTATGTCTGCTGGATTGTTTTCCCTTTTTTATGGCCAATCCCCATAAATCTCTCGGAATCCACAAATCTACTTGGATTTCGTTGATAATATGCAAATAGAACAATGTAATTTAGCCTTTTAGCTCAATGGATGTCCATTGATTTTGGACTCGCCCGTTATCGCCCCCTAGGTGAGCTGTGGACGTTAGGGTCCTCGTCTTCTTCTTCTTCTTCCAGTAGCGCGTCATATCTTTTTGTTTTAATACCGCCACCTACTGAACTATGACAGGAGTGTAACATTAAATTATAAAACGTGCAATAATAATAATAATAATAATAATAATAATAATAATAATGAATTGTTTTAAATCAACCTAGTTAATAATGAAACATCTCACTCTTACATTGGGCATGGCTTTTTTGCCTTTAATCAGACAGGACAGTAGAGAATGTCAGGAAATGAATGGGCGAGAGATTGGGAATGATTAGGAAAGGACCTCGGGTCCTTATACCTGGCCTTATGGCTTATACCTGGCTAAACAGGTACAGGAGTTTATTTTCTTCCCACCAACATTTACCTTATCATAGTGTCACACATATCCCATAACACTGCAAAACTCGTTGCTACTATTCTGGCACCAGGCAACACCATACACCATGTCCAAAATTCTATGAACTTACTTCACCAACAAAAGCAGAAAACTGAAGATAGATCCAGATGGGACCATGTTATGATGTCACATCCCTATTCCCTGCAAAACCCCAGTTGTTTAGCTGAAGACTATGGCTCCACCTACCACCATCCACATGTAAACTCTATTCTTTAGTCTGTTGATTTGTTTTTGTAGTCCAAGACAGGTTTTCTTGGTGTTGAGGGTTATTTTGCTGTAGTCCCATCCTGTCCTCAGGCATTGAGACGGTAGCTCATCATTGGTGATGAGCCCAACCAGAGTGCTGTCATCAGCAAATCTGATGATGGTGTTGCAGGGATGCGTGGGGCTGCAATCACTGGTGTAGACGTTGTCTTTAATGACTGTTGCATTACTCTTTGTATATCCTCACTGGCCTTAAGAGCATGCTATTCCATTAGCACTTAAGTTTTCTCCCTCCAACACTAATGCACTACTCTATGGGGACCACCCCAAAACATTTCACACACACACACACACACACACACCCTATAGGGTAAAGTAGGTCTAATCTTTCTCTAGGTCTAGTCATTCTATAGATCAATATAGCAAAATAAAACACCAGATGAAAATGATAGTATATGCACACTCACTTTTACAAAATAAGATTGCCTCAATCCATATCTCATTCAAAAATGGAGGCTAAAAGATTTATAATACAGACTGCATTTATTATGTTGCAACTGTGTACATATGCATAGGCAAATTCCGCTTTACGCGTTTTAACATCAAAACAGCATGATCAACCTCATTCTATTGTATACTGTAGCTGTATGGCTCTCCGCAGATGCATTCACTCATAATTAAAAGGCTAAATGAGTATTTAAATACTGATTATATCTTGCCATACTGAAACAAAGGAATAGCAGCATTGATATTTGCTATAAAGGAGAACTTGATTTCCTCCTGTAAAACAAAAATATAAACCACTATGTCTAGGTTGTTTTTCCTGAGATTTCAACAGTAATTATTAATTACTTTGGCATATTGACCCGATTAACCAAAATGCAAGACCAGGTTGGACTGCAAAAGTGGTGGCAAGTTTCTTTTTGTGTCATTTGTTTCATTTGTCTTCTCTCACAAACTGCTTTTGACCAAGGGCCGAATAACATCCCAGAGGTATAGCTCATCCCTTCCTGTCCTCCTGGAGAAAGTGTGATTCTTTGGGGGGGCAGGCTGGCAACTGTTATCTGCAGCCAGGTGTCATTTATTTAGGTAATTAGAGTTAAAGTAAATAGACGTGCTGTAGCTTAGGCCTCGGTGTGACTGAAATTGGAGTACTGGTGTAAATGAAGAATGTGTAAATGTGTCCTCTTTGTTACTGGCTGTTTTGAGAGCCTATGTATTTACAAACCTCATATTGCTGACTGCACCTTAAAGAGGATTTGCCAGAGTAAATCAAGTTTTTCCTATGCCCCCATCAGTTTGGTCTAGTAAAAGGCTGTTGGTCCAATGCCAACAACACCCGGCAGCCTAAAAGAAAAGGGATGTTGGCTGACTGAATCTAAAAAATGATAATGATTGGTGTCATTTTAGCAATTGTTGAAATACTTGATTAATTGATTCATATTACTATATTGTAGCATGCTGTTCATGCTCAGAATGGGTATGGAAGCAATCCAAATGTATCAGTGTAGCTATTCTGAGTAAAATAATTTTATGATTAGAGCAGTTTTACATTCTCTTCAAGTCATCTGTTAAGTAGAACTTAAAAATAAGCAAAAGGTACCCAAGATGGTAATTCCTTGAGTCCAATCTCATGACAACAACTTTTTCATGAAATGTATCTTCATTGGCAATGCAGGCAACCTATTCACAGTATCAAACAAATACACCACCATTAAGGAAACTTTAAGTTACTGAGTTCTGAGTATATTTTCTTCAGTTCATCATTCTATGTATGTCTGACAGTAGCACTTTTAGCTCTAGCCTTGCTATTGGATCTGATTAAATCTGTAGAATCTTGCCAACAATTGTTTTGTAAGTGAAAAAGAATTCAGATAATTCAAACTGGTGTATTAAGACTAACAGAAAATAAATTATTTTTAAGGCTTATATGACATGGAACTGGTAATCAAGGAAATACCACATCTGTTCCGTCATCATGGCGGTGTATCCTTTTAAACATATTCTAAACTTAAAAGTTCAACATAAACTGAAATGGAGAGACATTGAGAGACATCTACACAGTTTGTACACATTTGGATACATTTTAGGCATAAAGACAAATGCATAGTAGCCTATTATGATTGGTGGTTATATTGATTTATAAACTTGTATTGCAGCATCTTTGGACTTACAAGCTACTATCAACTGGTATATGCTCAAACACCTTGGTTTTTCCTTTGAAGCTTGTGGCCAACAAAAAATCCCTTTGGTCTGTTGAAAGAGTGGTGAAGGAACGTGGCCATTGCACATAAATCTCCCGGAATTTAACGAACCGTTTGTCCATATCATCCCACCGGTAAACCAAAGAGAAAGAATAGTCACTTCCTAGAACAAGGAAGTATTGCTCCTTAAACTTGAAGGGCTGCAAGACCATGGCTCCTCGAGAAGGGAATACTTGAACTTCAACAAACTGTTTGCCATTCCACTGAAGAACTTTAGAGTCACCAATATAACAAGCCATAGCCAGATACAAGTCCCCATTTATGTGAAATGACTTTACTGTAATAATATCATCCATATTTGGAATATCGGTGAGTAAAGCAAATTTCTGGGTGCTCTTGTTCCATTGGTAGATCACTGGAACTTGCGATCGGCTTGCCAAGATAAGATGTGCCTTGCCATCTATATCAACAAACTCTGCATCAGTGTCACGGAACCACTCATGGAGAAACTGGTAGGAGTAGAATCCTGTGTCATTCCATTTGTAGAGTGTTGATAAGCCAGCTTTAGAACTATCCACTACCAAAAAGAACCAGTCATCACCAATTTGAAAGACTTCAAGGTCATTGGGCTTAGAGATGTTGGTGGCCTCAACAACTTGAAATTTTGTGAATTTATTTTGCTGTGGTTCAAATTTGTGGATGTGGGAACCATCAAAGAGCTGAGTAACAATGACAAAGGCCTGGTCATCAATCACAACCGATCTGCACCCAACAATGGAACGACCTGCAGACACCAAAATACAAATAAAATAATAGAATTATTTGTGAAAGATGAATTCATTTATATAATAAAAATCTTTGCCGTGCTATACTGACATATTTAAAAACAAACCTGTAATAGTGTCAAAAGGTCTGAATTTTATTTCAATGTGATCCCACTCCATGATGACACAGCTGTCAGAGTTTGGCACAGCCATCGCTACATATATGTCTTCTTTGTAAGAGAAGATGTCCGCTGACATGGATTGTGTTGCCATGGTCTGATGAAGAGCGAAGTCTAGGAAGCATCATTGCGACAAAAACAACAGGACAAATGACAAGACATTCCATATTATGTCATCCGCAGTTCACTCTTTTTTCAGTTTTGTAGTAAAGTCAGTGAATTTGTTTTTTTTTGTAGACATTTTTGGACATTTTTGACTGAACTAAACATGCTGGAAAGGTATTTCACTCCTACATTTAGTTGCCCTGTAAAAACTTTTTGGAGCCTATAGGTATTGTAAAAAAGACTGTCTCAATGTGTCTTGGGAAAATTGAGAAACTGCAGATCACGAAGAGATACTGTATTTTATGAAATAGGAAGTGTGTGTGTTTACAAACAGTGTGGCCTATAGAATTACTGACTGTAACTTTAAATTGAATTGAAAAAAAAAGATCTACAAAAAAAGTTTTAAGCATTTGTTAAATGCCACCACATAATATACATAACTGCAACATTGTATTACAGATTACCAGTGGAGAGACACTCCTTTTGCTGGTCAGGGACATCTTTGAGACGCATGCCCTTTCTATCTGCTGGTCCAGCACAGTAGACATCAGTCACTGTGGCGTTGGATTTCTTTAGCCAGTCAATCAACCACTTGGTTTGACAGTCACACTCAAACATGTTACCACGCAGATCCCTGCCAAAACATGGAGAAATGAGAAGACTAAATTATACATTGTGATAAAGAAATAATTCCATCAACTGCTCATCAAAACAAATATAATATCTATAACAAAAAATGTCCACAGGCAAAAGATTTAACTCACAATTCTATCAAAGAGTCCAGGCCAAAGAATAGGTTCTTTGGGAGTGATTTCATGTTGTTATTGGCCAGTGACCTGACAGCAGTAAACGCAGAATGAAAAGAAGACAGTTTCATTGCAAGATTGACAGTGAATACTGTGTGTACTCAGAGTATATATGTGTAATGTACGTTTACTGTACTGTACGAATATACTGTATGTTTACAAGAAACAACTCACAGGTGGGTAATATCTCGCAGACCCCTGAAGGCATATTTGGTGATTGCCTCAATTTTGTTGCCTTCAATAAATCTGGAAAATATGTATTATTGGTCTGATTTACAGACAACAGTATAATTGGTCTGAATTCCTCTGTGGCAGAACACAATGCACACCGACTTACAGATATTCCAGATGAGGAAGCCCAGAGAAGGCATCATCTTGGATGGCCGAGAGTGAATTAGAATTGAGTAGCCTGGAACAATAAAATATTTTATATTGAGTTGATGCATTTTGCAAGTTTCACAATTTCCTCTACAAACAGCATTCACAGTATAAATCCATTCTGACGGATATTTATGTCATTTTAATGATCTCCCATGTGGAATGCATTGCCAGGTGCACTAACTATACAAGTATGCATTGAGTTCACAACATTAGAAGGAAAAATAATGCAACACAGAGTCTAAGAATGACTGCATGAATGAAAGGAAAATTGCAGGCACAGCTTACAGTAACTGCAGTGAGGGCATGAGGGCAAACATTGCTTCCTTGATTTCTGGAAAGCTTCCATTTACAATACTCCTGTAAACAACAGAGATAAAAAAAAGATAAAATTCTATTTTAAATTCTTAAGGTTAGGCTATAATTAACGCCTGTAGTAAGCACATCACTATCTTGTGCACAAAAATAGATTACCAAAAAAACATTTATTGGGTTACATGAAAGGTCAAATGATCACAATAACCAACAGATAATAATAGTTAAGTCAATGTCAGCATGAAAATGTCAGCATATTTACTTACAGAGAATTTATATCATTAGGAATCGTACGTGGAATGATTGACGAACCGACGCATATAATGGAGTCTTTGGTGCAGGTGCATCCGGAAGGACATTTGAAAACCCTTTTGAAAAGTGACGGCTGAGATAAAATAAGCAACGTAAAAGTTATCCAGATGGATTTAAGGACTACAGCTGGTAACATTTCAATGTCGTAGTGCGCGTCTTTCACCTCTTCACTCGAGGAACAGGGCTACGCAATTTGTCCCGTTGCGCTTAGTGGAACAGTCTACTGCTGCACCTACGGGATGTCTGACCTAAGCATCCTCGACTGCGATTACCTCATTAGTGATGGCGCATGGATGGGAGGGTGGTGTTATGAATGAATCATATCTTATTATAAGTCCTAAAAGAAACTAACGCGAAATGTCAAAATAAGTATCCTAACCTACGGCACATCGGACTTTAAATGATTTTTTTTAATATTAAGAGTGGAGAGCAAAAATATTTAGATGTAGCCTAAATCTGTTGGTGATAATTTAACGTGTTAAGAGTTGGGCTAAATTTAGCACGATCGGTTGCCCTTTACTGGAATGATATAGCAGCATGTAGCCTAGCCTATGCTATACGGATTACTACCACACCAAGAGCCCTACAAGGTTATTACCATTTAGCAACAGTTAACGAAATTGAGGAAATATGGTAGGTATATGGCATACGAGTTATATGGATATGGTACCTAATAATAGGCTATGATAGTGATACGTGATAAGTCTCTTAATAGGCCAATACACCTCGTTCTAATGTGCCTCGTAACTACTATGAAATACTTTAGGAGTGAAAGGTCTATGTGTAGGCATGCATCTCTGTTTTCTGAGCAAACCACTCAGTTGGATGACAATTCACTACCATAATCCTCCAGAAGATGACGCAGTAGGCAAGTCCATTAGGACTGATGAACTACATGAAAAGTCTACGTAGGCTTACATCAAGTTTTTTAATCATTTTTCTTTGTCCCAAAAACAACCATTAGCCTAAGACTGAACACATGATAGCCTAGGCCCTATATTTAGCCTACACAATAAAAGAATGTTGCCCTTAGAATTATGGCCAACTAACCAGGCATAATCAAAATGTTGCCTTTTTTTACGTTTAGACTTATTTTTCTTTTATACGGCAACAGATAAAGTTTCATTTAATCGTTTCAATTCATTAAAAATATTAACGCTCACTTAAAATTTCGTGAGTGAAATGAAATGGATAAATTCTGGTCTCAGGGCCTGCATCTCCCCCCTCCCCCTCTACCCCTAACCCTAACCCTACCCCTACAGCAGCCTAGTCCTCTTCCCTCCCTAATCATTTTGCATGCCGGTACGTCACGGCCCCTTTAGAGGTTGAAAGAAGTCACTGATTTCCATGGTAGTAGTCTGTCCATGGCACCTTAAAAGAAAAAATATATATATACAGTGGATATATCCTGACGCGATCCGGTGAGTTTGCAACCTGACAGAACTTTCATGTAACTTCGTGCCATTAGCCCCCAAAGGTGCGTAACGTAGTGCGCAACCTGTCTGATGGCTGAAGCAAGGCACGAGGAAGAGGAAGAATTGAAAGATGCCAGTGTTATGTGCAACCGAAATCAAGCAACAGGTAAGAAACATAGCCTAATGATATTTTTGGATCATCAAACACACCTGGCTGGCTGGAAAAGATAACCTGTTTTGTATGGGACCACATTGCTGTTCGTCAGAACGTCTGTCGATTCTGATGTTGCTGTCTACACAAAAAAGCTGTAACGTTAGTGATAAGAGAATTTTTATAACTCCTTGAATGGGACAACCTTGAAGTCTGTTGAGCTATCGTTAACTTACCTGATTCAGTTTGTATAATGAGAATGCAGCTAGCATAGCCAGGAAGTATTCTTCTTAGACATCTCATCTAAATTCCTATTTCAAATCATGCGTGCGTAGTCTATTGAGTAGGCCTAGTGTATTCGAATGTCCAAATGTTCGAATGTCCAAATCTGACTAACTCAAATGTTTCCCATACATGAATATATGTCCCATTGGTATGATTAAAATAAAAATAAATAATACTTTAATAAGGGGAGGGGGAGTGGGGGGCATTGACATTGGGCTTATAACGTTAGGTGTGGAGATAAAGACACTTGAGGTAGTGGTGGTAGGTGTATAGATATTGCACTATTAAAATGTTAGGCCTGCTAGGGTAGGGCAGGGGAAGGTGGAAGTGTATTGAGCTGAACTTATAAATTCAGAAATCTGACATTTAATCATCCCATTATCACAATAGTGACCACAAATATGTTCCACAAAGACATACTGCAGTGGTAAACTTTGAGGCTTAATACCTTTTTTTTTTTTTTGGTGATATGCTTACATAGGCAAGATTTTGTTTGACTCGTGACTGAATTGGTAACATTTAGGCATATTCTTTTTTTATTCTGTTCTTGCTGATTAAGAAACACTTTAAAAACCTTAGAATTGTCAACTTTTGATATTTAATAACCATTGGATAAAACGGTTTAAGTCACATTGCAGTTGTCCAATCAGTATGTTCACCCATTTACCACATGTATGAATTGGATGGATATGATCACTACTTGTCCAACAACAACAACCCAACAACCCAATTTCAGAAGGTTAAATTCCTAGCTGCAGGCTCTTCAGGCGCAGGACTGTAGGGTGGGAGTGATTTGCTATTGTCTGCTTTGCTGTCATGACTACAATGGTCAAAGCCCTCAAGTATTCATGCCACATACCTTTGCTCTATTACCATGTAGTCATGAAAAGAGCTATTTAGGACCAGTGACAGGAAATCATGGTGATGGCATAATTTTTGTCGCAAATCTACAGTATGTAACTGGATTTTACAGGGCTTTGTTCTGGATGTTATACATATTGTAGAAGAATTAGCCTGAAGCAGTATTGTGTTACATGTGCGGTGCAGGATATACATTTATATGTCTTTTTGATAAGTGGTTATGTTATTCCACCAACTGGTGTTGTCCCTTTCATTCTGATGAATGACAAATTCACACCTGTTTATCTGGCACAGTTGTTGACCACTCACCCCACCCAGGCGTGTGGGAGTGACCCGCCCAGGTTGTTTGTTCAGGCATGGACTGTCCACAGCTGCTTTTAAAGCCAGCTCTGCTAGTGGGTCTGTTAGCAGGTGGGACACAGGCAGTGACTAAGAGTTGTGGTTGAATGTATCATTTTTGTCCTGTGCAGCTGGTGAAAATCTACACCAGTGTTTAAATATGGCATCCATTTTGTCAGTCAGGAAATGTGCTGTTTCCAGACATAAATGACATGGAAAAGATGCGAAATGTGAAAGTATGCATCAGAGATTAGACGGGTACCATAATAAGCTTATGCCAGATGTATATTTACATACATAGACCAAACATGAGCAAACAAGCAAAACAAAACAAACAAAAACCTTGGATTTTCATAATGAAATGAAAGATGAATATAGGAGAAAGATGGAAAGAGACTTTCAGACACCATATAAAATGATGCTTGCAATTAAGTTTGTGTGTAGGGAATGGGGCTGAGTTAAGTCTTGTCTTTTATTTTGGAATCTACAACCTAACTAAAAAATGAAATTTATTTTGTAGTATCATAAAAAATATTGTTTGCCCATTTAAAACACCTTTCACATATGACATAATTTCTGTTGATCTGTATTTGACAAAGTCTGAGTTAACAAACTGCTAACAAAGACGTTTTCCAGAATGATTGCTGTGGGGCAGAGAACAGCTTTGTTGAGTCATGTCAAATTACAGGGCCACTGCCTCACCTCCCCACGTCATTTCAGGAGTCATCCAACATGGACAGGATAGAGCTAAACCAAAGCTACTAGTTTAACTATATTTCTGAGTAGTGTGGCTATTTTCTTAATCTGTGAGCTTTTCATGTGTTTAGTTTTTTTGGCTTTGTAGGTTTTAGCTTTCCCATAAACTAAATTTTCCAGGCACCAGCTTACAGCAGAAAAACCTCCATCTAGACCGTATTTAAAAGATCATTTTTTTGTGATGCATGTGTTGCCATGCTAAAATAAACAATACAATTGTCAATTATGTGACTTATGCTATTAAGTACTGTAAATTGAAACTGTAAAATCTTTTTGGGAATTATAGAGTAGATTGACATGTAGTTAACTACTTTTACTATATTTTTGTATTTTTTTTTTTTTTACCATTTTGCCCTCAGAAGCTTCAGTGTTGTGAAGCTTCATCTGATGTGGAGTAACTGGTAGCTTGGTTAACTACAGTTTTTGAGTAGCTTGTCCCACACTGGTTATAGGGATGCCAAGCCAACTCTCAGGGCACAAGCTGAAGAGCTCTGGGGGGCTTGGAGGTCAGCCACATCTCTGTCAGGCCAACATAAAGATGGCTCTAGCATGTCTTGGGTTGGACCCAACACCCAATATGGCGCCCTCTAAGAGTGCCTTGTATTGACGCACTTTATGTATATTATATTTATAATTTGTGTGCACAAGATGTAGCCTACCAAAGTAGACTAGGGGTACCATATGTAGCCCCAAGTGTCTTTATTGTAACTTTAAGGTAGCACCACTTGGATCCATTGTGGAATGTTGTCTCATCTCACTTTATACTGTGTATATGGCTGAAATTATGACAAAAAAAAAACTTTCAGGCAGAGGCTTTTTGTGTTTCACCATCAGTCCTGTATATTGATGATATACCTATCATCTACCTATGGTCTTAACTGTATGCTCAACATATAGCCATCTGTTGCGGGTGTGGTACTGTCATCCGGTGAAGAACTCAGGCCTGATACACAATGTTATCAAACACAGTGTCTTCTTACAGATGACTTTATTAAAGAGTTATGATACAGCGGCAGGAATTGGATGCATCAGCAGCTAATACCTACAGTGCTCAGACATGAAACTTTTAGAATCAGAATCAGGTTTTACTGGTATACTTGTATATACTGGGTATATTGCTCTCTAAACAAGTAACAAGGACATCCATCTGTATACATACAGTGCAAGAATACTATGGACACATGATGGGCAGTGAGACAATATACAATGTACATAGGCAACTATCAACATTATGTACAGGCAATAAACTATACAAGAATTTTGTAAAAAGCAGTCGGATGCAAGGAAAGCAGTCAGCTGCTAGGGAAATAATGCAGGTGTAGTGCAATAAAGCTTAGCCAGTACAAATGCCAATTCTTATTCAAGTAAAAATTGAGTTTTCGAGTAGGGATGTGCTGGATCCATGGAGTAATAAGAAGACTGTATGATTGATGATCTTATGGCCAGATGAAGGTGGCCATCTTAACAACAGTTCAGAAGGGAGATGGCAGTAGGAAAGAAGCTGTTCTTGTGTCTTGTTGTTTTTGTATGCAGGGATCAAGCCCTTGAACGTAGCTTGTAGGTCACTCAGGTCAGACAACAATTCTTCATTCTGCATCTTAAATGGCCCTAAAGACTTAGACCAGCAGCCAATGCACTAAGAACGTTTGCTGGCCTAATCCTACCCAACTCCACCCCTCAACCCCCATTTAGGCTCTCCTGCAAAAAGACGCCATCAAGCCATTAGTCATTCATACACAGAATGGTGGCAGTTTATTTAGAGGACGTGGTGGTTTGTAATGCTAACACCTGGGGCATCTATCTTGCACAAATTTGTGCATTGTTAAGGAGGCTACTGTGAATCTTGCAAAATGTGAATTTCACTGAGCACAGGCCTATGTTGTTTATTTGGGTTGTTGGGCAAGGTACAGTAAGGTGAGACTAGTAAATGTAAAAGTTGAGGCCATATAGAACTATCCCACGGCGTCCACAAAAAGTTGATGTGCTTTCTCAGTATAATAGGTTGTCATCAAAATAATTTTTTGCAGTCATTGCTGACTAACCTATTGAAGAGTGTTGTTTAATTTCAATAAATTAAAGAATAGGTCACAACACACCATTGAAACTTTTTTATTGAGCAACACGTTTCGCAGGTTGCTTCTTCAGTCTCAATTGTGATTGTTTCAATTGTTGTGTTGTCTAATTTGTTTGGTCGACTTTGCTGCAGTGGGGCGGTCTGCCCTGCTTATAGGTTGCTGAGGCCTTTTAAAAAGGTTTTTACTCTCTCTACTATCTGGTCACCGGTCTGTTCTTACATTTACTGATATGTCTTTATTTTATGGTAGAATTTGGTTACATTTCAAAGTGGGTAAGTTTACCCCATTTGACAGCATTAGCCAATAGAGCATTCCAGCCATTGTTGCATGCAAACCTGGAAGTTTGCCTAGAAGGAAATAGGTTTCCATTAATATCTCTGTAGATGTTTTGAAAAGCTTGGTTATAAAGCATTACAGAGGACCACACCACCATGTGTATATCCATGCCTGGATATACACATATAAACTTATGGTCACCATAACTAAAAAAAAAGGAGTGAGGTGGAAAGATGAGGTGGTGTCCGTGTTCTGGCTGCCCACAGTCAGAAGCTGTTTTTGGTGTCTTTGGTGTCTGCACCTGATGGATCAGAACTTTGCTCTAGAGGGGAGCATGTTGAATTGGTGATGGTTAGAATAGAGGTTAACTTTTAACCCAGCACCAGGGAGTGAGAGTTGAGCACACTTACGAGCGGCAAACCCCAGCTTGTATCTGTGGTGCTAGTTTTACTCATTTACACATTCACAAACATTCCACACCCATGGCTAGGCTAGCAGGGGTAGGTCAACAGAAGGGAAGTTTAGAACTTTAGAAGGGAAGAACTTTAACAAGTTCTCTGAGATTGCTCGTTGTTTAGTGTCATTTTAAGGCAGTTCCTCAAGTGTAGGACCCATAATATGAACCCATAAATAACATTGGAATATATTGAATTCAGGTTGTAGTTTCTGTGTCATTTCTCGTCTTTTCTTCTGTACAGATATTATTGTAATTTGAGTTAACCGATTCATGTGAATTGTCGTAATCAGTTTCCCATTAAGAGAACAATAATGCACAATAATAAATTAGTTATCTACTACATTGCAATAATGTGAGTTTAAACAATGTTCAATCAAATGGCCAAAGCAGATGTAGTAATACATGTTTGCACCATGTGATTACCCTCAATGCATTAAAAACACATATTGGTCTTGATGGGATATTACAAAAAAGACATTACTTTCATTTTTACTTTCATTCAACACTGGCAGAAAGTCTAGCAGGGTGAAATATCTATCTATCCAAAACTAGGTCATCAGATGGTAAAGAGAAGCAAATGTGTTTTTTTCCTCTTCCTGGTACCTTGTAAATGATCAGCGTGGTTTCGGGGGTGTGGAAAGAGAATAGAGCGCAGCTGGGAATAGAGCGTCTCAGGATTTATAAAGAACATTTGTGTAGAGAACACATAACATTGAAGGCTTCAATGAATTCAGCATTGCAAAAAGAGCACAACCACCAATGGCTCACTTTGCAAGATTACGATGAAATTGTGAATGGGTGTGTGCGCTCACCCTGATAGGCTTCATTCTTTAGGGTCAGGTTGCTCTTGTCAACACACCGGCAGCTCGAAAGACCTTCCCTCATAGGTAGCGTCACTGTTGTCAGTAGCCTTTGTTCCTCTGGCAATTCACACACTGAGCCTGTGTCTGTCACATGCACAGAGATACAAACACAACCTAAAGCTCCAGTAGGAGAAATAAATGACATTGGGAGTCCATTGGAATATATTTGGAAGCTTTTTGTCAACTTTTTTCAGGTAGGAGTATCTTACATTCGATTACATGTATGTTTCTGAATCATGCATAGATTCATTTTCTGACAAAAGCATCAATAGCTCTGATAATTGCCAGAATATTGAATGTTCTGGCTGAGAAGAGTATTGTAGCTTGATCTGTGGTATGGGTGGGATTACGTCCTCCACCACACATGCGACTGTAGATCAGTAGCATATGTGAGGTGAAGGGCTGTCTGACAGGTGGGGGCTTCAGCTGGGTCCCTGAAAATCTGTTGGCATGGGTCAACAGGGGCAGCACTTTCCTAACAGCACAAAAGCACTATTCTTTCTATCACCAAACTTCAAGAAAAGAAGTTAGTGCAAGATTGGTTTATGTGCCTAGTGCCCCATTTATTAAAGCTCAAAATAAAGAGAGAAAGTATGTTTTGCTGGGTATCTGACTTGGAGGCTGGATTTATTCCATTCTGTAAATATAAAGGCGTTGTTCTTTTTGTTGCATCAGAACTGGTTTCTCAGCATGTTTGTATTAATACACATTGTCTCAGATTTTGTATTCAGAGACAGACCTTTATTCCGAGTTCCACACCACTGACTCATGACATTGAAAGATACTCAATATTTTCCTTGAATAGTGTAGACACATGTACACCTAGGTGCAGACACAGCTAGCGTTTACAAGTTGCAGTGATGTACTTGCAGCAGTGTTAGCACAGGTGTTAATACACTTACTCCATGCATGAAGTACCCACAGAGCACAGTGTCAGAAATAAAACTGGATTAAAAAGGGCTAAGACTTGTTAATGTTCCCTTTGATTTCTGTGAAAAATAACCAGCCCAGCAGGTTCTGCGTTTTTAGTTCCAGCCCAAAAGGAATGTTGCTAGAGGTGTTTGTTGTCAAAATACCATTAGATGAATCACTGATGGGCTTTCCTTTTTTCCACAGATCGATCAGAAAGGAATAACATTAAGCCCGACCAAATTCAGCCAAGGTAGGAATGGCAGAGAGCTAGTAATGCTGTCAAGGCTTGCCTGGCAACTCAATGTATAAATTATTTTTCAGTCCATGGGATGTGCTGGAGGAAGTTTTTATTTGGGATAGGATGCATGAAGATATTGGTAGCTCATGTAAAGTCTGAAAGTATTTACTCACCGTTATCTGGTGTTATTGTGTAAATATGTATTCTGAATTTGAATTGTCACTGAATTTGTCTTGTCACTGCTCTTGCCAACATAGATAGGCAAATTCATTTAGCCTCAGACTTACTCCCAGTTCACAGACCGTATTGTCATGGTGATTGTGTTATGTTAGTTAGTTTTGTGACGGTAGTTTGGCTCTCCAAAGGAACATTTCTGATGTGATTGTGTAAATATGTATGTACTGTATGTAATCATAAATGTTGGTGGCAGAGGAAGAAGTATGGTTACATTATGTCCAACCAATGCATCCATATCAGAAAAACCCTCAGGGGAGCATACTTACATGCTCCTGTGATAAACCTTCTGAGAGCAATTAACCATACACAAAGGAACTGTTAGCTTTCACCCTTCAGCTGGTTGTATTTCTAAATCTCACACACTCTCTTTCTCTCCTCCTCACTCTCCCTCTCTGTATGTTTATGTGTTGGTCAATGAGAAATGCTGAGATATATGTCTGATTTAAGAAGGGTAAATGACAGGGGATGAGATGAGTTGTAAATACTGGTGTACCTTGAAACTTGACAGACATAGGCATTACATTAGCATTGTCACATTATATGCTCTGCTTACTGGCCCTTCTCAAATACATTTGCTCCATCACTTTTCTGGGAACTGCAACCTGCCCTGCAAGAAAAGGCTTGAACCTGGAGTTTGCTGTGTCATCATCAGCAATTGACGACAGTTTAATGCTTATGTCAGTGCTTGCCTAGGTGAATGCACAGTTGGGCTATTTTCAGTGGCTATGGAGGACCTAGAGTCAGCTACATTGATGCAGAAGCAGATCGGGAAGACACATTTTTCTGCAGGGATTGAGTTCATATTTGGCCAAGGCAGGAATAATCTGTCTTTTTATCTCTTTTGGATGGATTGGTTGTAAGCAAGTCAAATCTTTGAGATTTGCACTTAAATGTAAAAATATGTTATAAATATTGATTTCCTCCAGCTCAAGACCACTGGCTTCAATACGAGCTGCATTCAAAAGGAGTAAGTGCATTTTAAACATGAAATACAGTGTTTTACTTAGTGTTATGTTATACTCTTTCTGTAGATGTGCAATGTATATTTTAAGGAACCTACACACATTCCAAATCCATTAAATCACTTCTTGTGTCCTTGAAGCTTCAGGGAGAGCACCTTCCCAGACTGACCACACAAGAGACAGAAGGTAAATTGGACAACTTCATTAACATCTTGTTATTTCTAGAACACAGTAGGCCCAAAACTCCACTTGTTCCAAGAATCGTAGACAGTCACATAGCTTAGCACATTGCCAGCACAGTTTTAGTTTTAGTCTTTTTATCTATCGCAGTGTGTTGGCACTATGCTGCTGTGATGTCATACAGTGCTTAAAATTACTGATGACCTATAGTTGATTAAGATAGGAATTAGCTCCCTGGAAGTCTTAGAGTAACAGTATAAATTGAAGCGTAGGCTGCTTAGGTCTTAACCTTGATTAAACTTGCCCTCTCTTGCAGGCGGCCAGAGATAACCATTGTGTCTGCGGAGCCTCTGGCCTCTTCCTCCTGGTTCCCAGGGGCCTCTGGGGACTTTGCTCCTGCTCTTCCTCCATCAGGCTGGACCGCCGCTATCCCGGTGGCTGCCAAGGTTGGAACATTTTTATTACATAACAATGTGTTTGTGTGTAACATCCTGTATCTTTGTGCTTCTTTTATCCAACTTAACAGCGTAGTGTGTATAAGTCTAGGCTGTGTGTGCTGCAGTGTTGCTGAAGTGGCATTTTTCTGTGCTGCCTCGCAATAGCTTGACCAACTAACTTGTAATCTACTGACCTTGAGTTTATTATTGGGCAGTATTTCAGACTTGAAACAACATATTGTACAGTTCAACAGATTCAGGAAGAATTTGTAGCAAGTCAGAGACGGCATAGATGCAAGTAAGGCAGAGTTAATACACAGTTTTTTTTATTTAATATAGACAGCGTAGTGAAGGATTTAATCCTCAGATGAAGAAATGAGAAATAGGATTGTAGAACATGGGTGAGACAAATAAATAGAGTGCTAAAAAGATCTCTAGTCTTTTATTGTAAATAACTTATTTTTTATCTGATCATCTGTTGATCTGACATGTTGGCAGTCATGGCAAACATGTAGATTATATTCTTTATTTTGCATTTGATTGGAAGACTAGCCTGTGTTGATTTAATGGCTATGCAGTGTCACTTTCTTTGCAAAGTCATTGCTGTCCATTTCACAAGACACTTGTCCCCATGGATAGTTACTGTTCCGAGCAGTCCTTTTTCATTTGAGTGCTCGTGAAGCACTTTTTGCCCTGTGCCAAAAAGAGATAAACTTGAATAAATGATGCACGTAGACAATATCAGGGTGCTCTTGCCATGAACTTGCCTTGCAGTGCTTGTGTGTGAGTGAATCCACCCCACCTTCTCTCCGGCATTAGCCCCCACCATCCTATGACCAGGTCATTCAGGAGAAAACCCAGGAGCAGAAGGTCACACCAACACCACCCCCTCGGAGATCCCACACCACGATAGCCACACAGACAGATACTGTAGACGCTGCAGAGTCATCAGACCAGAAGTGCTTATCCCCCTCGCAGCCCAGCAGCTGTGAAGGACCTAAATGTAAGACCGTAGAACCTTTGTCGTTCGGCTTGATTTCTGAATGCAAACATTTTGGTTCAGATGTGAAAACCATTTAACCATTTTTTTTAAATGGCTGTTCTCAGTGAAAAGACCCCCCAAACCTCCTCGACCATCACTTCCTGGGAAGCCAAAGCCAGCACCAAGGGGTAGTCCATTGCTTCCAACTCAGCCTGCTGCCAATCAAACAGAAACAAAAGCTGCACTTGCAGCGAAGGGTTCCAGTGCAAATGCTCCACTAACCAATGTGATTCACTCACATTCCACTGAAGACCCAGATAAGCCACTAGCTGTATCTACCACAGACCTTTTGGAATCAGACCATTCTGTACTTTCTGGCAACATTGTCCAAGACGTGTCCGATCCTGAGCTCTCATCATCTTCTGCCTTGCCTGAGAAACAGCAGACACCTCGGCCCGTTCCACGCCCGCGCACAAGATCCAGCAAACCTGTCTGCCCAGAGGTCAAAGTTCAAACTCTTGTTCGTGTAAAAGACAGTGGTGATGTCCTCCAGGTGATCTCTGACAGTAACAGAGATTCTCAACCTAACCCGTATCTCAAAGAACTGTTGGAGGCCTTCAGTTTGGACACTGCAACTAAAGTAAGTGATTTGAAGGGCTCTCAGCTTGAGTTGAGCGAGGAGAGTGGAGACGAATCTTTTGACATGAGTATTCGCAATAAAATCCAGGCCTTTGAGAGCCAGGTCAACCCAACTGACCATGTGAATTTCCCTGTACCTGTTCCTAAGCCCCGCAACCAACAATCCAAACCCCCTGTGGTGGCACCTAAGCCAGCATTGGTACCACGCCCCTCAGTCAAGAGGCTGGTAGATGAGAACCACAATGTCAGGGGAAATGAGGAGCCCATTATTGCTCCAAAATCAGCCCCACCTCCTGTGCTTCCAAAGAAGCCATCTATTGAACAAAGGGACGAGTCACCAGTTGCCACAACAAAGCTTGCCCTCCTGCCTCCTAGACGTCCTTCTGTGCTAAACAAACCCAATAACTTTTTTTCTCAAGAGGAGACACACACCACTAAATTTCCACCGCCTGTCCTGAGGAAGCCCTCTCAAGAGTTCCTGAACCACAACAACCATAATTCATGCAGCCTGTCGTCAGACCTCAGCAGTTTTACAGACTGGACCAATCTCCAATCGGAAGGGTTTTACTCGGGTCAGAACGGTGCAGAAAATGAGGATGTGAATTACTCTACTCAAGGTTGGTCAGCTCCTCTTTCCTTTAATACCGTTAAGTTCAATTGGATTATTGATTATTGATAATATTTACATAGCACCTTAAAGAAAAGTCATGTCTCGTGGCTCTTCCAAGCAGAGAGCAGCCTTGAGTAACGGGCAAGAAAAAACTCTCTGTAGGTTTGTAATGCAGGTATTATTACATACAGATCATTACAAAAATTGAGCCTAGAGGTAAAAAAATGCATGTTAGAGTTATTTTTATTATCATTTGTAAGGAATAATATTCTGATTTAGTATTGTTAAGTGCTTCCTAATAATGTTTATGATATTTAGTGGCATACTATTTTCTGTCAAGTCTACAAGCGGCTCGTTTCATTTAGCAAGTATGTGTGGTATACAATGGGTCAATTTTGTTATGTTTTCTTATTGTCTTTTTAAGTGGTGCCATGGAATTTAATGTGGAATGCATTTACCAGTTATATTATCAGTTAATTGATTGACTTGGGTAAGGCTGGGAGTAAGGCCTTTTAATGCACTGTATATTGAGTCAATGAGAGTTCAAGAAGAGTAGGAATTTTTGATATGTCGCTTGAGGTTTGGGGAGTTATGTTTGGGTGTAGTAGTAAATCAAGTTCAGGGCTACAATGCCTAATGTAAAAACAATGTACCGGTAATATTATTAAGAAATGATAAATGCTGGTGTTCCGTATGCTAGAACAAGGTAATAGGTTATTTTTGTGTGTAGGTGTATTTACATTTTGGCAAAAGCCAATGTGCTTAAATAAGGATTGGAACACAGCTCCCAAACTATCATCCATGTGGATACTGAAATTGCCTAATACTAAAATATTATTTGTTTTAATGACTAGTGATGAAAGTCCAAGATTTATTGTCTGATTGAATCAGGTTAAGAACAAGAGTCTTAAAAGACCTGCTTTATTGAGTTTTATTGAGTGGGAGATATTCGTAGGGCAGTTTTTGAGGAAAGTTAACAAATATTTAGTAAACCAAATTTAATTTGTTGTCATGTTAATTGTTTCAGGTTTTATATATATGAAGTTTTTAAAGAGGGACTAAGCATCTTTTCCCCTCACTGTCACGAGATCTTTTTACGCGGACATGGGCTTCCACTGTTTCTTGCTGGCTCAGTAATGCTAAATCTGCTTGTCTACAGCTATCGCCGTCCTGATTTCCGCTGGATGCGTATGCATAGTGATTGCCATAGTGATTGATTGCATAGCGATTACCCCCACCTGAAGGTCTGCATTGAAATTGCATTGTAGGTGGGGCGCTGCTGCTGAACATTGCAAATGCGGTTCCTATCGGCGCTGTAGGCGCTTTCTAAACCATTCGTTCGTCTTGTAATTACTCATCACCCTAAACAGTATGAAACGGATTTATTAACTTTAAAAAGTTACTTAGTGGGCCTTTAAGGTTTACTCCCCTCGTCTTGCGGTATTTTTGTTTGCTCCCTATAATCTGCCTTCTAGGTTGGTGGTGAGGTGGCAGAAATCTGTGTAAGACAGTAATTCTGCCACCTGGTCCAACTCTGGTATGTCAGGAAAGAGCTGGATCAACTTGAATCTTGACTTTATGCTCACTATAGGAAACTGCTAATTTAAATAATCTTCTAGCTCCTGCTCCCCCCAAACCAGTCCAAAAAGAAGAGGGATTCTTTAGCCGTGGAGGGGCCACTCGGAAGCCCACCATGATTCGAGTTCCAAGTATCTCTGCCAAGTGTGAGTGTAGATTTAGATTTCTTTGACGTTCAGCTTTTTCCCTGTGGATGGCTGTATGTTTGTGTTAAGATGTAATGAATGTAGGCTGTACAGTATTTATATTAATATAATGTAATGTGCCTCAGCTTTGGACGATTCTCAGGATGCCCCTCCACCTCTTCCTGTTCAGAAACCTGTTGGAGGACCTCCACCACCCACCCACAAAAACAGCTTCAAGACACAGGTAAATTACTTTTTCATTCTCAGCTATTCACTATTCCTCAAACAAGCCTCAAAGCCTTGCCAGCTTTGCCATGATATGCCATAACATGTTTGATCACCACATTTTTTTTAAGAAGACAGTGCCCACAATTTCTCCTCCAAATATGGAGGTAATAGAAGTGAGACAAATGCCTTGGAAGAGAAAGAAAAAGCTTTCATTTAAATAATGCGTTAAGCATCCTTTCTGTCTAATTAAGGCACTTTAAACTGTGCCAGTGCCAGTTCCTGCATCTTGAACTGTCTAACATGTTTTTGATTCCATCTTGAACTGTCTAACATGTTTTTGGTTTCCATGTGACAAGTGAAACAGTGACAAGAAGTCACTCAGAGTGAGTGGAAAATTGTGTAGGGGTTAGTGGAAGACACAAAATATTTTCTTGGACATCCACAGATTTCCAGCTACAAAAAGTAAACTAGCCTATATGCTGAACTGTCAGAGGAGTTGGCTACACTACACAACAGACCAAATCACCCAGCGAGATACTAAAAAGGATTTAAATGAAAGTGGCAATGGACCTTGAGATTCTTTTTGGTGGCAAACATCCTCTGTTGATGAGGTGTCATGGACTCACATAATGGAATAAATGCGAGCTCTGACCCTGATAACACTTAGTGCTTCAGGCACACCATCCTCTCTAAAGACAGAAACAGAAAGGAAAGATAAACCTAGAATTCCCTTAAAGAAAACAAATCTCTTCCTCAATCTTAACATATCCCTCACCTAGAAACTGAAACAGGTATTAGTTTATGCAGCAGTCAAAATGTGGTATGAAAGGGGTAGTAAATGTAGTGTAGTGTTAAGTGTAGTGGTTGTTGTTGTCGCCTGTTTTTTTATGTCCTCTAAAAAAACGGCCTAAAAAAACTAGTAATGTCTGGAGGTAGCTAGTCTGAACTTGTGTGAAGAGGTTGAGTGAATGTTCCCCGGTAAGTACTGTCCCGCCAGGAATGCTGTCATGCTGATCTCATGTTGTGCTAAAGACTGTTGCCAAGAGGAATTGTGCTAGCAGACCAACAGGCCTGCCTTTCACCTGCCCACTGCTGGACTCTCACAAAGGCCACTTTGTGTCTCAGTGAAAACAGTGACTGGCCAGCTGACTGCTGACTGTAGGGAACTGTCTCTGGATTGGTTGGCATGGTCGCATATCTGCTGAGTATGAAGTTGCTGTGTGACCCCACATAGCCATATAAGGTCCAGTGGCTTGATATATGTGAATGCACATTCCATCATTTAGACTGTGTAATGGAATCGTCATTTATGACGACAGGAGACAAATAGAAATATTCCATTCAAGTATGTTTTATTCATACAGCGCTATTTACAATAGGATTGTCTCATGACACTTACACATTAACAAGGAGCACCTGATATTGTGCCACAACATACTGTAGTATAACATACTGTACTATAGGTGGTTATCTAAAGTTTTGGCTGGACAGACATAATATTAAGGAGTGAGATCAATCATGGGAGTAACACTGAATGCAGTCCATTTTGAAAAGTTCCATCATTGGGCAATGATGTATGGGTTATTGTTTTTGTTTATTGCAGGACTCGTCCAGAGGTCCTGACCTCTCGCTTCCTCCAAGGTGTGTCTTTAGATTGTATTTAAAGTAATAAAAAACAAAACAAAACAAAAAAAACCTTTGTGTGCCCTTTTAAGTTAATTCTGCATTTCACTCAAATTTACCTATTTAGGCCAGCTGGTGGAAAGGTATTGCCACCTCGTCCCCCTCCAGCAAAAGCTGGCCCAGGCAGACCACCTCCGCCGAGAAGAGAGGCTACTCAGCCTTCTGCCATAGTCCCCACAGTAGCCAAAGGTCAGCATCAAGGCTATACATCATCCAAAACATCTAAAAAGGGACCAGCTCTACCTGCAAGACCTAAGCCAGGGCACCCACTCTATAATAAGTACACAGTAAGTATACTGGATTGCATATTGTACAGAGACAAATAGCGGGAAAACAGAGTCTATTATATATTTCAAGAAAAGTCAACACAATTTGGACTAAATGTCCTTGTTAAGCTGTAACTAAGTTAGTATCTCACTAGATTTCTCCTGTCTATGTTTTGTTGTGTGGTGGCCAGTAAAGATAGCCATGAATCTGTCATCTGTATCCGTCCTTCTCTATGTGATCTTGTAATATAGTTGCTCATAGTTTTGAGTCTCTTTTTGTCTTAATCAGCTGGAGATCCCTCATGCTATTGCTGAGTTTGACTGCAGTGGAACTAACCCAGGAGAACTCGCCTTTCAGGTATTGCACATGACCAGCATTTGGTCTGAAGACCTCCAAAGACTGCAGGGAGAGTTAAAAACACTTAAAGTTAGGGTCTACGATTTTGAATATTTGTAATTATTATCAACTTCGTTTATATTGTGATTATGGTCCTGTGGACCGATCTTCACAATATGAAAAATCAAAAGAACAAAAAAAATCCATTCAGTCTATCAGCCGTAATCCAGCATACAAATTGACCAATGTGAACCATCCGGGAAGGATAGTTCCCATTGGCTCCTACTCTCCATCCAATCCCCTCGTCTCCCCTGCTCCTCGTCATCCCGCCTCCTCCCGCCTCGTCACTCCCACTCCTCCGTTTCCGATTACTCCCCCATGATTAGCTTAGTAATTGTTGTACACTGAGGGGAGGTATTTGGTTTTGAGGTGGCGGGATGATTTTTTCAAATCTGTCTCAGAGGCTCAAGTGATTTTCAGAAACATAGACCCTAGCTTTAAACGGAAATAGATATGAAAATGTATGTACAGTAATGTACTAATTGAAATGTATAACTGAATGCATATTCTCTGTGTGTTGTAGAAAAATGAGGTCTTGGTCTTGCTAGATCAGATCGACAGTAAAACATTTGAGTGTCAGGTTGGAACTGTAATCGGACGTGTGCAAAAATCCTACATGAAGATCATCACTCCACTCTCTCCTACCTCCTCAAAGGAAACTCCACAGGTAAAAATCAGCAACAGCCTCTTTTCTCAATTCTCCTGTAGTTTGCATCCATATTGCATCATGTTAATTGACAGTTTGAGTTCTTTCAAGCATTTCTGTGACCTCACGGACAGTAGTAAAATACTTGTTTATTTCTTGTTTGTTTTAGAATATCCAACCAGATGCCTCAGGTGGAATGCAGGTTGTGGCTGTATATGATTTTACCCCAGGTACACGCGGGACTTCTCCATCAATGGATGGCTCATAAGTGAATGAAATTTGAACCTGAATGGCATGGGAATCAGTTTAGTTTATCGCCCCTCAAATCTGCTGACTTTTTTGGCGGCTGATTTGACGCCGTTTTGTGATGCGTAAGCTTTCTTGTTCACTTTGCTTGACAGAGGGCACAGGAGAGTTGGGTCTGAAAGCAGGGGATGTGGTGTCTCAAGTGGAGCAACTGGACAGTGAGTGGTATTTGGGAACCCTCAGAGGAGTCACAGGATTCTTCCCTATCAACTATGTGAAAGTGATGGTGAGTTCATTTCAGTGTTAAACTATTATAGCCGTAGTGAGTTGCACCTGTCATCTGATGTGCTCAAACCTCAGCGGTCTAATTTTCAAGGTCTCTGATATCTTGTCTCATCTCTTCTCTCTGCCCATTCTCTCAGTCCGCAAGATCTCAGGCCCAAGCCAAGACCTCATCAGAAACTCTCAACTGGTAAGGTCTTTTTGAGACAGCTACGATATGGTGTTCAAAATTTTTGATGGTCAAAACAACCCAGTATGTGGTCTGCATTCTAAGGCCATATGAGCAGTATGCTGACATTCATATAATGATTATAATTTAATTTGCAGTGGTCCACGGTGTGTTGCACGCTTTTCCTTTGAAGCCGAGAACAGTGATGAGCTGATGTTTAGTGAAGGAGATGTGATCCAGCTGCAGGAGTACATTGGGCAGGAGTGGGCACGGGGAAAACTTGGCACCTGTGTGGGCATCTTCCCTCTTAACTTTGTGGATATAATAGAAGACCTGCCAGCTCAAACGCCTTCAGCCCTGCATGGTAAAGCTGTTCTTTACTCCATCACACATCATCTCTTTCTTTCTCTCTCTCTCTCTCTCGCACTTCTTTGCTCTCTCACACTGTCTTTTGGATTTAGAACTAACTAACTTCCAATGAGAAATGGGGTCGTGAAATACTGGAGTCTCGCCCTTTATGTGGTATGACAGGAATGTGCGAATGTGTCTCTCTTTAGCCGCCTCACCAGCACTGATTTTTATTGCAGCATTAGCTGAACTTCACATGCTGTCAAACAAGCAGGAAAATAGTCCAGTTCAGTGAGCGTTTGAAAAAGAACCAAATAGAGTTACAAAGAAAAATTTTAATTGAGGAAGCTTATAATTTTCTTGTTTCATCTGACAGGCATGGCACCCTCTCCTAACATGTCTTCAAACCCAAACCAGGTAAATACAGGATTGATACACTGATGTATATTTGTATGTATTCATGTGTACATTATATAGATTTTCTAATATTTTATTGGGAAAAGTTATCTGAAATTGGATGTATGATAATATACTGATGAACCTATGAACTAGCATGATTTGCACGGATCTGTCCATGTGTGTGTCTTGTTCTGTTTATACCTTGATATCTCTGTGAGTTTTAACCCTGTGGTGTGTGTCTATCTTCACAGGCAGAAGCTGAGTGGGGTGAGTGGGCTGAGGCTTTATATGACTTCACTGCTGAGACAGAGGATGATCTTCCCTTCCAGCAGGGAGATCGTATCCTGGTAACTGCACATCTCGATGATGAATGGTGCAGTGGACGTCTCAACGGCAGAGAGGGCGTCTTCCCTAAAGCATTTGTACTATTCAGCTGAAACTAGCAGCTTGGGTAAGCACCAACATGGGCATGTTTCAGAAGGAGACGAATGTTTATGTGTTAACACCAATACTACTCTCGTTTAAGTCTTTCCCTGTCAGGACTCACTCTTTAAGTTGTGTGTTTTCCAGAAACAGAAAACTAAGCAGTGAATAACTTAGCCAATTGGCAATGGTCAATTGCACTGCTGCCAACAAAGTTGTTAACTTATTTAGCAACTATGATTTTAGGAAACACAAAGCTATGATTATTGCTTTTACTCATCTCTCTTTTTTGACACTCTCTCTCTCCCTTCTTACTGTCAGGAAAATTGAAGAGTCAATGCATCGGGTCTGTTTTAGTGACCTCAGCCTCAGCATGGCCTTGGGCCCCTTGCTGTCAGCATATTTCTTTTTTCTCCTCAACACATCTGATCTGATTTTGCACCCGCTGGAAGGAGAAATCCTTTTGTTGCTTAACCTGAAGACCCATTACCTAGTGGAGCATGGATGTTTAACAGTCAGACACATTGAGAGGTGCCAATATATGTGGATGTAGCTTTCTACAATGCTGTATCACCTTCCATGCCTGCAGTATTTCTTTCTTTTTTTATACATTTTCTCTGTATTTTGTTTACAAATTATGTATTTATATGCATGTGAAAACATTACTACGGGATCCTGTTTCAGCATATGAATCATGTCATGTCTACTGTAGTGAACAGTGTTAAATAAACCTATTTTTGTGGTTACCAAGGATGTGAATGGTAAACACTCAGGTATGTTACAGTCTCAGAATATTCTAGGATACTACAGGAGGTTCATGACACTTGCCCCACCTTGTGGCAATGGGTGTTTCAATAAAAGAACACTGAATCACTGTGGCCTTAAAAAGATCACCAATGCCATCTCAGAACTTAATTCATAATGCATAATAAAACTAAAAAAAAATAAAACTTAATGCATAATATTTGCAGTTGGTAAAATCAATGATTAGCTAAAATAATTCAAAGGTATAATCTAAGGTAACTAGTCAGAACAGTGACTTCTGGGTGGTCATAATGCTGGAATGTTTTCATGAGATTTTAATGCAACTATATTTTTTAAACTTTTTTTAAGCCTTCATTTTGATATACATGCTACATGGCTGTAGGGAAGAGCCAGGATCATGCCATGCGGTCAGTCAGTAATTTGTAACCCAATATATTTATGTAGACGTGAGTAGACAGACCTAGATCCCTCACTGTATGCCCTATTGCATCTATGTCATACAGATAGTCACACAATCCTAGCTAATTGTAAAAAAATATAAAATTTGAATAATTGGATAGACTTTACTGGGATGTCAGTTAAGTGGATGTACAGATCAATAGTTTTAGATATCCAAGTGATTCAATTTGATCAGTTTGTTCTTCAGTCTAATATTTAATAAGCCCAAATACAGTTTAGGCTAGATTGAAAACATCCTTTCATGCATCTCCATCAGATGAAATGGGCAAATACTCCAATGTAACAAGTAACCAGTAACTTTAAGACACCTCAAACAAAGATTGCCATAAATACAGGCCCAAATGCAGCTTAGGCTAGATTGGTGGAAGGTTATATGGCACACTGAAAAATAAGATTTTTGTGTAATAGTTTATTCCAACTACATACCCTGATAGTCCACAGAATTCTGTTTATTGAGGAATCCACCAAGTATAAAGTGAAAGCTTGTGAAGAGTATATTCCATGAATGCTGGCATACTCTTTGCTGTACTTTTGGTGTCAGTGACAGGCTTAACAGTTGTGATGCAACTTCTTTGTCTATAACCCTTAACTGGGAGTTTGTGTGTGAAAACACAAATGATACATTCTTACTAAAAAAATGTAAATACCACTGTTAATCAGTTAAGGTTTGTGAAACTACAAAGAGAGACAAAGACAGTCTTAAATTTACATTGTTTTTATTCAAAGCAACACTGAGCTCAGACAGACTCCTGGACTGGGGGCTCATAGCCATCAGCCCGCTCCACCTTGGCCCCAGTGTCTCCTCCCTCTCCAGTGGGTTTGGCTGCTGCACTGCTGGCACCACCTTCACCGTGCAGCTCCATCAGTTTGCCCACTACAGATAGACGATGGGACAGACAGACGGGCAGATAAATCAGAGCCTGCCCATCACGTCAGATCTGGCCTCATTGCATACCCCCCGACAAATTCAGGTCAAAGTTAGATTGCCATTACTAGGCATTAGGGGACCACTAAATATGATCTAGACTAAAATCCACCAATTATGGGATCATCAGACGATCTCATGGGCATGTAATCAGTCATCATACGGGACTAGGGTTGGTGAATAATCGATTAATCAATTGTGGTTATGCCTAATCGTTCTAGTCTCGGGCATTATGAGAACAGCAACATCTTCCAGTTTCTTGCCAGCTTGTTTGTTGCACAGAGTAGGCTAATCTATTTATTCCTGCAACCGTCCCATCTGAATTTTTCCCAGCTGCTGAACTGACAATAAATTCACTGCGCACATGCCTTACTCCAGAACACATGGATATGTTAATTTTCATGAACAAGAACTCACAGATGGGCATGTCATGGGTACTGTATTGCCAGGAATATAGAATAATCAATTATTTGTTTGATAACTGGATGAATTTGTGTTCTATTACTCATAAAAAGTCCCAACCCTATATGGGACCAAAACTCATCACCACTTTTCCCAGACAATGCTAAGCCAGTATAAGGGGGAGGGGAGTTAGTCAGAGGTTTCAGAACAATTTGTTGGAAAACCGTTCATGATGCAACAAAAAGGCCAAAGACCTTGTGTTGGTGGAAATTAGTCAAAGGCAACCAAAACACACACACAAAAAAAATCTAAAATTCTAGCAGCCACAGGACCACACTGCAACACATGCTTGGACATTGCATCTGATATGTCTTGTACTCACATTCAAACTTGGGCTTCTTCAGCATCTTCACCTTCCTGACGAATACATCGTGCAGAGGGTAGATGGACTGGCATGCCTTCTCAATGTCCTTGCCAACGCTGTCAGGGATCCTAAGACCAAGACCAAATATGACTGATTACAGTTACATTCAAAACCAAAATACACTTGAGACCACACATGCCAAAATTGACATTCAAATTCCACATTAAGAGAGGTCACTAAAGGGAGAATTATTGTGTGTGACTTAACATTTCATTTTCACTACTTACAACTTATTGACCACCTCCTTCAGGTCGTTGGTCTGCACCTCACGGGTCATGATCTCCATCATCTTCTTGCGAATTTGACGAACCTGCTGGTGTTGGGCGTAGGAGGTCTTTCTGATCTGGTTGGTGCGCTTCTTTGTGAAACCCACACAGAACAGGCGGAGCAAATACCCATCGGTGGTCTTCACATCTACATGAGCCTCAATCATGGTCTGGTAGAATGCAGGATTGAAACAGAATGCGTTATTTTAAATCAAGTTTAGTAATCAAACAAATCTTACAATGTAGGAGTGTATGATGTCTTAAAGAACCTAAAGTAAATCCTTACATGATTTTAAGATTAGTGTGCAAATTAGGAAGGGTCCGTTGCATGAGCAAGGAAGAAAACTAAGCAAGATGATGCTGTACGAAGGTTGACAGTAGTTCTGGTTTACAATCAACAATCAGGAAACAACTGCTCAACAACTCTGACAGTTGAACCATTTTGAGTTTGAACCACTATATCAGAATGTACCTGCCACTTTTTGACCATAGAGCACATCTTATCACGGGTCAGGTCCATGCCGTGGAAGTTGGTCAAGCAGTTCTTGCCTTGCACATCCTCAGTAATGAGCTTGAACTTGCGGAAAGCAACCTCATCGTTCTGCAGGTCAGCAAGGCTGACCTCGAACACACGGCCCTTAAGCCCATCAGAGGCAATTCCTGTGGAGGAGAAAAAAATAAATAAATATCTGATCACAAGAATAACATGGACGGGTTGCCATGACATTAGCCAAGGAACATCAGATGACCTCACTTGGCGGTAATCAATGATATTCATTTGGGACCAAAACTGTAGTCGTCACTTGTTCCCATTTAAGATATTTAGCAAAGTTCTTGTTCGTTTTCACCCATCACATGTATTTACAGAGGTCACATTCTGCACTTACTGGTTCCCTGAGTTCTGGTGACCAAAGTCTTGCCCAGGTTGCGGATGTTGAACATGGCTGGTGCCTTGACATCATACCAGTCTTTCTTGGAGAAGGGATCAACGCTGAAAAAAAAGAGCATAGCAAGAGTTTAACAGTTTATGCGTGCAGAATTACTTCACACAAACCGTGTCCGGCAAGTCCTAGTTAGCCATTTAATTAACTAAACGCTAACGTCGCCATATCAAGAAGTTACAATGACATGTACAATACAATGTTATGTTGCAGCCAACAAGTCAAATAGCGGTGTGCAGATGCATCAAAAACAAGAACTCGTTCGTCACCTTACTGAATGAACGCCGGCAAACTTCGCAATCCATGTACCAACATTAACCTGCTAACAAATTGCTAACATGCCTGACGACTAGGCGTTGATTACTTTCTGTGATATTTTGACGACTAAAAACACAGTACTTTTAAAATACTTTCTCGATGTCTCTAAGCTATACCGAGAGGTTAGAGTAATGTATAATATTACAATTTATACACACAAGACACAGACAACTTGATTCGGACCCTTAACGCGACAGGAACGATACAGGCTTAGCTGTGTACGTCACCCATAATAATCCTTTCAATATCGGCATCATCCTTCACATTTTTAACTCACAGCTTACACTATCGATCTAACAAGACACTGATGCGGCATTTTGTAGAAATATTAAATAACTTACATCTTCTTCTTGGCACCTTTTTTGCCACCTTTGGTCAGTCTCTTATTCTTGCCGACTGCCATGTTGAACACAGGGAGTGAAAGAGGAGGAAGCAACGAAATACCGCGAGACTTATGGGAGGGCCGGGATTTGGAAGATCTCGCGATAAAAAACAACGTGTTTTAAACTCTACTGCCAACATGTAAGGTCAGTCATTCCCTCTTGGTTATTTTGTTTCCCTGTGATAAATATGGAGAATCTAGAGGCTTTTACTCTTTTTTTTTTTTTTTTTTTTTTTTTAATAATGTAAGATAACAAAAACAGATATACACAAATATCAAGAGATGACAATGTCAAAACAGGACAGGACATATCCCTCACCTCAATGTTAATATTTAAAAAGGACATATATCATCTACAGTATCTATCTTTTCAGCAGGGATGATAGCCATCACACTGGCCCTGTAGTGGGTGGAAGAGATGAGGTCTAGCAAAGCAGAGGTTGGATCAGATCCAATGTCATCGCTACAGTCACTGCAGTTTTCATAGTGGGGAATTTATGCTGTCTATTAGACAGAATAAATCAACTAATATTTAACATAACAAAAAATACTAATTCAATTTACATAGGTTCTGGAAGTTCCATTCAGCAAATCAAGTTTTAATTGAAGATAAAATTAACAAAATGTTGCAGGGAAGATGGAAATCAGAGGAGAAAGGAGACAGAGGCACACTAATTTAAATACTGGGTTACTATAGGGAGACATCCGTCTAGCCCCTGTACAGTAGAGCATGTTTTTCATACACTGCACTCAACGTTCCAGTGAAAGAGAGAAGATGAGTAGGGCAATAAACAGACCTGTTGTAAACCTCAGACAATAGTGCCATCAGTAATTTTATATCCTTTTGGATCACACATCTGCGCAGTGGATATACCACCAATAAAATCAACAGAAGAAGAACTGTTTTCATTAACTACCAAGAGAGACAGATTCAGTCAAAGGCTTTGAATGGCTCATTAAAGAAAAGGGTAGATTAATGCTGTTTGACAATTTAACTCTATTTTCTATCCTACTCTACTGTTTTTTTGTGAAATCTGTTGCTTTAGGAGGCCTGTATTTGTCATCCATAAATGAAGAATAACCATAATGAAGAGATTAGATAATAATTTACCTGTATACAACAGAGCTTGTTGCTATTTCGTTGGCTTTTTCATGAATACTTCATGAAAATATAGTCTAAGTAAGTAAAAGGCTAATAATATAGTCTAAAATTCATAATCCACATAGTATAAAGAATTGTATGTTTTTAGTTCTTATTCAATATATTATATAGGCTACAGATAATTATATAAGGGAAAGGTTAAAGATAGGAGAATAACAGTATTTATGTGTTCATTTTCATTATTTGTTAATACTGTTAATTGGGTTTTAATTTATGTTTCATATTATTTCATATTTGTAAGTTCCAGTTAATGTAAAGATGTTTGTCAACAAGATAGATTAGAGCATGGTTAGACCCACACTAGACCCTTTCAGAAGGTGGCAGTAATGCACACCGTTGCTAACTGCCAATTATAAGAACTCTGCTACCATCTCGTGGTTGCATCAAATATTTCCACTATGCACCAACTTTGTTGCAACGTGGGCAATAGCAGATCAGAACTCATCAAGGTGTTAGAACAATGCAAGAATGAAGTAAAAGATACTCAAAATACGCAAATATTTCTTATTTGCACTACTAGAAGCTATATTATAGGGTGTTTGATGGTTGGTGACAATATTTTACAGTATAGCATGAGCCAATTACTACTACCCTGTTAGGTCTGATGGGGCCCCAAGCAAAAAATCACAGAGGGCCTTCCCCCTAGTCATTTTGTCATCATTTTATACAAATACATTAAAAAAAGGGTGAGCAGAAGTTACCATTTTCAACAATTAATTGACTTATTGACTTAATTGACTTGAAATATAAAAACATTTTAGAGCTTGTAAAACTGCAAGACTGCCTGTCTGCTGAAAGTATAGTGATTAACTGCCCATTAGTGACTGGCTGCCCGCAACATAGTGACAGAAGGTAACGACTCACTTCCACCCTCCCAATGTAAAGACTGTCTGCTGAGGTATATAGACTGACTGCCTGTTGACTCATGGCCTTGATGACACAGGTTGACCTAAAACAAACAAAGAAAAAAAAAAACAGAAACATAACATTTACCTGATTTTTGGAGTGCAAAGTATTTTGAAGGTCAAAAACTGAACCATCATTAGCTTGCAGTGGTGGAACATTATTCTCTCTTTAGGCAATGGTGTGATAAGATACATATAATAGTCCTGTATCCATTAGATCTATTTAATGTATATTTAAATTAATTGTGACAATTTTAAAAATATATTATATGGATGTTTTCATTCATTTTCACTGTTCATTGTTTATATATTGTCGGATAAATTGAATAGATTCAGGATTTGACAGTGCCAAATCTGCACTGAATAATACTCATATACAAAGATGCAAAAAACAGCATATCAAAATGCGACAGCCTTTACACATTAACATTAGACCTTCTCTTCTGCTTATTTCTCTCCTCTTCCTATTTTTTCTTAACTAGATCTCTATTCACTTACTACCAAATGAAGCTCCTCATAATTTCCTTTCAGTGTTTACCAAGTTGTTTACCATTTGCAGGTAAATAAAGGTTAATAAAGTTCAAAGGAATGAAAGTAAATTGGCACTATTGACAAGCAATTGACTGTATGGCCCATTGATGTTATGTCAGTGGTGTGAGTGTATTGGCATGGGCTGTCCCTGGTGGGATATTATTCCATCAAATTAATTTTAAGTTTGTATAAGGAAGTGGCTGTTAAAATATAAAAAAATATAAATATACAAAGACTAATCTTTGGATCTTTGTGTCGCTAACTGAAACAAAAGGCTAACATTAATAATAACGTTAGGCTTCCAACATTGACATTGACTGTTAACCACAGTCAATTCTCCGCTTCTGCCACAGTTAGCCTAAACTAGACAACAAATGGAATAGATAGCTGTTCAGTTGAATTTTAGGACAAAAGTAGCAAACTCATCATCTGCTATTTCTTCACCCATGCATTACTATCATAGTAATGTAGGTAAAGACTATCTGGACGTCCCCGAGTAACTGATTCTTACCTGGAACACACCTGAGCCAGTCTCGTTCATCATTTTGTCACTTACTGCGCATGCTCAGCTAGATCGAGAGAGAACACTGTCATGGCGGAGATGGGCTGTAGCAGGAGGTGAATGAGGAAGAGATGACGCCGTAACTGGGTTATTACGGAGACCTTTCGCAAACATAGTAGTTCCCACCGGGAAAACCAAGAGGACTCTTGTCCTCTGACCGGTGGTGAAAGGGTTGTGATTAGACTTGCCTTACATTTGGGAGTTTCGCTACAGCCACGCTCCTTGTACCTGTCTGTACTGTCATAGTAGTGTCGTTAAGTTCTCTTGCAGGCGGTCGCCGAAATGAGAGCAGTTTCCTGTTCACTTATATTTTGACAGAGCGCAAATGGATGCTAACCCATAGCCCGGTTGTGCCGGGTGCCGGTGTTTTGAGGCGGCTGTTTCAATGCTGCTACTACCGTTGCAGTTTTTCGACAGTGGCTGTTATCAAGTTTCAGCTAGGGGACTGGACTTGGCCGGAATTGCTGTGACAACTCCAGCCAGTGACTTCGTGTACCTTGCCAATTTCATTCCAACCTTGCAGCCTGCGATTGGCATCTTGTAACATATAGTGGTGTTTTGGATGGAGAGAAAAACATTTTGTTTGTCTTCGAGGGTACTTACTTAACAAGGCGGAAAAGAGCATAGCGAAGTGTTTTCCATCGATCCCCCTGTGACCGCCTACAGGTTGAACAGGTGCCTTACCTGTTACTGCTACCTGTTTAGCTATGGCTAGTGAGGACACTCCGTCTGCTTCTCAAATGGGTGACGGTGGCAAGGACGAGAGAGTGGCCACAATGTCGCTCAACCCTGCAATTCCTATTCGCGGAATAAAAATGAAATTTGCCGTCCTAGCGGGTCTTGTGGACGTTGGGGAAGTTTCGAACCGGGACATTGTGGAAACCGTCTTCAATCTGGTAAGCTGATTACGAGTTGGTTACCTAAAATAGTCGTTCATTACTTCTACTCAGCTATCACGAATTACACGACATATGCACTATATATTAAAAATGGCCAGGGCAAGTTTGCTTGAGTGAATTTCCGCGGTTGTCTCTTTGTAATTCAGTAACCTGTGTTAATATACCGTTTGTTTTACCAACCTAATGGTGTTTTAATCGGCTGTTGTAGGCTGCTGCAATGTGTGCAAGTATGAATTACATGTTGGCATCGATGCTTTGATACGTCTTTGACAGTATTTCAAATAGAAACGCCTATTCTGCAAGAAAAAGTGTATTTTGTATTTGAAAAGATTAGGCCAAATAGATAAACGCTGTCTGATATCAACACAGGCCTACTTGGTGGTCCAGTCGTCATGATTAGCTATACTTGTTTAGGTCTGATTGAAAGTGTATGCCCAACATCACGACTGAAGTAGGCCTATGTTGGTCTTTCTTGATAGAAATAAGATGTTCCACATACTGTAGTACTGGTAATGGCAGTCTTGTTGGCCTCAGTGTAGGCTTTTCATTGCAGGTGTTTCTGTCAGTGAACTTTTTCTTTTTTGGGAATGTGCTGGAGTACATTGTGGGTTTTTCATTCTTAAGTGATTAGGTGATCCCACTAAAAGTAGGGCCTAGTGATATACATGAACACAGCAGAGCATGTGGTGCCAGAATGAATGAATACCAATAAGGAAGTAGAAAAGAGTAACTGACACAATGGCTGCAGGGTGGAGGGGTGGGGTGGGGTAGGGACAGAGCAGAGACCAGGAGGTGGAGGAGAACATACAACCTGCAAAACTGCTTTGTCACTGTGGCAACACTATTGAGGTTTACAGCTGTCACCATCTCACTGTGGAGATGCATGGTGCTGATAACCAGTATTTTTTATCTACAACCTTGTCTTAGTGATCACAGATGATTTCATGTCAATAATTGTACTCCAGTGAACCAAACACTAGGCCTATGTCTTTTGTCAAGGCCAAACATCCTTATAGCACAGGAAATTGTAACTACAGTATCATAACTGAGCAGATCCATTGTTATTGAGAAAATAGCTTATGATCATTAGCAATGATCAATCATTTTCATTTAACATTTTACATGACTACATCATAGCAGTGGTTTTAGAGTAGTTGTGAAGGGCTGTCTTCTGTGTCGCTTGTGCCTTTGCACACCTGCACTTTCTGCGTGTGTGTGTCTGAGGGTTGAGGGGGCAGGGGGTTGGGTGGCGAGGTTTAGGGCAACAACAGAAGGATTCGTTTACCTTTGTGAATTGTCATGTAAACCATGTAAGGCCAGGCCTGAGGTAATGAGCTCAGAGATCTGTAAGGGTTTTTTTTATCTTTACATTATTTTGATGCACGCTTTTAGAAAAGAAAGTAGTTTAGACTATCACATAACCTTTAGCGAATTAAGCTATGGTATTGATAGGCTAGAACATGTAAGGAAAAGTTCTATGTGAGTGTTTCTAGCTGGTAAAAACTCACTCTTTTTTGATGTGAATGGGCTGTAAATGTCAGTCAAAATTTTAATATTTGATGATTCTACCTTACCATTCTGTTGTCCTAGTAAGAGACACCAACAGCTGCCTGAAATGCAACACCACACACCTAAATATCTGCCATGTCTGTGACAAAAATGGTCTGTTGTCTTCAGAGTCTGGCCCATGTGTGTCTTTTATCCAGGCACTGTTTCTCTCACTGCTGCTCTTTGTCAGTTTATATGGATGGCTTTGTTCTCCCTTCGAGGCAGGTTTGTCAGGAGAAAAATGAGGTGTTCTTAAGTAGAGCATTTCCAATTGCTTTAAATAGCTTCATCAAATCAGTCTGCTTACATCTCGGCACATCTCTTTTTTCTCTCTCTTGCATGCATTCTTGTGTCATTTAGTACCATATTAAAACAAATCTTAAAGTTGTGCCATATTAAAACATGAGGACTATGCATAGGTCACGTGTCAAGCCATAAGTGCTTTTGGACAGAAATAGTGTAGCCTATGCTTTCGGATTAATGATTCAGTTTGATCATCATGGGTGGAAGGAGTGTGGAGGTCTGTTGTGAGGAATGTTGGCCAAAGTGATGTGTGTGTGTGTGTGTGTGTGTGTGTGTGTGTGTGTGAATGCTGTGGTACTACCTTTCTGTGTCCAGTGGGGGGATCAGATAATGCTTTTACAGCTGTAGGCTGTGGCCTTGTACTGATGGACTCAGGTGCCACAGTGCCCTATCCAGATTGACCTCATAGTGCCAGGCATGCAAACTACTTTAATGACACAGACACACACACACACACACAGACGCTGGTCTGGCTAGCTGACAAATGTGCATGCTCAAAATGAAGCCCATGGTTAAACAACAACAAGGGACTATAGTCAAAAAATCTAATTGCTTGTGAAAAATGTTCACCTTTGGTGAAGGGCAGTAAACATCATCAAGCAGATCATATTGGCGTAGATATGTGTCATGGATTCACATCACTGATCACTGAGCTATGAAATAATTGTATTGAGATTAAACTACCCCGTCCCACCTTGGCATGTCTGTTAAAGAAACTATACTTCTCGCACTCCTTGAATCAAGAGAAAGACCTGCATTGGTACTGAATGATGATATTGTTGTTTGTAAGACCCTGCCTACTATGCTAGACTAACTATCCAGTGGACTATGACCACACACTGTTCATTTAGTTTTTTTGTTAAATGTTTTCAGCACTCTGTTGAAGCGCCTCAGTGAAATACTTTATCAGAAGCACTCATTTGCAGGGTATTTTTTTTTTAGTTCAAATGCAAAGTGGTTAAGTGGCTCACTCACTTATCTGGCTGGACCTTGGTATAGCATTTGCCAGCCTAATGAACAATGAACCACAAATATGCACCATGTGGACTAATAATGTCATCTGTCTGGTTGCATTAAAATTCATGTTGCATGTAAATCATTTAACTCCATTTTCAGTGAGATGTTTAAAGGTATAGTTCGATTTTTAACACTTTGAGCCCCTTTGACAGGTTGTCTGAAATGCAATAAAGTGGTTGATGACTTTTGATGAATTTTGATGACTGCTCCTGTCTCGGCTATTTGAGAAATGTAGAATCGGCTCTGCCTGCTTCAAAATGGCTAGCAATGGGCAAAGTCATTTAAAAATATGTGCGACTCACCGAATGGTTATTGGTGTTCGCTGATGTTCCAACCCAAGTATCGTAGTGAAATACAGTTTCTGTCATGTTTTATTTGCCATATTGTAAGTCCCATAGCTTCTTTTTAGAAGACTCTTTGCTCCTTGATATCACTCCGCCAGCCCTGAAGCTACAACTGAAGCGGAAGTTTATGTGTGGTTGTGATAACACCTGATAACATTGTTCCAGAATTTACAAAGGGCCAAATAAAACATCACAGAAGCTTTATTTCGCTATGATGCATGTTTTGGAACATCAGCGAGCACCACTAACCACTCGGTGAGTAGCCCTTTTTTAAAACTAGTGTTTTAAGGATAAAAACATCAAATGCCCAATGCTGGCCATTTTGAAGCAGGCAGAGGCAATTCTATATTTTCCGAATAGCTGAGACAGGAGTGATCGTCAAAATAAACCCTAAACCACTTTATTGCATTTTAGACAACCTGTGAAAGGGGCTCAAAGTGTTAAACGAAACCTTTAAGAATACCTTGCATATTTCTCAGGTACTTCGACCCTAAGGTAATCTTTAATGAAGAATCTGAAAACTCTGCTGGAGCCAGCATAGGGTCCATTGACCAGTAGCTTGCGTATACCTGGGACCTGTTTTTATCATGCTTTCTGTCTCTGTTTTTTGCATAGTAGAGAATTTACTATAGCTCAGTTAAAAGGGTGAAATTTAGGTCCAGCAGACCTAGATTAGCAGACCAATTAATCTGCAACCCAAATAATGTTGAATACTATTTTAACATTACAGCACAATGTACAATACCCCAATTATCCAGTTTAATTAAATTCTGTAATATTTACAGAGCCATGTAGAAAAGAATTGTTGTGGTGCCTTACAGACATTGTAGAACGCAAATCAGCAGGGGAAAGGCCTAGGCTAGCTGTAGCTAACCCTAACCCTAAACCTGACCCTAGGAAAGGGTTAACCCTAACCATAAACGTAATCCTAGGAAAAGAACGACAAAGAAATGTTGCAGAAATATGCAACATAGACAGAATGGTGAAGTTGCAATATACACTAACTGAGTGGGGCATAGTGACTAACTTTCAGTTTCATTTATGCCCCATTCACTTAACATTAGTTATCAACTCATTATTTTGTCTATGTTGCATCAGATCTTCCACTTTTTTTCCTACAGGGAGCATTTAGTGACTTTAAACAATAGAGCTTGGATTAAGTCACACCGAACTTCTTTAAGTTAGAGAAAATGGTAATTTTCTTCGGCCATATACAATATACATTGTTTTTTTTGTAGAATGACAATAAAAAGTATTGTCTCCAGTATTTTTTTACTGAGGGCCTACAGTCGTGAACCATGGGAGGAGAGAAGGTTGGAAGAGAATCACAGAGTAGGCTTGGATGTGTAGAAGCAGTTTACTGGGCTTCCTGAAAATAGAACATGCCACATGTAGGCCTAATTCACATACATTGATTAAATTTAAATGTTAATGAGAAACCTACTGATTATTATTATTATTATTATTATTACTTCTGTTGTTTAATTGGTTATGATGGCAGACAGTATTTTTCTGCTATACTGACCTTGGATGCTCTCTCTTGAATCTGTATCTACATGCTGTCAGTGTAACAACTGCTGGAGAAGTTTAGGGCTTATAGTTGAGTCGTAGCTACCAGTCTGCAAAAAAGGAATATGTCTTATGCATGATGTGCAATTTTGAGTGAAGCTAGTGTGTGTGGATTCAAAAGATCTACTGTAAAAGTGAAATTGTCAACTTCTTTCTGCAACACTTGTCAGAAGCTTCTTCAAGTGCTAGTTTTTGCAAGTAGATAAAATGTTTTTTCCTCTCCTGTCCTTTTCCCCATTGACTTGACAGTGTTGTTTTAAACACTTGTGCTGTGTTGTGGGAGTGGAGCTCTTGAAGCTTTTTCAAAATACAGAGGTGACTCCAGGGTGACAAAAACAACAACAAGAGTTGTGAGCTGGGCTTCAGCTAAGTCCCCTGTTTACCTTATAGCCTCTGGGGGGACACAGGAAGCCTTGGCGACCGTTCACTCTGCCTCAGGAAGCAGGGAGAGAGTTTGGAGTCACTGCACATATTTGTGTCTTCCTGATCATATTGTGGCCATTAGGTGCTGCATAATTATTTTACTAGTTTTACGCTCACAAACTGGGTCTCTCTATCTTTCTCTCACTCTATGTGTGTGAGAGTGCAGTGGTAGGCTAGCTGTAGTAGGCTAGCTCTTCTGTGTGTGTCTCCTAGTTTTTTTGTCATTGTGTCATGGCAGCCTCTCCCATTCTCTAAAGTCCAATCTTCCACTGTAATGTGAGACATTTCCTGTCCGGTTCTCCCCACTTCCTTTACAGTGGCCTACTTAGCATCAGTGCCGAGGTCCTTGATTATTCCATTTCCACACACAAGATCCCAGGGGTTGTCATATAAACCAAGAGCCTTAATGGAGGACGTTTTAGATAATACATCACCGTAAAACATGTTTTTACAAAGATAAGATTTGCTTTCACAAGGGATAGAAAATAGGAGGTGGGAGTTAATGTTGTCTCCTCACTCCTGTTGTGAGGAATGTGTTTTTTTTTTTTTTTTTTTACCCACAAAGACAGTGCTAGTTCAGATGTCTTCATTCAAACACCAGAAAAAATGCAGCTGCTAGGGTGGTGATAAACCATTAACTTGTAGCACAGGGCCGGAGGTGTTGTATTGCACGTCATTGGACAGCAGAGACAATACTGCCTTCCCATAATGCTATAGGCACAACATAGGTAACATTTAAAGTGCCGTGTAAAGTGGCTGTTATTCTCTTTAGACACTTTCCACATGTCTGAGGGGGACTTCATCCTTACTGATGGAACAGCATAGTTAATACTGCTTTTAATGTGCTGATGTCAGAGCCAGGAAGAAATCTGTGTGTGTGTGAGTGAGTGAGTGAGTGAGTGAGAGAGAGAGAGAGAATATTAACATCCTGTAGCCACTGTTTTTTCCAGTGTTTACTCAACATAAATGCATTTACCCCACCAGATACATGGTCAAAACAGAAATGTTTGGTGGGGTTAACATATGTTTATCATGCTGGCTGTTTTTTTGTGCCACAATCTCAATGAACCCTTTCATTTACTTAAAACCAGAATAAATGACACTTTCCACTTAATCAGTTTTATTTTCCCCTCCCCCACACACATCACAGTAGTGGAAAGAGCAGCCCTCATTTGCTAGAGCAAAGGATTACTGTCATCAGCGTCACTCCACTTTGTGTCTAGTGTCACTCTGACTAAGTGTTTGATTGGAAAGTCCACCAACATAAGCTCTGAGTTTAATTGCCTGTCGTGATGGGGGCCTTAGGATCATAGATCTTGAGTTGCAGCAGAGGGTGGAGATTTCAAAGCAGTAGGTCTACAATTAGGCCACACTGTTTATGTTACCAACAGGACATTTACACTCAAAACATACTGACAAAAATAGAACATTAGAGGAATGGCTGTTGAAAGATTGAAGTTGTAGATAGCAGGGTTGGTGATTCAATCGTCCTTAAAGTGATTCTTTAAGGACAATTGAACTGAGGTAGCACACTGGTTACTGTTATAATTTGAATTAAAGGAAATAAAATAAAATGTATTTAAAGCCTCTGTGTAGGATTTATCTTCTATTTATCTTCGTCTTTTATTAAAAATATATTTTTTAATTTAAAAATATAATGTAAAATGATGATGATCCAAATGAGAATATCCATTTTGCGCCGCCATTTTCAAAATGAGCACCATGGGAAATGAGGACCGTGGGAAGGGGAGGGCTAATACATTTCATTCAAACGTATGCAGTATACCACTTCGCCGATAGATGGGAGAAATTCTCATACGAAAAAAATAAAACTTACACATAGGGGGTTTAAATTTGATTACACTTCCACAAGGAAGGCTAATTCTGAATTTGGCCTAGTGTATAGTGCCTGTCAGATAGTCTTGAGATGGTGTGGAACATAGAACGTGTTTAGGCGAGGTGTCTTAATCAGTACAATTGGTTCGATTTGAGCTGAACTAAGCCTGCATTGCATTAGTTCATTGTGTCTTTTTCAGGAATTTTTTTAAAATATTGTAACTGGCCTGAACAACATCATAGACATTTATCATTTGCCAAGATTCATGATTTTGACTTATAATAAGAAATAGTGTGATCACTGTACTTCAACATGAGTGGTGTATGAGGCAATACATGCATTTATGTTAGTGGTAAGTTTTCCAAAAATAAATGAGCACAGATTTGTCCTTTTGTGCATATTATGCTGTAACAACAAAAACAAAAGTGCAAACCAGCTCTGCCTGTCAATTAGCTTATTTTACTTTGGTGTTAAAAACATAAACAGATTTCTAGACTTGTAACCTATACAATAATATCTATGAAATTTATGTTGTAATCATATGTGGTATGTACATTAAAACAATATTTTTTTTTCCAGTTGTTTTTTCTGCAATTTGAATTGAAAATCTGCTTCCTTTACAACCTCAGTTCAGATTCAACATTGACAATAGACCAATTTCAGTTTGCATACAGGCGAAATTGGACGATCTCTATTGTGGTTTAGTTGATCCATCGCTACATAGCGTTCCATCTAGACTGGTGTTAGGTTTTCAGATGATACAATTCTGATTGCCCTTATTAGTAACATCAATGAGGCCCCCTACAGGAATGAAGTGAAAGACCTGAGTGTATGGTACCACAACAACAACCTCTCCCTGTGTCAGGAAGACCAAAGGAATCATCATGGGCATTAGGAACAATGGGGCTAATCATATTCCTCTTCATCAATGATGGCCCGCAAAAACAGTGAGCAGCTTCCTGTTCTGAGGTGTCCTGATTACCATTCCCTCCTATGGTCTCTCTCAGCATCCACAAGAAAGCTTAGCTTTTATTGAAAGTGTTCTTACTGTATGAATCACAGTGAGACTGGGATGTCTCTGCCTAAATCTGAAACTGCTGTCAAGAACTGTCAGGACAGCATCTGAAATTATTGGACTTGACCTGCCCCAACCCTGGATCACCTACTTCTAAACTGACAGTGACATTGTCATTGTACATCATATTTCTGCTCTTCTGCACCTGGTATCTAGCACCACAAGCACTGTTTACACTTTTGATGCCAATGGATGTTTCCATAAACGCATGCATTGTTTAAATTATTTCGATCAGGACCACTTTAATCATAAGGAACCATAAATGTGAAAATTTTTTATGGTTTGGGAACTGCAGGTGCTGACGTTACAATTGACATTTTTTTCCAGCTTAATCTCAACTCATCCAGCTCATCTCAACTGTGAAAAAACAGTCAGAGTAATGTATCTACGAAATACCTGCTGATCTGTAGTGCTCTTCTAATTTCCATCAAATATCCTAATAGTCCTTAAACCTATTTTGGAAGTTTGTGGTTAAGCATCTAACATCTTTGTTTTGGACACAGATGCTTAGGCTGGGAGTCTAGTGCCACCTACTGTCATGGAGTGTAACCTACTTTGGTGGATAATTTAACAGCTTGATTTGTGGGCTTAGAGTGATCTTTATATTGTGGTGCCATTGTGGGTTGGATTTGTGCAGGACATCATGCGATCAGTGAGTCTTTCTGCTCCCAAACAGCTTTCAGTAGGCTCTCTCTCTTTCTCTCTCACTGCCTCTCACCCCACCCCCTCTCTCTGTCTCAGATTGAGAGAGCCATTGGGTTTTATGCTATGGGCCCTCATACTCATCATTAATGTAGATGCTCCTCCAGGTGCTGTGTGAGGCTCGAGTTTCCTCCACAGGCTCTGGTGTCTGCCTGGACAAAGCCCCAGGCTGCAGTCCTGCCAACCTAGCAAGTTGGCTGGTCACATCCACAGCCGGTCAGCCGGCCACATCCACAAATATCCCTCACAAGAGGGAGGAGCAGACCAATCCACTCTCCAGCCAATCCCCCCAGTGCAGCCCTGTCAGCCCTGAAGAAGGCTTGTCTGCATGTTGTCATCTCAATGCAGTCTCGTCAGCCATGGAATCTTGTTGCCAGCAGCCCAAATTGCTCGAGACAAGCAGTGTATCCAGTCCATCCCCAGCCCTAATGGACTGAATTGTGCTTGCCTGGGTCACTAAGCCTTTTCACCATTTAAAACTCCACTGACAGAGCACTTTTTAACATTCTATTTTTTATTGGTGTTGTTGATTAGTTCTCCAGTAATTTGTTATAAATATACAGTCGCCGTCAACGCTGTCATCAGGGATCAGTCGGGAGGGGGGTGAGAACTTAACACTTGTACAAACCACTTCCATGAATGGCACATGTACTTTAATTCCAAAAACCTTATTTACTTTACATTTACCTGGTCAAACTGTACATAAGTAGAGAAGGCCTTGACTAGCTGGCTCGTGAAGTGTGTTAAAGGGACAAAAGCAACTTTTTGGGGACTGTCATTTCATACTTGTCAATATCATTCCATATTTATTAAAATAAATCTGGCCTTGGCTTGGCTTGGCTTAATCCCACGGGTGGAACAATCTTTCAAACATCCTCTGTAGGGTTGCACTTGCACTACTATAATCACAGCAATGTTGGCAAAACAGCAATACGTTTGTTTGTTTTTTTTTAAAGAAATTCCTTGAGTGTTTTTTGTTGTTCTGTGTACTGTACAAGTGTAGCTCTTCCAAAGTCATTGAGAAGCCAACTCACCACAGCTGATTATTTTACAGTTGCAGCCTTGTTGTCATTTGGCTAAGCCCGCTCAATGACACTGTCGCAGCGACGCAGACCTTTGTCGACACTTTGCCGAAGGTCTGCGTCACCTTTGGTGCACATGAAAAAAATCCTAACTACGTGTCAAAGTGTCACAGACACACTATGCAGATAATACAGACCTTGAGAGTTCTGATTGGTCTGCTTTACGTCGAGAGACGATGTCTAAGCACCCTGTGCCTGTGCTAACAATATTTTATAGGTTCGTAGTTTTCCTTCGTATTTTTTCAATATATATTCTCCCATATCTGCATGGCTTTAATCATCACTGTACCACACTGTAACAACACTCCACTTATGAGGAACGTTCCCAAGAATGACCCAACACCTCCTGGCATTGTGAATTGCCACACGTTACAGTTACTCCGACGCAGAAGTATAAATCAAACCCAGAAATATAAATCAAAAACATCGGCGACAAGTGTCGTAAGAGAAATCTACTAAGTGTTTAAGAAATGAAGAGTCCGGAGAGATTCAGTGAGAGAAAGGCTTTTTAGTTCAAGGAACCAAACGTAACGAGATCCCGGAGACAAAGTCTACCGGACAAACAAAACACAAGCTTTTTATACAGTTGAAAGTTGGAATACATAAACGCCCCACCAACAGGTCTGGTGCTGCCCTGGTAACCATAAAACAATAAATTCCTTTTGCCTGTCGAAACCAGTAGCTTGTCGCCGTGCCTATCGGTCAGACCAAATACAGTATGCTCAAACGGCACCATTTCTCCCCCATCGTCCGAAGGGCACTTCCTGGCCTAGAAAGGCCCCAAGGAGCTGGAGAGAGATACTGATTGCACCCAAATTGTTTTACAGCAGCCAGCTGACCTCGGCAGACAAAAGAATTCCTCCACCAGGCACAGACATGCATTTCAGATGATCACACAAGCTTATTTGTTACATCAGTTTAGTCACCAGTCATTTCTCTTTGTTCATTATACTGTTTCACCAATCAAAGTTTGTTCTTTCATTTATATAAATTGATTAATAACAAGAAACAGTCATAATCCCCCTTTGATTTGATAATCACACCATTAATTAGTAGTTCTCTAAATATTTCATTAAGACACACCAAAATTCCTCCCACACAAGTCAGTGAAGGTGTCTGCATCTATGCAATGCAGAAGTATAAATCCAGCCTAATGGTAGATTTACAGTATTGAGGCCCGTGTGGTGTGTAAATGTTCCCAAGGTAAAATCATGGAACTTTTTTTCATCTTGGAAGTCTGGTTACCTTATTGTGGGCTAATGGTCAAGTTGTGAGCTAATGGAGAGAGGTTTTGTCAGGCGTTGGGTGGCACCTGAGTACAGAGGCAGCTGATTCAGCAGCAGGGCTGTTTCAGAAGGAAAGAGTATGCTATATTTCCGTCTTTATCATGACTCTCTATAAAAGGATTTCCTACAGATAATGCATGCAAGGAATTTCACCTTTCTGCTTCTCCTGTGCCTACTCATCTTCTGTCTGAGAGCAGGACAGTGATGAATCTGGGACTCTGGGACAGTCTAATGCTCATTAATCGTGTATTGGGTTTGCCCACACCCGTTACTGGCACCACCTCAGTATAGCCCCCCCAGTCCATTGTCAGAATGCATGTGGGTGTCAGTCGACAAAAGTGATTTATTATGCTTTTTAGCAAAGACACTGGGGTGGGCTATTGCCTGAATAGAACTTAAGATAGTTGGGTAAGATGTGGAGTAGATGCCTTGAAATGCAATTTAATTTAATTCAGTTCAGTTGTATTTAAACAGCTCTTTTATAGAATAGGTCTCATGATGCTTCACCAAAAAAGAGCACCCATCAGCTACACGGGCAAGAAAAGTCTCCATTGTTTATATCTGGAGCAGACTTATCTGGGAAGAAACCTTGGACAGTTCTATACCTCAAGGCCAAATGCGGAGGGTCATGCAAAGGTTTCCAATTAGCAGTCACTTAGAAAGCAGTTAGTTCATGGTGTTAATTACCATCATAATAATTCCAATAGTTCTACACCCCATGGATTGTCAAGAGTTCTGGGTAGTGTAGTAGCAGCCTGACATGATGCTTGAGGCATTCTTTTCTTTTTGTTTCATTTGTGATAATGCTCTCAGTCATTGATGCTGAGAATGTTTGATTTCAGTGAAAGGATTTAAATTTTCTTTAGGTTAGGCTTACACCTTTATTGTGTTTTTACTTGTGACTAGCAAAATAAATTTTAAAACCTAGTTTTTTTAAAACCTAGTAATTTAGTGGCCTTAGTCCAATAGGAAGTATGATTTTTATATTTATATATTTAATAATATAATATTTATTATGTAACGTTATGTAATGTGCTGTCTGTCCATGCTCATGTCCATGTTGTACTGGGTTGCTTTGATGAGTCTAAGACAAATTTCCCCATGGGGACATTAAAGTATATTCTGTTCTAATAATGTCAAAAATGACAACAGAACTGTTGACGCTGTAGAACTGTTAAACACATATTTTGAAAAAGAAAGTGGCAATTTGCTTGTACTTTACTGCTTATATATTTGAGGTTACAAAGGTTGCTCCCTTGTCTTCACAAACCTTTCACGGATAACCTTTCCATTTATTGCCAGAGCTAATACAGATGTGTACTAAGATCTTTGTACAAGGGTAAAATCCTGGGGGCCAGGAGGTAGGTTGTACATTGCTTATGCAAATGATCAAAATACAAATTTAAGCAGTGTTTTCAGTTGAACAGTATCAAGATTCAGGCTTACATGAAATTACTAGGCTTTTATTTTTCCCTTTCAGAAGTAAGAGAAACTCCTATGGTATGATATTGGTATTTGCACTGGCTATGATCATTGCACTATGTTTACCTTGCACCTTACTGTTTTTTTTAACTCTTATTACCTGTATCATATGTAATGTTGATAGTAGTCTGTGTATATTGTCTATTGTAAATTATCTATTGTCTTGATACCCATCATATATCAATAGTCCTCTTGCACTTTATGTATGAATACTGATTGGATGTCCTTGTTGCTTGTCTAGAGAGCATAACACCTACTGGAGTCAAATTTCTTGTATAGAAGTATACTTGGCCAATAAAACTGATTCTGATTGTGAATCTCATACAACATAGACTGCATAGCAAACCGGCAGTTTTAACTTAACATTAACTGAATAGGCACAGGAAAAATAAATTGAAAGTGAGTGTCCATGCCTTAATGTGTTCGGAATTGACTCACACAAAATTCCTCTTTTAAATTGTAATTTTGATTATGGCTCTGGATACTGTTATTTCACTCTGCAGCTTTTGAGAGATGTGTGATGTTTGTTGTGGTCTGCAGTGTCTTTTGTGTTGAGTTCTCCTGTCAATGGTAAAGGGGATTCCAGGCTAATGGATCAGAACTGTGAGTGGCGGGTGTTGCCATGGTATCTGGAGATTACAGTGGCCTTAAATAGGTGCCTGTGATCAGACTGATCCGTGCTGTCTGGCCAGAGGGTGGGACTTTAGCAGGTTGGGTGAAGTTCACTAGACTCCATCACATGATAATCCAGTGTGCAGTAAAGCACTGATCTCCAACATTGATGGAGATTTTCAGTCAATTTGAAACAATAAATAATATAAGAGCTGTGTTGCCTCTGGGGTTGCACTGATGCCTAATGTCACCCTGCTTCAGTCATGATAATGCCATCATTGAAAGCCCAAAGCTTTCAATCCTTCTGAGTTGTTATCACAAAGAATTTCAGAGGCGGTCATTCAAAGTCTTTGAAAGCAACTAGCATCTTTTATTCATGTTATATTTCTCTCCTCTTTCTCTCTCTCTCTCTCTCTCTCTCTCTCTGTTCCTCTCTAATCTCTGTGTCTAGCTGGTTGGTGGTACCTTTGACCTGGAGATGAACTTCATCATTCAGGAGGCCCAGAGCATTAGCTGCATGGTGGAGCTGCTGGACAAGTGTGACCCTACGTGCCAGGCAGAGGTGTGGAGTATTTTCACAGCCATACTGAAGAAGAGTGTACGCAATCTGCAGGCATGTACAGAAGTGGGCCTCATCCAGCAGGTGCTTGACCGTGTGGACAAAACTGAGAGCATGATTGCAGGTACATCCACTACACACGATACTTGAGGGGGTCTATGATGTGAGAGGTCAGTATTAGTACTGCAAGACCACTTTTGTTTCTCCCACGTTATCACTGTTTGTCATTATGCGTGGATTAGCAAATAATTTGACCAGTAACATCAAAAACATGTATATTGTGGCAGTAGTATTAATGTGTGCATTTTTTTCAGAACGCATCTTCCGTACAAATCAATGCACACTATTATGCTATAAAATACGACAATTAAAGCAACACCAAGGAGTTTCAAAATCGCGCCCTCTACAGGTTGGAAGCGGAAGCTTGCCATAAGGCAAGTGAACTGTAGTTATGGACTTGCCCTAATGGCAAGTGTAACAGAGGTCATCTTGCGCTAGTCCAGCCCCAGGCTCGAACCCGCAACTCACAGCTACCATGGATCGGTAGACGAACGCCCTAACCAGTCAACCGAAAAGCCCAGGCTCCCAGTCATCTGACTAGGACGCCCTTTGAAGTGTCGGGAGGGAAGCTTTACTAACGTTCTACTCGCACAGCTAGGCTCGCTGGCATCTGTTACAGAAGGCCACTAATGTTACGTTTCTTCCAACTATTTTTTTGTCTGACTACTCCTAGGTCTTTCGAGATAGAGACACCGTTCTAAATCTAATAAGTCTGGCATGATCTCAATCGGTGTGCTTCTATCAGATTTTTGATATCTCTTGTCGTTTATCTGTTCCAAATCTAAAATGTCCGGCCTGATCTGATCGCTGTGGTACTGAAGTACTAAAAGGTCTTTGGTGTTACTTTAAATAAAAAAGTGCTTCTCTAAAGTTTACAGTGTAGTTCCAAATGTTTGTTTTTGATATCAGGGCTTTTCATGAAGTACATTTCCTAACACCAGTATTTTGCTAAATAAGCAATGGTATCTCTCGCTCAGCTTCAGTTAGTGTATAATGCAAAGGCACATGTTCAGAGTCCAATGAGCATTTTCTCTAAATGCATGCGTCATTAATGTGCCACACCAGTCATGTCTACAGTGTGTCCAGGTATATATGATTCCATCAATTTCCAACACTAACAACAACTTAACATTGTAAGTGAGAGAGAGAGAGAGAGAGCATTCATTTGTGTTTCCACAGTCAGGATATGTGTATGTGTGTGCATGCAGCTTCTGTGCTCTGGAATTCACACAGTGAGAACAAGTGGTGTTGCGCTAGGTGATATTATTTGTGCTTACCAAAGAGGCCGTCATTCTGTATAGCCAAAAGGACCACTATCTCTGCAAGCTAACAGGTTTTTTTTATCTTATTGTGAGGCATACTTTGTAAAGCGCTTTGAGTTCTTGTAAGAGTAAGACAATGCCACGTAAATGCAGTCCAGTTACCATTTAACATGCTTGATAGTGGGAGATACAGTCAGGTAAGAGAAATTGGCCGTGAGAATTTAAGTTATGATGATGATGTGCTACAAACTGGATGCTCGCATAGGCTTCTGACTGTTCAAGGTGTTGCAGAATTAAGTTCAGCCCCATGTTCAGTTCATCACCCACTGACCTGTTTGCCACCGTAAATGCATAGACTGCCATTGCAAAATATATTTCTTAACTCCATTAGTCCACTACTAACTTGATTACAACTCCTAAACTACACCAAGAGATGTTGATGTCGGCATATTTAAGCATGAATGAACTTGTCCTCGAGTAGCCTATCCGCTCATCAGCTCATCAGTCTCTCTCTGTGACTTGTTTTCTCTCACAGATCTGATGGTGGATATGTTGGGGGTGTTGGCCAGCTACAGCATCACAGTCAAGGAGCTCAAACTGTTCTTCAGCAAACTGCAAGGAGCAAAAGGCCAATGGGTACACACACACACACACACACACACACACACATACACACACACAGAAAGAAGCGATGTGGGCACACTCTTGCCCTCGCCCTCTGAAATGTTTGTATATTATCTCTATGAGGAATGTTCCAGAACAACTTTAGCCTTCAGTCTTGCTGTCCATTTTTCCTTCCTGTTTAATCTTTCCAAGTTGTGTTCACATACTGGGTTTTGTTAACAATTTAATGATTCTGACTATATTTCATATTTCAATATGAAAGCAAGAAGTCCTAAACATGTAAAAAAACAAATAGTGTGAAGTTTATTTAATCAGGCTGTTCATGTGCATGTAACGAAAGTACTAAGGTATTGGGTATTGGCTAGGCTTTAACATGCATGTGTAAAAGCAGGTCTGTCCATTGGATTGTAGTTGTTTAGAGGAACACGGTAACTTTCTACATAGCTAGTTTGTGTATCCCCATGTGCTGGTGTGTGCCATTTCAGCTATGTCGGCCACTAGCTTATATTAGGCAGACAGAGTTTGGGATAGTGACAAGATCCAGCAGACAATATCAGAACTCTTCTATTGTTTGTAATCAGTGTGTAATCTAGTGGGAAGGGCCTGTGTCACACCCCCTCGGGGTGTTTCACATCCAAAGGTTTTTCTTTAAGCTGTCAGAATAACCTTAAAGACCCACTCCAGTCATTTTTTTGACACTGTATTTGCGATATAGTTCGTTATAAAGTTGCACTAATCAGTTTTTTTTCATGAAAAAATCTCTTCATATGCTCTAAATAATAACCATACAGATCCATACCTCCACATCGATCCCTGAAATTGAGATTTCCTCGGAACTAAAACTGTGGTTCCAGACAAGTATTCTAGAATCCCGTCCAAGACCGTTTATCTATGAGTCTATGACGCATAAGCTCTCCCGTTTGATAACTTCACAGCCTAAAAGCTGGCCCACACTACACGACTTTATAATCTTATAAGATTTTTAAAATCGGGAGTACACCACACACTAAAAGAGAATCTTAGCCGACGTTTTCCTTTCCACGATCGTATAAGATTCGAACGTTCAAGGGAACACCGCACACTACAAGAACATTCGGCCAGACTTACCATTTGCGCTCAATTTTTACTATGGCTGATTAGGTTTGTGTTGATGGAAGCAAAACGATTTAGGCTACTGCCCAATACTCTGCTGGTTTGTTCTGACAAGTGAGTGATCAGAGAAGATAGCCTACTCTGAGCAGAAGAGCTGGCAAAAAGACTCCCATGGTCAAGTTCATTCATTTTAGCTGGCCTGCTGTCAATGAGTTCTTATTTTACCTGAATGATAGAGAAGAGATATAACGGAACGTTTAGCCTATCTGAGCATCTTCATTCACAACAATTAGCAAAAGAAGCAGAAGAGAAAAGCTGCATAGAAGTATTTGCGTTGAGGGAAAGAAAACGATTTAGGCAATGCTAACAGGTAGAGGATATAAGGAACATTTTAAGAATGACAGCAGAGGAGTTTAAAAGTTGCGCCAATCAAGGAACAAAACACCAAGATTAGAAAGGCTGTCAGTGGCTGCGAACGACTAGCCATAATGCTGGAACTGCTCTGATTAACGTTAACTAGTTCACCGTGACCTAAGTGTTTCCCATAAAATGACTGACGTTGGCCCATCATAATTTAATGTTACCATACCATAGCCTAAACATGTCCACTCACACAGCGGCTATTTAAACAAAACCTGATATTTTAATCAGTTGTAACAATAAAACCTGTGCTTACCTATTCTGTGAACTCCAAATCTTAGCAAATTCACTGACGTCGGTATCCTTGGCTAAGTAGCAGTAGGCTACTGAATGTGGACAAGGCTATGGATAGGCTATTTTAAAAATCCATTACACGTCTAATCCTCAGAAATTAGAAGTCGCATGCTTCCAGTTTTTTCTTTTTCATTTATTTTCTGATCACAACAGTGGGTTTAGTTTATAAGCAGTTTAGTTTAGTGGGTTTACTCTAGTAAACCTTAGGGTTTAGTTGCTGCCGATGACTTGAATTTTGACAACGAGAATGTTTGCTCAGATATGCTCAAACAGCGCTAAGAACATTTTTGAGCACAATCAATCGTGAGAAGTAAAATGATTGGACCAACATATTTCCTAGTATGGCATTTATTTTTATGACAGTCTGAATGTGAGAATAAAACCAAACAAATGAAGTAATTGCAATTTTTTTTTTATCCAGGGTCAAACTAATCTGCCGTATTAAATGTAGGGCTACTTAAGAAAAGGAGGAGAAACATGTCTGAAAGTCTGAGCTATGAAACGCAAATATAACTTCTCTCACTCGCGTTCTACGACCAGCCTGAAATATCAAACATGACACGATCGGGGACTTCTGTTCGGTCATTCAATAGAATGGAACACCAGGCGTACAATTGACGACATAAAATCAAGGAATTTAATTCCGTTATTTGAGACATAAACTGGTGAGCTGTCAGATAAATCAAAATATTCTTAGGGATGACGTAAAAAAAAATTTTAAGCCCATAATATCACTTATTAAACATAAAACACACAACACAAATATGTGAAAATGCGAAAAAACATGATTTTTGCCGGAGTGGGTCTTTAAAAATATGTGTATGAAATGTGCATAGAATCATTATTCTAACTATGTGATCTCAAATTATGTAAAGGTCAGTATGAGTGTTGTGTTTCAATGATTTATCCGTGTAGTTCTCAAATACGGTTAGTGTTTTCAGCATAACATCAACATGATGGAGATATTCATGTTGACTGCTGCCCTCTCCCTCTGTGTCTACCAGCCCCCTCATGCTGTGAAGCTGCTGTCTGTGCTCAAGTCCATGGCCCACAGAAATGGCCCAGACTCCTTCTTCAGCTTTCCAGGGAAGAGTGCTGCGGTGAGATAAGATGCGCATACCTCACAAGACTCTCCTGTTCAAATGCCAAATGCCTTCCTATCTTTTTTTTGTTTGCTAAAAATGTAGAAAATAGTGTTTGTCAAAATAGCTTCCACTGTTGATAAGCCAAGAACACAGCTGGCTTTTTCGAGAGAGAACACATTTGATAAATAATCAGCAGAGTTATGAGAATGACATTCACTTCATCAGCGTGCTTGGAGCCAGTTTCATTCCCAGCTGCTGCGGTCAGATGAGAGATTTAGGCCATGCAAAGAGGCTCATTGTGAATCAGGCCACTCTAGTCAGGCATCTCCTCGGCTCAGAGCACTCCCCTGACTCCAGCACTGGGCCTGCCTGCATGCCTGATGGTGATAGTAGAACGGTGCTTTAAGGGGCCTTTCCCATGTATTCCACTGCCCCCATTCAGAGGGACATGTGATGGGGGTGGTCATACAAAGGAATGTCCTAATTCCTCTGGGAATTCTGCCTAGTTCTAATGAGGATGGAGCAGGGATCTATTATGACTGCAGATGAGAGTATTTTCAGTGGTCCCCACTGACGAGTCCCCTTTTAGGCCTGATCAATTGGCACTTCTGACATAGGCTTATAGTGGAAGATCAAGGATTGCAGTGTACTTCCTTGATTTGTTTCTTCATTGGTTTGTATATGTGTGTGTGTGTGTGTGTGCACACAGTGCATTTAAAGTGTGTGACTGTCACAATAGAACAGAGGTAGTAGTGTGCACATGTTCTACCAGTAAGGTGCAGCGCAAAAAGGCTGGGTAATACTACATGGGAATGAAATGCCCACTGACCTGTGTGTAAAAGCACAGGTTACAAAGGGCTGGGATAGAGGCCAGGGGAAACGATGGCCTACCACAAAAGGGGTGGATTTAAAATCATGCATCTATTCCAATCTGAGTATGAGAATATAAACGGTGCCCTGTGGAGAGAAACCACCTAACCACTTTGCTTGGAGCTAAGTACAGTTTTTCAGTGCAGTATCTTGTCAAACCTCTCGTTATAGGTAATTTGCTCTTGGCATAAATGTGTATGGCTTAATTTATTATTGACAGAATTTTTCTCACTTTCTGACAGGCCATTGCTCTGCCCCCCATTGCAAAATGGCCTTATCAGAATGGTTTCACCTTCCACACATGGCTACGTGTTGATCCCCTTAATAACATCAACGTGGACAAAGACAAGCCTTATTTGTACTGGTATGTGTCACTAACTGTAACGGAATAGCTTACCTGTCTCTGCTAAAGAGGTTCATCACCTTCTCATTCCTCTCTCTCTCTGTCTCTCTCTCTGTCTCTCTCTCTGTCTGTCTCTCTCTCTCTCTCTCTCTCTCTCTCTCTCTTTATCTCTCTCCACACACACACCCACATACACTTCCACTCTCTTGCTCCCCCTATTTCTCTGATGGTTATTAAATCAAAGCCTCCCTTGTTCTATTTTCAGCTCATAATTAATTTCTGTCAAAAATCTAATTGATGCAAAGAGAGGTGTTTGGACTAAAGATTCAGCCTCTAACCATTTTTATAATGAAAACTACTTGACCGATTCCCAGCCCTCTATCTCCTATAGTGTTCATTTATCTGAGGGTGCTCTTAGACGAGGGAGTAAACACTGGTTCATGTTTAGTACAGTAGGTATGCTGTCTGTGCAAATGCTACAATTTCTTCTCTCACTAACTGATATGGTGGTGTACTGTTTGTGTAGATGCCACAGTTATGCATTGTGTTATCTAGAGGAAGCAACACACTGTGACCCCTCTCTCAGGTCCATTAAATTCTATTTATACACATTTATACTAATCTTGGCCTGTTTTCCCCCTTGCTCTACTATTGTTTGCACCATAGCTTCCGCACCAGCAAAGGACTTGGCTACTCTGCACACTTTGTGGGTGGCTGTCTGATCATCACCTCATTAAAGTCCAAAGGGAAGGGCTTCCAGCACTGCGTCAAGTACGACTTCAAGCCCCAGAAGGTAGGGCTCATCGGTCCCCACCACCACCACTCCGGAGCTGTAGGACAATGAAGGAACACACATACACACATACACTTACTGTACATACATTATGTTAAATACAGTGGGTGATACTGTCAGGCCTCTTTTAAAGACCTCTGTCCTCAGCATTCTTACAGAATACCTTTGGGTTGCGACCCAAAAGTGGGTCACAGAACTTGTTTTGAATTCACTTTCTCTCGGAATCGAGCGCCTCATATAAAAATAGAGGAATATCCATCAATTGGATTTTTATCCGCTATGTAAAACATGGCCGTGAGATATGCCATCTCCGCTGGTTTATAAAAGGTCTTCTCCCCCTAATAAAAATTCTCATTGGCTGCATAGCATCTTGATCTCACAAGTGGTGTGACATGTGACGTGACACAATCACATTTTGGTGACTTAATCACCAATATGTTGGCAGAGAAATTTCAAGGGGAAGAAGGCTACAGTCAGAGAATTTTTAATATTGGCAGAAGGTAGACCTACAAATGATTGACGGGGCGTGCGACAGAACAGATACACTCTGCTGCCTGCACTTTAGAAAGAGTACTAAGATAAGTAGGAGAAAAAAACCTTACAAAAGTAGTTTCCCTTCCATTAGTCCAAATGTAAAAGAAAATGGCATTCATTGCATTATTTGTTTAGACTGAAATTGAACACATCAGATGTTCTAGCTGTCAAACAACAGCACTTGATTTTATTTAATTCATAAAGATTAGTCTTGATTTGAATTATGTTCACAGTGGTACATGGTGACGATTGTCCACATCTACAATCGCTGGAAAAACAGTGAAATCAGCTGTTATGTCAATGGAGAACTCGCTTCATATGGAGAAATCACTTGGTTTGTCAACACTAGTGATGTAAGTGTGCTTTTTTTATCTGTTTGTGTGTTTTTGGAGACGTGGGGGCTAGAAAAAATATGTTTGCTGAAGTCATGACTAAGTATTAAAATTCTCTCAGCTCAGCCATTGTAAGTGAAACAATATGACTCCATCATGATTTTTTTTTTTTTGTCCTTGAAGGAGTGGAATGAGTCACAAAAATCAGCCATATTTAGGCACACTTGTGTGTTCGCTGACTCTGTTAACTTCATATGAGCTTTTATTTCCTCTTTGTGCAAAAACATTATAACAAAAACATATGGTAAGAAAAACATTTCACCATTACATGACCTTGCTGCCTTAGTCTCTCACTGCCTGTTTTCTCCTTCATCTCTCTGTAGACCTTTGACAAGTGTTTCCTGGGCTCGTCTGAGACGGCAGATGCCAACCGCGTGTTCTGTGGGCAAATGGGGGCAGTGTACCTCTTCAGCGAAGCCCTCAGTGCTGCCCAGATCCTGGCCATCTACCAGCTGGGACCCGGTTACAAGGTGCTGTTCCTCACACTGATACATGTTGTGTCAAAAGGTATCAGAAGGTATCAGGCTGGTGGAAAGATGAATACTATCTGCAATAATTGCCTGGTACTGATAAAGTAAAGTTCATACCGTGTTCTTTCAAGCCATCAATAAAAGGCTTTGCTTCACCACTTTTATGTAAATACTATTTGGTGCTTCTATCTTCTATCTAGTCCTTCTTGAGCTTTTTTAAGTTTGTTGTTCTTTTGTACGGTGGAATGGAGCCTTTTCTAGATCCTCGGCCAGTTCAGCATGTAGTTTCTTTTTGTAGTGCTGCTCTCTGCTGAATATGAATTTGATATTTTTGAGAGGGTTGGATTAACTCAAATTAGGCTCAGTGTGATTAAAGTTGATGGAAAGAGTTGAATTTGCATGTTTACATTTACTTTGATTTTGTTTCTATTGACGTTGATCCCAAAGCTGGAACATCACTGGATTAGCATAATGTTCGTTTTGCATTTGTTTTCATTTTTCATTTGAATCAGACCGTTAATAAACACTTGAAGACATACATATCCTTGAGCGGAGTATTTGTTGATGCGATGTAAATCGTGAATAAGTTGAACGTTAACTTGGCTAATGTGTCTGTGTATGTGTCCGTCCTCAGGGCACCTTTAAGTACAAGGCAGAGAGTGACCTGCTGTTCGCGGAGCATCATAAGTTGCTCCTGTATGATGGCAAGCTGTCCTCCAGCATCGCCTTCACCTACAACCCCCGCGCCACTGACGCGCAGCTCTGCCTGGAGTCCTCACCTAAAGACAACGCCTCCATCTTCGTCCATTCGCCTCATGCCCTCATGCTGCAGGTCTGACATATACACACACACACACACAAGGGCACACACATACATGCTGGCTGCCTCTCTCCCCCTTCAGGTCTTAGCGTACTGTATTGCCAAGCCAGGGTCCACAACTTCATCTGCGCTCTTCTGTAGTCGACCTGTGCCTCCCCATCCATCATCTTTTCTTCCCTACCTGCCCCACTTTCCCCATCTCTCCTCCCACCTCCTCTGAGACTTCACCCTGTCTCCATAACCAGTACACTCCTTGGCTTGGCCTTCCAAATACTTCCAACCTAGTTAACCCACCATTGCACTGAACAAGGCTTTTTCAGCTTGGCCTTCCAAATACCTCTAACCCAGTTCCCCCACCATGCTCTGTTGATGGGTCAGTTTGGAGCCTTTCTGAGCCTTCTCTCCCTCTTTAGCTCCATTCCTGTGGATTTACGCAGGTAAGGGCCTTAGCTGGACAGTTAGGTGCAGCCAGTCTGAATGGCAACTGCAGCATCTTAGTACATAGAGGCACTTGAACACTTGACACACTGGAGCAGTGGTAGCTTTGCAGGGACGCGGAACGCTTAGTGCTGCTAGCATAGCAGTCGTATTGTAGTGGTCAAGGAACTTCGTAGCATTATAGTGGCCTAGAAAATCTAGATTTGAATCATGACTGCCACTGCTGTGCTGGTTAAGCAAGGCACTTAACCCTAAGGGAGACTGGAAGAATGAGTATTTAATGTGTGGGCGTGTACTGTATGTGTGTGGGCGTGTACTGTATGCGTATGGGCGTGTACTGTATGCGCGTGGGCGTGTATGAGTGTGGGAATGAGTGCACACAGCTAGTGCATCTCCAGCTACAGCCTGCAGCGCTCAACGCAGGATGGGGCTGCCGCAGTCCTGCTGCACAGTGATCCTCATATGGAGAGTAATTACTGACGAGGGACAAGTTGCTTTGTGCTCATTCTTCATTAATCAGGAGCAGATGTGCATGTCTGCCCGATGTCTGTCTGTGCCTTGTCTTTTTCCTTTCAATATGCTTCACTTGCTCCTCATACACACACACACACACACACACACACACACACATATATACACACAACTCTCTTCTCACTCAATTAACAACACCACCCCCCACTTACACACACACACACACACACACACACACACACACACACACGCATACACACATTTTCTCTTCTCTCAATTAACAAACACCAACCTCCACCCCCCTCCACACACACACACATGCACACACACACGCACACACACACACACACACACAGGTGTCATTGAAGTGATAGAATTTGTTAATCAGAATCATAATATGCAATTTAAGAAGTTTTGCAGATGCTATGAAGTTCATGTTGGGTAAGCCCATAGGTCTTACACCTCTGTTTTATGTGTAGGATGTGAAGGCAGTGGTGACCCACTCGGTGCAGAGCGCCATCCACTCCATAGGGGGAGTGCAGGTCCTCTTCCCCCTCTTTGCACAGCTGGACTTCCTCCAGCCCTCCTGTGATGGGCCAGATTCATCAATCTGGTAGGACAGAGATGCTCTCCTCAACCATGTCACATACTAAAGACTTGCATCACTAGGAACAGAGTTTCTGGGTTGAGCAGTGAGGATTGAAATATTTTCCCTCTCTTTATCTCTTTCTGTATTTCTCTCTCTCTCTCTCTCTCTCGTGTGCTCTCTCTCTCTCCCCGCCTCTATCTCTTTGTCTCTCTCCTCCGTCTGTGCCAGCTGCACGCTTTTGTCTTTTGTGATGGAGTTGCTGAAGAACTCTGTGGCTATGCAAGAACAGGTGCAAGCCTGTAAGGGCTTCCTGGTGATTGGCTACTCCCTGGAGAAGGTGCGTACACACAGATACACTGCAACACACATGCACACTTGCACACATCAGGTCACACAGTATTTTGTTGAGCTGGTACATTAGTGTTTAGAGCTGTTCAGTTTGTCTGTACAGCATGTTGACCAGTCAAAAGTTTGGGGTGACTTTTTCAAAGCCATACAGTACCTTGTGGACAACACATGATCGGGCCAAATGAATCCTTTAACATAACAACCCAATACACCTCTTAACTAGGCTAGGAACCTCAATATACCTCTTAACTAGACTAGGAACATTTTGATAGCTGACAGAATTCTGAATAGAGTAGCTACAGCTGCTTCTCTGTATGAATATTACAGTATTTGGCTTTTGTTGAAGACGGCATTCAGATATAAACAAATGTAACTAAATCTTTTTAACTTGCAATGTTTGCGTGCTGTTTTCTTTTACTGTACTGCTGTCAGTCTTCCAAAGTTCACGTGACTCGCCCAGTTTTGGACATACTGCTGGCCTTTGCACGTTACCTTAGCAACCTGTCCAATGGCGTCCCACTGCTGAAACAGCTGTGTGATCACATCCTGTTCAACCCCACTATATGGATCCATGCTCCTGCCAAGGTGAACGAACACACAAATGCGCACACACACACACACACACACACACTGACTCATTACACTTTCCCCATATCTGACTTAAGAACTGCACATCTGAGTCATAAACTTGCATAATGTCTGTGAATCCCATTCACATCTGTGTTTGTTTGTGCGTGTTTACAGGTGCAGCTGACTCTGTATACTTACCTGGCCACAGAATTCATCAGTACTGTGACCATCTATAACGCCATTCGGCGCGTGGGCACAGTCCTGCAGGTCATGCACACTCTCAAATACTTCTACTGGGTAGTCAATCCCCAGGACCGCAGTGGTGTCACCCCCAAGGGCCTGGGTAAGAGCAAACATTTACACACACACACACACACACACACACACACACACACACACACAGCAAAAGGGACAGTGACTGAATCAATGCTGCTACTTTTTTGATGTTTTTTTGTGATTGTTTTTCCTTCTCTGGAGCTTTCATTCCTAAAGTAACATCTCTATCAGTGTTACTTTATAAGTTTTACATTATTAATTGCTAAACCACTATTAGCTATCAACAGATAATCTAAATTCTAAAATATACAAAGGTCTATGAAAGTGTTTGTGTCGTGTTGTACAGCATTAGTTGGCAAGTTGACACAATCCAATAAATAGTTCATATTAAATGTTAGTTGGATGATGACATACTCATAAAAGTTATTGAAGTGAAGGGAGAGAGTCTCTGGGGTCTTCCCTACCTGAAATGTCGGGCACTTTGCATTAATAAGGGTGTGCTAAATGCTGGGGTGTAGTACCGAATTCTGGGCCCTATGCAAAAGCTGTGCTCATGCTATTTGAAATCTATAAATTATATTAATATTTAAAGGAAAATAACCTTATAGGGCCCTGTCCCTACTTGGGGCCATAGTAACTCCTTCCCCTTCCCCTGTAATCTCAGGGCCTTGTATTCCTCCACATAGTCCTCCAAGAATTCAATATTTATGAGGCTTTGTGTTCCTGCCTTACACCTCCACTGAGATTTTACAACCTCACAGTCCATGAGTTGATGATGGAGCACTTTTATGTTTTATTTTTACCCTGTCGTCCGACACTGAGCTCCTGAGCTAATATATGCAGAAAACACTGACTGCTCCGCTTCAACCCTCTCTGGGTGTGCTGGCCATAAGCAATTCACAGAGGAAAAGAGAAAGGCACTTTTAAGTAGCAAATGGTGTGTTATGCACATTTGATAAATATAATATTTGTAAATATATTTTTAGCACTGCTGGCATCGTGTTTGGCTGCTTAGCCATCATTATTCTACCCGCAGCTGTTGAAACAGCCCTATTTGTTTATTTTGTTATTTTTATTTTTTTTGTCAAGGTATGTAGCTTTGGTTGATTTCGTTTTGCCTTTTTCTCACATCATGTAAATCTGAAATACCGGTGAATCAATGACCATCTATACTCCCCCCAAAAAATCTTAAACTGAGCACATCCATATTTTCAAAAGGAGTAAATAAAATGCTTAGTTTGCTTCACTATCTGAGCATACTGTGTTGTTTGTGTGTTTGGATGTGTATAGATGGGCCCCGACCCAATCAGAAAGAGGTCCACTCTTTAAGAGCGTTTCTGCTGCTCTTTGTCAAGCAGCTCATCATGAAGGTACGTGGCAGCTGCCTTTACCACCGACCAATGTTGCACACCAAGTTTCAGTGATGGAGCATTTAAGCCTGTGTAAATGCACAAATACACTGTATGTATATTAGAACTGTTGCTAAGTGTTTTTCTTGTCTCTCTAGGATTATGGCGTGAAGGAGGATGAACTCCAGAGTATCCTAAACTATCTTCTCACCATGCATGAGGTACACAGTTCACTTGCACACACTTGCTTTTCACTGTGGGATCATACTGGCACAGTATTAGGGCAGTACTGCTAAGATCTCTCATACATCAGGGCATTTCGTACGCCTTCAGTGGAATGTTGCTGGTAGTTGCTGTATTTGCTAAGTCCACTAGATGGCACTCCAACCAAATGGCTTGAGTTGCTATGGCAGCAGTAATAGCCCAGACATACATGCTGTGTCTCAGCGCCAGTGCGCCCAAACTAGAACACATGTGCCACCTCTGATCTGGATTGATGTTTTCTTAAACTGTTTTTTTTTCCATGGGAGCTTTAAAAATATGAACTAAATAGGGAGTGGACAAAATGTTTGGGTCAGTGTGGATAACTATCCTCTGGCATGTTTCCTGCTATGTGGTATGCACAGGCCTTTCCCCTTTGTTCCAGTCCCTAGTGGAAGGGTTACTAAATAAGGCTCTACATAATAAATAAGTATATAATTACTTTTATATGTGTGTTATACATGACCCTCTTATGTGAAGGCCCATTGGATCACTACTTAAACAGGGTTATACAACAGTTATGTTATCGTTCTTGGTCTGTGGAATATCAATGTAATACTATGCCAAATGTTTTCAGGATGACAATCTGATGGATGTGTTGCAACTCCTTGTTGCTTTGATGTCTGAGCATCCAAGCTCCATGGTGCAGGCATTTGACCAGCGCAATGGAATAAGGTAAGCCTCATCTATCGTGCAGCACTGTCACTTTATCACACAATACGAGGGCTAGCTCTTGCACAATAAAATTCCTGATGTTTGCTAGGTTTGTGAGGGGCATTTTTTGTTATAGGAAGGTTCTGAGTAAGGGGAATAACCTTTGGGTTTTATGTTGGAAGTACAATTCCACAGGGAACCTTTTTATTTCCCACTAGAACATTAAAAGCTGCTGAAATCCTGTGGTGAGATGAGGAGAGCTCAGTGCTGCGTTCTAACACTCTTTCCAGTACTACTCCCACTGGAGACACACACCCAGGGACTGGACTGACAGGGCCCAGTAATGAGGGCTTTTACTGGGACACCCTCTCCACACAGGGCCTTAGCATGGGCTACTGAAACGCAGGCATTCAGATTTATTTCACCTGTGCAAGCCTGCTATTCGCATTCCACTCACACAGGGAAATAGTCGCCCTCCCTAGCAGGGGGTGTCTGGTCCTGGCCTGATAAAAGTGTTTCTGGGTTCTTCACGGCAGCACAGAGAGCCATTCACGCCGAGCCTGGAGAAACAGCGTCACACAGCCATAACTGGCTTTGTTGTCAAACACTGCATATTTTTCTTGCACAGCCAAGATATGGGGTGGGGGCCTGGGTAGGGGTGCGACTGATTAATGTGAGTTTCATGGCGTTAATATTCAAAAACCTGAGTGTATGTGTATGGATGTGTGATCGTGTGTGTGTGTGTGTGTGTGTGTGTGTGTTTTTACAGATTTCAGCTTTAGAAAAAAAGTTGAAATGTGCTGAATGATATATTAACTTTTTAAAAGCATTTAAACTAAATCATTATTTTGAATATTTTATTTCAAATTGAATTCTGACGACCTGATATGATTTTTTTTATTTGGTGTGGTATAAAACTGTAATCACTAGCATAAATGCAACAAATAAAATTAGCAATGATTCTGTTTAATTAATCCTAATTAGGGTTAATGCCATTATAGACCAACTGTACTTTGTTCTTGTACTGTACATGTCCTTTGATTATGAAATCCAGCAAATGCATTTAGTTCATTTTGTGAATGTATATGTTCAAACATTTGTTTCCTCAGGGTCATTTATAAGCTCCTTGCGTCAAAGAGTGAAGGCATCCGAGTACAATCACTGAAAGTCATGGGCTACTTCCTCAAGCATTTGCCACCTAAGTAAGTAAAAAAAAAAAGATTAATTCTATTTGTCTATTAGCCATATTATAAGCTTTTATATTTCACAGCCTTTGGCTTCTGGACACATGCTCTGTCAGTGTCACTCCTAACTGTATGTCCTCGTGTCATGTTGTGGGGAAAATGGCCTTAGTGTGTGTTTAATCTTTTGAACAGATATTTCCCTTATTAGGTGTTGGTTAGCTTTTTAAATTCACCCATGCTTCCAGAGATGAATAAGTCATGGGCTAGATTTCCCGGGACCTATTAGGGCTCGGAGAAGGCAGTTTTACTAACAAATGAGAGTGCTTGAGATCAGAGGGGAATTCGAAGCCTAACTCCTGGCCTAACTCTTGCAGGAAGACACTGGTTGAAGTGTTGGTAGTGCTGCATGTCTTCCCTGTCTGCGTTTGATCTGGGGGCTTTGATCAAGGCATTTGCCAGCAGCTGTCTCGGCATTCAAAACTTTATGTTTCTTTCAGTGCTGCCATCTCTCTCGCTTTAACCTCAGTTACTCTTTACATTTCTGCCTGGACACATACTGTACACACACACACACACACACAGACACACACACACACACACACACACACACACACACACACACATTGCTTCATTTGTGCTATTGCTAACTCTTTGCATTCTTATCTGGAAATGTGCACAGCAGATATATGCACACACACACACACACACACACACACACACACACCAACATAAATAAACTTGACTCAATTCAGAATGATAAAATATGTCATAAAATATGTTTTACATGCTATAAGAAATCACATTTCTTTGGCTCCATTCTGTAGAATCATGTGGATGTGTCTCCTTTATCCATCCTGTTGTTACCCACTTGTGTATAGGCATGTCATAAGGAAATGTTTAAAACATAAAAGAAATATTTTGAAACATTTTTTCTAAAACAACATATCCCGTTCAGTTGCTTTATATTTTTTTGTTTGTTAACACTATGGTTGATAATGTCTCAATGGGTTTGTTTTTCAAAAGAGAACATGCAGTATATGAAATGGTAATTAAAGTTCTGTACTCAATCTACTTCATATGTGTCCAGATATCTGGGAAAAACGGCCCCCTTCAGCCAATTAGAAAACAATATTTCTGGGTGTTAAAGTCTTGATTTGTTGAAATGATATTCATTTAATCTCATTTCTCTAAAATCTGATTTCAATCGAATTTCTTGAGTGATGAGAATTTCTAATTGTATTAATGTGAAAAAAACTGATTATTTGTTTGCTTGAAACGGCACTGACTGGTTTAGAATGCATTTGCTGAATTTTTTGTAATGAAATTGTGATTTTTGTTGTATCTGAGAAGCCTATATGTTATAGCCTAATGTTTACACATTTACAGTATCTCACAACAGACTCTAGAATTGGTATAAAGAACCATTGTTGAGGTGCATGTAAAGAAATAAGATGTCCAGTCGAATATCTCAGGAATCCCATGATTGATCACTTCCTTTATTGCACTACAAAGCTACAGAGTGAGCAGACATTTTGATGGCACATATGTAACTCTTTGGACAGACTCAAAAACTAAATATTTAAAACAGCCAGCTTCCTTCATAGTATCAGTAAATGAACTCTAGAGTACCTGACTGTCTAACTGTTAAATGTCTTGAGCTTTTCTGTGGGAATTCCCCCAAACCTGTATGAATATCTCACAGGGGGAAATAACTTTCAAATAAAGAAAGCGAATTGGTATGTTTGGAAGTTACTTTCTGCCTTTGTATTTGGTGTAAATACATTTTGCTGATCAAAAACTGTCATGTGTAACAGTCTTTCAATCACTTTTTAAGAAGTTTCATGTCTTGGAACGTTATTATGCCTACAACATTTTTGGCTTCTACACTTACATTCTCTGAGCTGATAAAAAAAAAATAGTACAACTGTATTTAGTTTTTATGTTTTCTTTAATTTTGTATTGTATATCACTTCCTAAAAATTTTGCCTGTAGATTAGTTTAGAAAATTCAACATGTGTCGTTTGAAAAATGGGAATGTTTTATTTTCAAGTGCAAAGGAATGCTGTGTCAGTGTGTGTGTGTGTGTGTGTGTAACGGTGTGCTGCACTGCTTGTGTTGTGGTGTGTTTCAGGAGGAAGTCAGAAGTGATGATGGGCCATGGGCTCTTTTCCCTGCTCACAGAGAGACTCATGCTCCACTCCAACCAGTTCACCGTCACCACCTACAACGTGCTCTTTGAGGTCAGAAGTCTCTCTGTACAGTCGTACACTAAAATGTGAATAGACTTTCATTTGTGTGTCTGTCGTCTTTGAGATGTCACACTTAGGGAATGCTCTTGATTTTTTTGTTTATCTGGTCATATGGTTTACTTTGTTCTCTTATTTTTGCAGTGTTATTCATGACTACTAACTGTGGTGTCATATTTAATTGATTCTGTTGTGACTTGGTCTCCTGCCTAACGTGGCCAAAAAAAGCTGCTTTTTTCATGTGCTCCCTCCACACTGGGATTTACTGAACTTTTTGCTTCCCTTTTATGGCCTAACCACTAATCTACAATCTGCTGATTTCATTCAGTCATGAGAGCACAGTGAGTTAATGTGCCTATTCTGTAAGGTCCCCAAACTCACAAATCAAACGTGTCTCCATCCAGTTTGGGATCAACTCCTGGATGCTGTAATCATGCGGTCCCGTTTGGCCGCTGCTCGTGCACACATTTGGCTTCTTTGTGTTTGCCAATCATCTCGTTGCCATGAGCTTCCCCTCCACTCTGATTTGTGAAGTGTGTGCGAGTCTCTCATACGAGTGCATTCATCCGCTGCGTTTTTTCCAAATCCCCCCACGTTGGCTCCGCACTGCCCATGCCCGCTGATCTAAGGCCTGCGTGACTGGGAGCCAGACAGCAATGGCGAGACACCGGGATCCTCCTAAATCAGAGCCTCTCCCTCTTGTTTTGTTTCAGATTTTGACTGAGCAGATCTGTACCCAAGTGATCCACAAACAGCATCCAGACCCAGACTCCTCTGTGAAGATCCAGAATCCCCGTGAGTTGTTGTTGATGTCCCGCTCCTCTTTACGAGATAAGAGCAGATGAAGAGTGTGTGCTGTAGCTTCAAGGGTGGTGCGGAGTGGAGATTGCGAGCTCACTAATGATTTCCACTGGGCACTGAAAGGCTGCAATTGTCCCCAGTGACTCTAGCTAAAAATCACCCCTCCACAGGACCAAAGAACCAGAGATTTCAACACTAGGTTTGGGGGCTTGAATGCTGACAATACAAATGTATGCTGTACCAGTAGATCATATTTAAGTTGTTAAGTATAAGTATTTAAGTATTTCAGTATATTTAAGTTGAATAAATAATGTGGTATTGCCTCTTTGTTATTGTGCGTAAAAAAATAAATAATCGACTGGGAGGCGACTATATTATAAACTATATTAGAAAAAAAACCCTATTATGAAAACCCTATTTGAAAAAAATATATTTTAACATCATACTATTCACTGAAAAGAGATGTTAGATCTTAGAGATGTTAGTCTTTAATTCTGAATCTCTTTTCCATACAGTTTATTATTTGAATGGGTGTTGCATGCAGTGAGCCTTTCCTTCACAGTGCTTGGGCATTTTCCCCTTTCTTTTCTTTTGCTTTTTGTTGAATCACAAAATTGCAGTGTGTAATACTGGAGAGGCAGGCATACAGTATGTCTTCTGGCAGAGTCTCATGTGAGGCTGAGTCTCTTAAGTAGAGATAATGGGTACCTACAGCCAGGCAGTTTAGGTTAGACCCTGGGCCAAGGTTATGTTTTCATACTCCAATCTCATTACTCACTGCACTTTCATTTCTGCACATGAGACAACATAAGACGCTCCATAAGCAGCTGGAGCTTTGATCAAGCAGTCAGATTTTTTTAAAGCCATCTCTGCACTGTGAGGTAATTTGAAAAAAAAAAAAAAAACTTTATGTGCTTTGGTCTTTTTGTTAAGTCTTCAAAAAGAGACTTCTGGTGGAAGGGAAAATTTGTATTAAGAATGCAAGTAATGAGGTTGCAGGATGTCTGTCTTATGACTACATTTTGAATACACTTGGCAGTAGTAATTTTTTGTGTCTTACTCTGAGGCAGCGTGCTTTGTCTATAGGTACAAACAAAAAAAAAAAGACTCAAAGGCACATGAAGTCTGTGCCAATGAACGTAGACCAGATGCATTCTTTCTCCCTCCTTTTTGGTTCTGTGCTTTTACTTGATTTAATTTATCCTGAAGCCTCAAAATTGGCTTGATTGCAGTCTTTAGCAATGTCAGCCTGAATCAGACCCAGCGAAGAACTATGGTTCCTCTTAAAGCCTTCTCCGACACAAACCCCAGACCAAACTAAAGGGTCACTGGAAACTCCAAAAGGAGGGGGTGCCTGCAGAGGTAATTTTCTACTGGGTAGGGTTCATCGACTCACAATGTGAGTGGCCAAGTCATAGAAACAACACAAACGTTGACGGTGGAGAGACAAGGGTAATGGGAAAGGGATTGGTTACCTACGATGATGGTATCCCTAGTTTGCAGGGACAAATGAAATCCAAACCTCCCCACTCAGGCAAATAGACACTGACGTTGTCTAGATAATTTATCTAAACAGCCAGTCGCTTTGGGTTAACTAAACGCGCTGTTCCAGAAAAGCTTTGGTTTCAGAGGTGAAAGAGTTCTTTGGACTTTACAATGCAGATGACTGTCTACATTTTTTTTTTTTTTTTAAATGCCACATGCACTATTGTTTCCACCAGACTTGGCTGCAGGTGTTTTGATTTTCCCCAACGCAGAGGGCTAGCAGCATGCAATCAATCACATATGTAAGCAGGAAGTGAGGAATCAGTTTGGGTAATAATCTAGCACTGCATGTCTGTAGGAGACATTGGCCTGAAACTACTACTTTTCTGCAGTTATTTCCTCATTCTGTTCTCATAAACTATGTGACCGTCACAACAATGATAAGCATTTAACATACAACTAAAATATGAGATTGCAATGATGACACATATTGTACTAAAATACGAGATTGTATTATCCCTTTGTTAGGTTAAGAGTAAACTATACAGCATCTGAAACTGATGAATTTTGTAGTCCAAATAATGTAAAGACAATGTGCTATTGTTTAATACTACATTTAAATGACGAATGAGCAAAAACTAAAAATATCCTAAATGTTTTTGATAGAATTGATTTTATTTGAAATCTTTTTGATGGAATTGATATTACTTTTGTCCAGAAAGGTACTCAATGAAATATTTATTAGATCTATTTATTAGAATTAGATGTAAAAAATTGCAGTAAGGAATTGCAGTGTGTGCCCACTGAGCAGCGGTGTAGTTGGTGAAATGAGGAAGAAATGAGCCTGTGTTTTTCATAGCTATTGTGTTGGGATTTTAAAAAGCTGGAGCTTTTCGACAGACTGATGTTGTATATTAATGTAATTAATAATGTTTTGTTATTGTGAGAGACTGCTATAATTTGTTGAAGTGTTAATATTTTTTTATCGGGACAGAGATCTTGAAGGTGATTGCGGCTCTGTTGAAGAACTCCCCCCCTGGCCAAGAGAGTATGGAGGTGCGCCGCATCTTCCTCTCGGACATGATCAAACTATTCAACAACAGCAGGGAAAACAGGAGGTAAATGCCACATTCAAATATGGATGTGTCTGAGTGTGTGTGTATATTTTTATATATTGTAACCTGTTCTTCCTAGTGCCATGTGTTGTATTGCAAGCCATTAGCTTTTTGTGAACTCCCGTGCCTCTCCTAGGAGCCTGCTGCAGTGCTCTGTGTGGCAAGACTGGATGTTGTCCCTCTGCTACATTAATCCCAAGAACAGCGAGGAGCAGAAAATCACCGAGATGGTATACGCCATCTTCCGCATCCTCCTGTACCACGCCATTAAATACGAATGGGGAGGTTGGAGGGTGTGGGTGGACACACTCTCTATCACTCACTCAAAGGTTAGTACACATGAAATGTGACGTGGACATTTTGTCTGCATTTATCAATCCCAGTTCAGCGGCACCATTATCCTGGTTGCATTTATTCCCGTACAATACCATAAAAAAAATCATATTTCATTTTAGGAGCTCACAGAAATAATTGTGTACATTACATAGACATTATAAACCAAAATTTCTATTAGCTGAATGAGCTTGTGAAAATTCTACTTCAGACACATTTCCTGGACCTTTTGAAGCTCTTCTCTTATCATCCGCGGGATTCTTTATAAAATCTCCAGCAGGGCCACTGAAGGCTGAGTAAATCTGAGGCTGATTATGATGTATTGTATAAATCCAGAATGCACTGATTAGAGCTCTGGGTTTCCTGCTATCGCCAACAGCCTCCCAGTCATTTATTTATGTACAGAATTGCCTCTGTAGCGATCCCGAGATGAAAAATAAACTCCCGGCACTTCTCGTCTCTGAAGCCTGTTCCTGAATGTTGTGTTGATATTGTATTACGCACCCGCTGCCAAGAGGGTGAAGTAATTTTCTGGGTGTCAGATTGTGGTTTGAGGTGGGCACCCAAAACCTGGCAGATGGCAGACAACTTCTCAGTAACAAGCAGCTCAGAGACACAGTGGTTCTGTGGGCCATATTAGTTGTGTCCAGGAGGGGGCAGGGCTGTGCTATGCCAAGGTTGTGTGGGAGCCTGTGCCTTACCCTCAGTACTGAATGAATATTTTGAACTGTAAGTTTAATGTTTATTATTTATTAAGTGAATATTTAAGTGTGCTTAGACAGCCAACCAGGAACACAGTTATTAAATAAGATTTTTGGACTGACAAATAATTTTTTTTCAGTACGAGATATTACACAACATGTCAATTAGGAATCACAAGAGGAAAACATTTTATATTTATACAAGTATATAACAGCAGCTACTTGAGCTTGGTTCGGTATGATGTTAGCAAATTTGTTGGCATATATAGCTCTATTGTGGTGGTGTGTAGTCGTGGTGTGTTGAAAAATGCTGCAGCAAGTATTGGTTGATGATGATCTTTCTGCTAGGTCCCGCTGCAGTATGTGATGTGATATTCTAAAGACCCTCTTTGGCTTTGTTCTGCTCCTGAATTACACTGAGGTTCAGTTGCCAAAAGCAATTGTTGTGATAAGCAATACCAGATTTTATTTCTCAATATTAATGAATTATTTAAATTTTATTCCACCATGGCAAATATTTCTACCATAATTGCATATGTGAACTAGCATGTATCTAGGGAAATTCGAATATAATCACATTGAGACATCCATGGATAGTACTTTTTTGTATGGCATGAATAAATAGTTCCAAAATGAAAGATCAGTTTTATTTCTGTCTAATTTGTATTCTTGCGGTGTCTTACTCCTTATTTCCCTATTTTGCAGCAAGCACTTGGTCGGGAGGGTATTCCTGAGCACCAGATATTAGTAATGCATCATTTAGCAGCTTCTGTACAGACACACTTTGATGCAGTCTCGGCTTCCAACCCCCAGATTTGCCATCGCTGCAATTGCAAAGAAATTGATCATTGCTCTGCAAATGGAAGGCCTTATAATTGCCTTTTCCTTTATAATAGCATAAGATGAATGCCATGCCGTGGTTTGGTCTGTGTACAAAGGCCCCGCGCTAATCTTGAAGCACTGCTTTCTCAGGCATAAGGGACCTGTGCGGTGAATTCGATAGGTGACCTAGTGCTAAACCAGCTTGCATCCACCACTGAAAAAAAGAGCTAAAGAAACTCAATTGCAATTTTATTGTCCTGTTTGATAGATTTCCTGCCAAGTCTGAAGCAGCAGTGCGGTTTGTCACTGTAGACTGTCCCTCCCACTGCTGTGGGGCTCTGTGTGTGTGAGAGAGCGTGTGTGTCTGCTTGTGTGTGTGTGTGTGTGCGCGTGTGTGTGTGAGCAACCTAGCGAGTTTTTGCGTGAATATGTGGATGTATGTGTGTGTGTGCAGATACACCTGTACAGTATGTGTGCATTGTGAAGTGTGTGGTGTGAAGTGTATGGACTTTTACCCTGTGTGTATTTGTGTTTCTGTTGCTTTGATAACATTATACATGTGTGTACACACACACACACACACACACACACACACACACACGCACACACACGCACATTCATATCCTCTCTCCAGGGTTCTACCCACTCTTCTGTTTGAACACATTTAAAATTCATCTTCACCACGTCTCTATAATCACTAGGACGGGGTCCCCATCAATTTAAGCAGCCCTGTGGGAGAACTCTGATAAATAAGCACATACATGAGAGCATATGAGAGCATGAGAGCTCTTTACAAAGCTTAGGCCACAAAGCTAATTTTCTCAGAAAAGCAATAATTTCATTCTGCTAAAAGCTACAATTTTATTCATATATATATACACACACACATATATGTTATTGTGTGCAACATTTTAATTATTTCAGATGTTTTGTATGTATGCATATACAGTCAATTTATGTCCGTGCCCATTATTTAGTTGTTATCATCCCTGGTTGTATCTTCAGAAGTATTGGCTGTTAGATTGTTTAGGTGATCTGGCCAGAAGCCCTGTTTAAGATGTTTGTTTGCTGTAGGTTGCTGTGGTTCGCTAGATCGCCTTTGATAGTTGCCCTTCTAGCATATTTTTCCAAGAGAAACTGTGGTGTGTGTGTGTGTGTGACTGTCTGTCTCTCTGTTGGTAATACTATGTGTGTTTGGCTGTGGAGTGGACAGATGTTTCTGCAGGGGTGCCTGCTGACACAACAGACTTCCCAAGGTGCCCTGCTCGAGCTCTGAGCAGCACAGCTTCCAAAAGGTGCTCATGTGCACTGCAAGGACATAGTGCCCTTCAAGCCTCTTCAGCCAGCAGGCTCAGGGAAAATCCTAAACTTACTGCTGCTGACCTGATTTGATACTGATTTTATGTGCTGATGAAACAGAAGAAGCTGGTATATATAGAGGAGGGGACTGTGACTGAATGATAGATGGTTGGAAACATTTGAGAAAACATAGCATTATAGAAAAAGTCTGTTCTTACTAATCATTACATTTCACAAGGTCGGTCTAGATCAAAGCAAAGAATTCACAGTTATGTACAGTGGGCCTCATGTAATCGTTGTTCCTATTGGCGGTTCATCCTGGAAACCTGTTTTTGTTTTTGATTTGATTTTATATTTATTTCCTGTAGCATGTGCACCTAAATACCCTGAACACTGAAAACTGCATGGGGAATAATTTTATTTGCCACACCACACAACAACATTTTACGCAACAGTGTTCCAGCAACTGAAGAGCAGTGAAAATAAACAGAGAATGTTCACCTGCTCCATTAAGAATTTGCTGCCACATAATGCAAGTTTATGTGACACTGTTCAGCTCTACTGTATATATTTCACTCAGTCATTCATTCAGCTGGAGCACTTCTCTTTAGACCCACAGCTGGTGTGATTGGGACTTTTGTCTACAGTATGGATCTGGAGAGATCGTACTGAAAGAGCCTTTCAGATGGAGATCCCATTTGCTGGACACCTTCCATTGACATACCCTGAGTAGAGTAGAGACTCATCGACAGCTTTACAACAAGGGAGGACCATAACATCTTGGCTATTGACTTTACCTATAGATAATCACTACAAGTATCTGTCTTTTAATAGTGTTAAGATAACGTCATTTCCAGTAAACACTCGCTTGTGGATTGCTAGATCCTTCTGCTGAATGTTTTAAATGTTTGTAGTCTTGCTGTGTTTTTCCAAAATGCATGAATTGTATTTTTTCTAGGAGTATCCATTCAGATACCCATTTCTCATTAGGGATGGTGTATGAACTTCACAGGATCCTTGCTATAGGCAAACTATTTCTGGCAGTTGTCCCTGCCATGTGGTCCTAATACTCACTCCTCTGTTGAACCACAGGCATAGTCATTACCGTCATCTATTCTGTAAATCTGCTCTTGCATGGCACTGTATATGGTCCATGGGTTTCTAAAAAAGCGAAAGCAAGAGAGAGATTGTGTCTGCAGACAACATTGATTTCAGCGAAGGGAATTGCATTTAGCTAATCCAATTAGGGCCAGCCTTGACTCCCCATTTCCCCTTTGTTTTGTGGTCACCTGATATCTATTGATCTAAATGGGACTCTCAGGCCCTACTGTATATATGCCTCTTCCTAGACGAGTAATTCACCACACAGGTCCCACCACACTGCCTCTCTGTCTAGACATGTCCTCTGATCTGAAATCAGCCATCTGAAGACAGAAGCTGTAGACATTACAAAGTGTCTGTGTCCTACGCTTCAGAAATAGATTATTTTGAGGTGTGGTGGCTGGTGCTTCAATGTTTACAGACTGAAAAACATTTTAACAAGCTCATATGGAGTGTAAATATTAGTATGTGTGTGTATGTATGTGTGCTTGCACCATGATCTCAGCACAAGTGAGAAGCTTTTACCCTTAATCGAAATGTGACGTTAAGTGCTTCCTATCTTGTGGGAGAGTGTTTTTGTACCAGACCTAGTGAGGTTGATTTGCATCTGAATGTATGATTTGGCCCCAGCACATCCCATTAATATCATGATAGCTGTCACATTACAGAGCGCTCCCTTGTTTTCTTACAAGCACGTGGAATAAGGTTTTTCCACTGAATTGTGGGCTGGAGTTCAATTAGATTAGCCCAGAGAGGGACCTAGAGAGCCCACCCAGAACGGCACACTCATGATTCGCATGCAGAAACCACAGTACTACAGTAACTTCGCTCTCATGGTAACTCGATCCGCACTCCCTTCTCTCAGCCTTCACATATCCATCAGTCTCTGTAATCTATGGGAAACGCTATGCAAGTGATGTCATGCTGCTCCGCTCATGTAGATGCCCTGACAGCATTGGCACACATTTTGTGAGGTGCACTTAGTTCATGGGCTTCTCTAATTGGCAAAATGTTTAATGTCAAATCAAAGGGAAATGGATGTAAATAGGTCTCCTTGTGATTGTGTGAGTCTAAAGAATGAGTTAAAATAGGGAGGTAACAGGGGAGAGAAGCACTGAGGAAACTATTGGAGCAATCAGAAGCTCTGAGCTCAGAGACAATGGCTATAGATTACCAATCAAACCGGCAGGAAGATTAATGACCAACCTTGTTGCTGACTAATTTAGAACAATAACAGCTAATTAATTAGAAATAATCAGGTTCTTGCTCCCTAATGTAAATTGCCTGAATAAAAGTAGGATGAAATATATTTAGATGCATATATACATATATATCATCCCATTTTATGTATATATACAAGTGTATATGTGTGTGTGTGTGCGTGCACATTTGTGTGTGCACGCATGTGTGTACACTGTTTATTTGACTTCTGTTCAAAGTGCCAGTGTGATAAATGTAAACCCTTTAATGAGGACGATGGAAATGGTGAGGTCTTTGCAGGATGCCAAGATACTAATCACTGTCCAAGAGCACAGGGCTCTTCCTCAAGATGTCATTACAGTCTGTGTTCCAGCAGACATGACCATAGCTGATTAGATCTAATGTATGCTTCACCTCTGTGCTGTGTGTAATTACAGATAATGAAAAACCTTGATAGGGAAGTTATTTATCATTTATGTCAAAAATATTAACCTTTTTGTGTCAGTACTAATGTTAAGCTTTTTGTGTCATACATTTTTTTTAATCAGATTTTTGTTTTGTTTTGATATTGCGTTCAAAAAATTAATGAGAACCATATCAAACAGATATGACAGATATATCAAGATATATCAAGCTGTTACCTTATGTTTCTGATCTCATCCCAGACAATCTATTTTTCAGGTCACATTTGAGCATCACAAGGAGAACTTAGCCCGAATGTTTCGGGAGTACCAACGCCTTGGCTCTGACAGTGGTTCTGGCTCTAGAATACGGACGATATCTGGGGCCAGTCGAGATTCTGAACTTCTAGGTCGTGCTAATGGAGAGATCATTGAATCCGTACCTAGTGAGGAGATGGCCCCCTCCACAGTGATTGAACTCTGTGTGGATGAACCATCTTCTGCCCCCACACATGCTGCAAATGAAGAAAGAGATGGAGAAAAAGTTGATAAAAAGGGAAAAGAGGAAGAAAAAGATGAAGGAAAAAGCCATGTCTCAGTAGCTGTGTCAAACATCTTGCTTCGTGCTGAAGAAGAGGAAAAGCAAGAGGAGGACGGAGCTCAGGCTGGTAGCCAAAGTGAAGCAGAGACGCCAGAGGGGCAAGGCAGTGAGACTAAGATGGCACCTTGTGACAATCATGTAACTGCTTCTGTGGGAGATGGTGAGGGTGAGACTGAACCCAAACAGATGCCTATTGTCTCAGTTGAAAGAGCGGATGGAGATTCAGAGAAATGTGGAGAGACTGGAGCTGAAGGGAAAGCTGCTGAAGACTCTGAGAGCACTAAGGAAGAAGGAAATGTTGAAGAAACAAGTGATGTGAAACAGACTGCCGCTAGTGTGCTATTTGAAGAGAACAAGGTCCAAACTGAAGACCCTGACTCAAGGACGACTTCTGACGAGTCGGTGGATCTGTCAAGGGAAGACTCGTCAGAGCAAGGGAACCACCAGGAGACAAGCACAGCTGGTGCATCTATCCTCAATGAAGACTTGGTGGATGTCTCCTCTGTTAGTGATGCAGTCAAAGCAAGCGATGACAGCATGGAAGAGTCCTCTTTTGTGTCCGCTTGTGCTCCAGCTGGGGATGAGGAGGAGGAGGATAATGAAGATCAGGACGGGGCTGATGAGGATGTAGATGGAGCTCAGAGGAAGGTAGCAGAGTCTGACAATATTCAATCAGAAGGACATCCTGAGAGTGGTCCTGCTGATGTACAAGAAGAGATCAAGGAGGGCAGTGAGAAGTCTGGGGACCAGGAATTTGAGGAGAAAGTATTGGTAGACAGTAAGGAACCCCAGCCAGCCACTGGAACTACTGAGGACCCTGTAGTAGATCCAGTGACATCAGAGGAGCCTACTGCAGAACCAGTGACATCAGAGGAGCCTACTGCAGAAGCAGTGACATCAGAAGAACCCATTGCAGAAGCAGTGACCTCAGAGGAACCCACTTCAGAACCAATGAGGTCAGGAGGAACCACTACAGAACCGCAAACCTTAGAAGAAGAAAAAGGTGATGCATCTACAGTGAAGACTGAGGAGGGAGAAGGCAGTGACTTCCAGATCCCATCTGCAGAACCTGGGAAGGAGCAAGCACAGAGCACTGCTGCTAAGACCAAAGAAATCAAAATTGCTCGCCTCGATGTCTCAAGTGTAGCTACAGACACTGAGAGATTGGAACTGAAGGAGACCTCCACATCGGTATGGCATGATTTTATTTTCTATATTTCAGCATTAAATTGTACTTAATAGTCCTTACAGGGTGTGTCTATCTGTGCTAATCTTGCATTCTTGCCTTGCAGGAGACGAGTCAAGCTCAGGCTGCAGCTTCTGGCCCTGCTCCAACAAGTAGAGATAGTGCCTCATCTTCAGCCCGTTCCACCATGTTCCGTATCCCAGAATTCAAGTGGTCCCACATGCACCAGCGACTTCTGACCGACCTGCTCTTCTCCATAGAGACAGATGTGCAGATGTGGCGGAGGTAAGAAAGGTGTATCCACCCAGTAGACAGGTTCAGTAATAAAAACATAAAAAAGGACAGAGTGTCTACATAATATACAGGCTGAATGATAAAAACATAAAAAAGCTTCAATGGTCTATTTAGTTCTTTTTCTGCGTTAAGATAACATATGCATTGCTAAAATGGAAGCATTTTGGAGAATGCTAATTTAATTCTTTTAAAATTGAATTCTGAAATTGTACTGGCCCTATTTCCACTAAATATATATAGCACACTTTCAGGATTAGGGTTGCTTGTCTTTACGTTATTTACTATACTTTAGTGCTTGTCAGTACTGTATCTGTGCTTCGGTTACCCTCCTGTTGGTATACTAAGAGTATCATGCATATACAACAGGAGTTGTTTAGAAAAACACACCTAACAAGAGGCATATAAACCCTCTCAGTTGCTTGTATGTGAGGCAGAATGGTGCCACCACAGAGGTGCTCATCACAAGTGTTCTGTGTCTGAGTCACTATGGTGCAGCTTGTTAGAGGGTCTGTTCCATAAATGGGCCAGTTACCCTTACTTCCTGTTGACCCCTACTGTCATATCTGAATAAAGGCTAAAAGATGCAAGATATTCTGTATACATTAAAACATACACGTATGTTCTGTGTTTTAGCATAGCATGCAATTATTCTTTCCAAAAGTTACTAAAATGTTTTTTGTTGTCAATGTCAGTAGTCAGTAAATCTGTGTTTTATTCCATTCTCCAGCCACTCCACCAAAACAGTGATGGACTTTGTGAACAGCAGTGAGAATGTGGTGTTTGTCCACAACACGGTGCACCTCATCTCTCAGGTGCTGGACAACCTCATCATGGCTTGTGGCGGGATCCTTCCTCTGCTCTCAGCTGCCACGTCCTCCTCTGTGAGTCCTTGTTTGACAGCACAGGTCTTTGCCATGAGGGTGGAGGACCTTGCTGGCCATGCAGTTCCCCCTCTTATTCACGCTTTAATGCTAATGCTCTGTGGTTTACAATGCCCAAATAATCTGCCCAAATAATTCTCTTTGGGCTTAATTCTAATAACTCCAACTCCTGTAGATGGAATTAGTAATTATTTGGAGACTGTTTGGGACAAAACCCTTGTTTTTGTTCCTAAAAATAGAAAGAAATGTACTGTTCTTGTTTTACTACTGCATTATAAATCCCACACTAACCAAAGCATAACAATGCATAATATTATTAAGAAAAAACAAACAGCTAACTTGGTTATTATTAATAAGTGGTAATTAAAAGAAATTACTATGGAAGAAAATCATCAATGGGGTATCCTATGGATAGAATAAGTGTTAATAAGTGACTAGGACAGTATGTCACAAATGTTCTACTAATTTTCATATTATTTGCATGAAAATGTAAAAAAAAAATAATTGTAAGGCATATGTAATCACTATCATCCATTTTAGATATTTAGTTTTAGATGTGCCTATACTACTGCCTCTAGCATGTGTAGGTGGCCCTTAAAGGTATCTGAAATTAGGGAGACCCTGAAGCCGAAGGTTTGCTGGTTTTATTCCCGAACAGTGCATCTATAGTTAAAGTGCACTTGGATTAGTGTGTAGTTCACCTCACCTCATTGTGCTCACAGTGCTTTGTGCCTTCCCCTTTCAGTGGGGATGGACGGCACCAGCAAAGCCAAAGAGCCAAATTATTAATTTTTTTCTCTTTCATAAACCCATTTCCTAATGGCTGTCAAAAATAATGTCCCTGAGTTAAAAATAAATAGCAATTTTGCTTGCAATAGGAAAATGCTTGCAATTGGAAAATGCTTCCCAGAGCTTTATATCTGAGCTGCCACTTGTGCACCTATCTTCAAGTAATCAGCAATGTCTGAGATAATGGCTGAAATATTTGATGCAAGATGTGATTTTAGATGAATTATGGTATGAGCTAGCAGTCATGTGCTGTGTTGATGTGCATTGTGATGTGATTCTTGTTTTCAGTTGTTGTTGTTGTTGTTGTTGTTGTTGTGCAGCATGAGCTGGAGAGCATTGAGCCCTCTCAGGGACTGGCAGTGGAGGCCTCGGTCACGTTCCTGCAGCGCCTCATCAGCCTGGTAGACGTGCTCATCTTCGCCAGCTCCCTCAGCTTCACTGAGATCGAAGCGGAGAAGAACATGTCCTCCGGCGGCATCCTCAGACAGTGCCTTCGCCTCGGTCAGCTCTCTCCCGCTGACATCTGCGCTGTCTCATATCCCTGCCCTCCTCTGCCCTCTTTCCTCTTCCCTCCTCCCCTCCTCTCATCTCTCCGCATTTCTTCATTTTGCTTCTTCATCGTGAGCCCTCTGACCTTGTCTTCTCTGCTCATCTCTCCACACCACACATTAGCTGGCACTGTGACTTCCCCTGGGTGGAGTAGGCCTCCCTCATTGCTTCCCTCCCTTACCTCCATACCTCCATCCTTCTCTCTCATATCTCTCTCTCTCTCTGTCTTTTTTTTTTGCTTTCTCTTTGTTCACACACACACAGTCCCCTTCCACATCCTTTTGTCTGCTTATGTATGCTATTGTTGTAACCCCTTCAGAAAGCTGGAATCTGAAATGGCTACCATTATCGTGAAGCCCATCACGGCTTTTTTCCCCCGACTGCCCCAGACCCTCCATTTTGTCCTATGAAAAGAGTTGGGACTCCCCAGCCGGCACAGCCAGCCCTTCTAGCAGCCTCTTAAATGCTCTCACTCTTCATCTGAAATTCACCTCACCTTTGCTTTCCCTGGCTTTCCCTAGCTGGCCATGTGTCTCCCTGACACTGTGATTAGAATCACTATCCCCCTTTTGGGCTGAGGTAATGGCACTCTTTGAAGCACCAGTTTTTGCTCTTAAACTTGACAAAAAGCAGCCCTACAAAATGGTACCTGTGTTAAATGGATGCAGCACGCCAGTGCAATTACACTCCTAGAGCCTCAGCCATTGGCCGAGCGGAGAAGGAGTGTGGGGGAGGGGAGAGGAGGGGGCGTAAGGGGAGAAACTGAAGCCTGCTTTTAGAGAGTCCGTCTTATGAAATGAATATTTGATGAGCTCTGCCGGAGCGTAATCTGATTTGGGAGGCAGTAACAAGGTTTTGCCTGCCGTCTCTGCTACAAAATGGCTTTGCACGCGGATAGCCTTAATGGAAAAAAACAGTCCAGTCCCTGCTGAGTAATACCCTTAATCTAAACGCTTTACACTTTACATTTGTCAGTTGTCAAAGTATGGAGGTGGAGTGGGTATGAGTGCACAAACGTTCCCATAAAATAGCTTTTTCTAGAATGCTTTGCCACCCATTAGATTCCAGTTGTTTTCCAGCCATGCCAAGGTACCATATTTTGTGTGGTGTGGGATGGTTTGTTACCTAGGGCTGCAACAGAAAAACAACATCATCTATTATTTAAAGCCCGTGCTGCTCTTTCAGGGGTCGCTGCCTCTGACCTTGTACAACTACAAGATCACAGGGAAGATTACTTGGTTATGTGTTTCCACAGATGTTTGCCTTTTTCACACCTCTCTCTTCTCTCTCTTTTTTTTTTACTCTGTGTATGTTCTTTTCCTGTTGCGTACATATAATGCTAACTGTCCTTCTGTATATGCTTTTAATGTCAAACTAATATTTAGGTTGTAATTCCATCATTTGCGTCCTGGTAATTTCAATGGTTCTTCTTTCTCCCCCGCCTCCTTCTCTGTAGTGTGTGCAATGGCGGTACGGAACTGTTTGGAGTGTCAGCAGCATGGTCAGCCTGGCTCGGACTGTGGTCGCAGCCACAAGGCCATGCAAAGCATGATGGGAGCAGCCAAATCCATGCCAGCCCAGGCAAGTCTGCTGACGTTGTGCTGTCTACTCATTTCTGTCAACATTAATAATCATTCATAATATGTGCAGATTTTTTGTAACATTTATTTGTAAAGAGCGATATACGTTTAAGACTGTTTTCATGTTTAGCGTATTCAGAATATTAATTTCTTTCACTGTTTTATGCACTGGGATATAGAGTTGGCAAGTGACCCGGAAGCCTGTAGTTTTTCTTGTTAGCATTTCACGATATCCGGTTCCTAAGGTTTTACTACAAGCTAGCCATCTCCATGCAATAGTGATGGCCAGAAAGTATATTGTCCATGTAATTTGGTGTTTGGACTGACAATTGATTACTAAGAGGACCTGTCAGTCTTGCCTCATGTTGTTTCACTTTATGCTCCCTCAATTTGTGTACGTTTCCTTCCTTGTGGGTAAACACTTCCTGTGAACTGTAAAAGTCTGTGGCCGATGAGCTATTCAAAAATGTATCAAAGGAATCCTAGGCTTTTGGAGCCACAGTAATGACACAGTGCTGTAATGGGTTGTGGTATTAAGTGGAAGCACTAGGTGGCATTAGCCTGACTACACACAGTCCACATAGATCTTTCTTTATTAGTATTGTTGTAGTCAAAATTGTGTCTCAGTGCCTCATAGGCGTGTTTGTGTAGATGCAGAAAACAGAAAAGAGGGCTTTACTTGTGGAACATGATCAGTGGAACACTCAGTTGGTACCAATGTGCTGTGCTATGCCACAGTGTCCCCCTACTGCAAAGTGGAATTGTGTCAGGTCGGTGTGAGACACAGTTACTAATCAGTTTCTCCGGACAGGGCAGTTTGTCTGTGGCCTCCCGTTCGGTCTAGAGTGTTCCTGGAAAATCTCTCTGGTCTTCCTGAAAGTGTGGCACACACACACACACACACACACACACACACCTCATCTATTATTCAGAGTCTGCAGACATTACATTAACTGACCTGCACTCTAGTACCCCATTCAGACTCAAGTGTGCAAACATATACAATACATGTTAAAGGGCAAGAATAATATTACAGCTGTAGATATGGTGGATATATGAAAAGATGAGGGTGTAACATGTTTACTACATTTAATGCATGCATGCAAGTCAAGCAAATGTCAGTTACATTCTGTGTGGGTTCCCCTGTTCCATGTTCATTGGTTTGTTTCCATCACTGGTTCCTCCTGTGTCTGGTTCTTGTCCTTTCATTAGTTTTCCCCTGTATTTAAGCTCTTCCATAACCTTTGTTTCTTGTTATGTTATTATGTTTATGTTGCCGTTCTTTGTGTTCCTGCATTCTTCCTTCCCATAATAAGTAAAATATCTAGTTGCTATGCTGGTGTCTGTGTCTGCATTTAAGTCTAAACCAACCATTAATGTCTCAGAACTTTGTAGATTTGCAACGGAACTATAAAAGCAAGCATCTGGTGCCTGGAAAGTGAATTGTGGGGAATTGGAGGCCTACCTATGTATACAGTATATAATTGTTCTGATTTATGTGTGTGTCAGTCTTGGTTTTGAATGTATATGTGTGTGTGTGTGTGTCTGTGTGACTGCAGAGCCCAGTGGATATGGTGACAGGAGGGATGTCTCCTGTCCGAGATGTTGGCCGGCTCCTGCAGGACATGGACATAAACCGCCTACGAGCAGTGGTCTTCAGAGACATTGTGAGTGCAAATATGCTCACCCTGGGCACACAGTAGTTGGGATTAAACAAAAGAATCGAGGCCCTGAACTTATGACAAACATGTAGGCTAACCTCAAATATTACCAGTTAAAATGACAAGAGTGGCCTAACATAGAAGAGATTTATGAACTGGTTAAATAATGAATGGTTTCTTTAACAGTAAGCAATAAACTCAAATGAACCAATAGCAGTTACACTGACATAAACAATTAAATAACCAAATAACCCAAATTTAGAATCCAAAATGTAAAAAAAAAATTAAAGAAGTTAAATAAACATGATTAAGAGCTGCTCACATTACAAGAATCAGTTGACATGACATGACAATATTACATTAAGTTAATAAATTTATTCCTAAAAGGGTAGATCATGTAGCCAAACTCTCATTGTGAAGCTGGTGGTCACATCTTCAGTAATAATTAGGTCAGATCTGTCCTCCAGTGGCCAGACGAAAATGTGGAGTTTAGTAAATTCTGCCTAACACATATATGGTGTACATGGCAGCAAGGGATATCAGAATATTGGCCATTTTTTTCTTCTGTTGTACATGTTTGGTATTTAAAGGCCCACTATGCAGCATTTTTCATTTAATTAATCTGTTTCATACTGTTTAGGATGCTAAAATGAGTCATTACACGGCGAACGAACGGTGTAGAATGGTGTATAGGCCACCGTGGCCTATAGCTGTAGATACAGCACTTGCAATGTTCAGCAGCGTGGACCGCCTCCAATAGAATGCAGTGCAATACAATGCAATACAGCGGTCTTTAGAGGGAGCTCGTGAGAGAAAAAAACAGAACATTGCTTAGCCCTTCTTTAAATCTACTCTATTATAGTGTTTCTCTTTCTGTGTGTGTGTGTGTGTGTGTGTGTTTGTGGGGGATACGTTATGTTCCAGGAGGACAGTAAACAGGCCCAGTTTTTGGCGTTGGCTGTAGTTTATTTCATCTCTGTGCTAATGGTGTCTAAATACCGGGACATCCTGGAGCCTTCTAATGACAAAAGAGCCGCCCAGCACAGCCAATCCACCAGGAGCACAGGTATGCTGCAGCTCCCCACGCCATAGCTCAACACTTACCAACAACAGTACTGTACTTTACATACACTCCCTCACTGTGGGCCTACACATAACAGACCAGATAGGTAAATGGCAGCACACTGATGGGGGGGCGCATGAGAACACCCTGAAATACAAATCCTTTGGGTCCTTTTGAGTTAATTCAGCCTTTAATAGAATGCGACCTCCCTGAAATGTTTCACAGAATCTGTATTGGTGCTCTGTATTGGCCTGTTGAATAATGGCTTGTAATGATTGTGGCATCTAGAGAGCTTGTCCTCTGGCGTGGACCTGGAGAGCAGTGTGTCGCTCCGCCGGCGTGACTCTGGCATCGGGGACGAGCAGACCTCCATGACCCCCAGCGAGAGTGTGACTGGCGGCTCGCAGGGGCCTGATGCCGTCTCAGAGGCACTGTCCACGCTGTCCCTGGAGGTCAGGAGAGGTCAGGAGGGCGCTGGGGAGCGCGAGGCCAAGGGCAAGAATGTCAACGTGAAGGACATCCTGCGCAGCCTGGTCAGCGGACCTGCTGACGAGCTCATGGTGGACCCCAGCCTGCTGCCCCCCACCTTCCTGGGAGCCGTGGGAGGAGACGGCAGCCGAGACCAGTCTCTGCACTTCCAGTCCTTTGACAGGTCAGTCAGCACCCACACACACACACACACACACACAGCAGAGACCAGTATATGCAGTTGGTCATTTGACAGGTCAGTCAGCTGACACACACACAAGCTGCAAATTCCCTTCCAGCTCCTTTGTGCTATTGCATCAAGCAGCAGCACATGAGACTGGTGGGAAGGGCTCTAGTCATAGTTTAACTACATACTTTTGTGCTTGGATATATTGTAGATATTTTTGTGCGGACTGGGCTTCAGATGTGTCCATTTGAGAATGCAACCCAGTTCAATCCAAAGGCGATGAATGTGAGAGGGCTTCCCCTCTCTGACTTTTCATATGCAGGGCCAGGCTGGGTCTGGGTGCACACACACACACACACACACACACACACACACACACACTCACACTCACGCACACTCACACACTTCAAGTCAATTACCTGCTGAAGAGCATCCCGGCTGGTTTGAAGTCTTGCACATGAAAAGCGTTTAGGTTTTTTGAGCATGGGGAAAGGCCTCCTGTCAGGAGTGGGTTTTGAAGTTGCGCTCTTTTCATCCTGACTCCTGCTTCTCTCTCTCCACACAAACAAATGATCAGCTCTACGGAGTCCATGACTGCAGAAGCCATCAAAAAACCTCTAGACATCAGACATGCACAAGCAACAAGAGTGGAGATGGGGGAAGCTGAGACTGACAGGGAGGAAATGTGTGTTTTAGTGTGTGTGTGTGTTATACAGAGTACGTCTGCGTCTGTCTGTGTGAAGCTAACTGCTCAGCTGATCCCTGCTATCTCCAGTTGAGAGTGTTTATCTGGTTGTGGGCCTTTGGCTGACCAGGCTTTTGAAAAGGGGCTGCAGACGGGTCGGGAGCAGCTACACTAAATTAGGCCCTGTTCAGGAGAGGGAGACAGGCTGGGAAACAAGACTCTGCAGTCTGCTGCAAGGCAACAGTACATGCCTGCACGATGGCCCCCGGTGTCTGGTTTGCATTTGGGGCTTTTGTCTCTTTGAGTCGGGCAGACACAAAGCAAGCAGGAGGAGGGCGGCCAGACAGAGAGAGAACCCTGAGAAAGACGGAGGATGGCCGAGCACTAAGTAGCCTACTCTCTTCCAGCCCAAACACCTAGTCAAATGCTCCCATGTCAGGTGAAGGGGCTTTACACCAGCTTAGCCGTGCAGCCTCCAGCAGCCTCTCATCCTCCCTCCCCCCTTCTCCTCTTCCTCAACTTGCACTCTCTCTCTCTCTCTCTCTCTCTCTCTCTCTCTCTCTCTCTCTCTCTTTCTCTCTCTCTCTCTCTCATCCGCCACATCTCCTCAGACGCAGGGTCTCTGGGAATCTGTAAGGCAGACCTGGGCCGTGTGTTTTATCTGAGGAATGCTTTGTCAGGCATCAGAGCGCTGCTGGTATCTGGTGGGGATTACCCTGGCTCCTGCCGCACTGCTGGAGAGGATAGGTTCACAGCTCCATGTGCGGGGGAACGGGAGGCTGCCCAGTACCCAGCCCCACGCTAACCCCCAGAGCAGGGCCTCTTCCATGGGCTTGGGAGGCTTGCGCAGACCCCCTTATCGCCCCTGTGGATCCACCAGGCCCCAATGTAGAGGTGCCTAGTTATCTTGATGGCTCTTGGTCTGCCCGGTTGTCCTTTGGTGTCTGTCTGTTTTTTTTTTTTTCAGTTTGTCTTACACTCACTCAGTTCCTTTGGGTGGCTCCCACATGCTCACTGGTGGATGCTATATCCAGTCCACAGTAAAATGCCCTCCACATAACGCCATCTCCTCTGCCCAGTCTGACATAGTATGTATCAAGCGTACACTTCAGGAGTCTGACCTGCTAGGCCTCCCGTCGACTCGTCTCTCAGCTCCGGGTGGAACAGAGCTCTTGGTCAGATTGACATTCTAGTTTGATGCCGAACATGGGAATCCTTAGTGTGTGCTGTTGGATTTATGAGCGTGATGTGTGGGGAAAGCGGGATCTTGCCGATAAAGGCTAGCCCAGGTCAGGGGTGAAGTATCCCTCTGATTTATTTACTACCAGCACCAGTTCCTCGCTTTCCCCATAAGTCTCTCTGATCCACTCCTGTTTGGACATGATGTCTGCAAATATTTGCTGATGCAAAGCAGATTTTCAGTAAACACCGCCATAATGGTGCTAGGGTATGTTTGCCTCAACTTTCATTTATTACATAAAAACAATGGTGGCACTATCTAAATCTTGCTGACGGAGCAACCAAAGATTGTCTGTTTTATTGTGTATATGTTATCTAGACCTGGGAGCTTTTTTTTTCTAAACTGGTCAGTCATTCACTATAGGTCTGATGAAACTTTTCTGTCTTTTTCCATCTTGCTTTGACTCCAACCTGAGTCTCCATTGTAGTGTAGAACTAGCACAGAACAAAGAGCTGCACAGAACAGTGCTTTCACCTCACTGATAGCCCTCTTGTTGAGGTCTTTGTTGTGATCGATATCCAGGAATTAACAGCAACTGGTCCCCACCGGAAGGCTATTTTGGTAGCAGAGGATGCTTGTCAGGTCCAGAGGATTACTCTGGGGAGAAGAGAGAAGAGATCAAAGCCCTTCCCAGACACCAGGCTCCCACCCAGACAATCTCTCACATGAATAATGCACTTTACAACCTCCAACCGCCAACTCAACCAGCTATCTACCTCCACACACAATTCCCCATCATGGCCAAAGTCCACGGTCTGCAGCTACTGCATGAGAGGCACATTTTAATTCGTCATTTGGATTAACATGCAGGATACATATGATTGCATTATTAAATAGCTTCCTATAGCAGCAAGGTAACTCACAATGTACATAAAGAGTGAAGTGAATTCCTGTGGACTCCTGACGAAGTTACAAAAAAAAAAAAAAAAAAAAAAAAAGGAGGACAGGAACAGAAACACATTTGTTTGATTGGTTTTGCTTGCATTGGTGGTTAAAACTTTTAATAATTAATGCATCCAAATTCTTCAAAACCCACCTCACACTACCGACTGATCACTGTGGGCTTCCTCTGTGGTTGTAGCAATGCTTAGGAACTTGCTTAGGAACTTGCTTAGGAACGTGTGCGTGTGCGCATCTGTTTGCGTGCATGTGCATGCGTGTGTGTGTGTGTGTGTGTGTGTGTGTGTGCATGTCTGTGTCGGCTCAGAAGAGATAATGGTGCACTAAATTATTAAATGCACAAGGCCATGAACAGATGGACCAAAACAGACCCCTTCTGCACTCAGGACCTTAGCCCTCTTGCCCGGGGCCCCCCTCCCAGACCAGGACCAACACAGAGTGTCAGTCAGCATATTTTTTATAAGAAATGCCTTCTTTTGTCCAATCTATTAGAGAAGTTGTTCATGCCCAAAGGGATGCAGATTGAATGTGATGTACATGTACTAGAAGCTTGAGATGACCAAAGTGGATATTTTACCCACCCCTGACCAACCCATAAAAGAGGAGGCAGAATCACTGGCATTTCTAATGTTGGGATCCTCCAGGTGCTGTAATAGCTGACACTTTATTCATTACACACGGAAGAGGTGCAGCACACAGCACAACTAAGTGCCAAGTGTGGATAATGGGACTTTGATTTCTAATTGGTCAAAAACACATTTTATCACATTAAACACACATTAAGCACATTAAAAATGTTAAATATATTGCTTATGTTGGCTATCCGTTTAAATGTAGAAATGATGGACTTATCATTTGGGCTGCCTGCATGAGACAAACTAGCGTGACTGTGTGGCCACTAGGCCGTGGAGCTTGTCCAGCCCTGTTAAAGAGTTAAAGAGTTTGTGATTACCCAGTGCTAGCCTGTCATCAGTGGTGATAAAAGCCTTGGCCTCACTCCTCCAAATGTCCTGCAGCCTGTCAAAGCCTTGACTCAAGAGAGTTGGTCTTCAATGCGGTACAGGGATTTTGCTTTTAGTTACACCCATGTTAACATGCCTCAGGACACTCATCACTGGATCAGCTGTTGTGTATCCTTGACTTGACTTGATTATGACTGTATCAAAGTATCCACATGTACTGTGAACACTGGACTGCTCTCCTGACACCTCTTGAGGACAATGGCAGTGTGGTTGTTTGAGGCTGAATTATTGTTTAGTGAGGCCCACATTGTGCACTCTTTTTCAAAGTGATAATAAATCACTGAGTTCGAGCAGCTGATTGAGAGTTGCAAGGAGCCCATTGATTGCGGAGAAGATGGATGCAGTCATTAGTGGATACTCTGTGTCAGGGAAAACAACTCCCTAATTATATCTCCTGCATTAATGCTCCAACTCTGGCTATAGACTAACAATGCAGCTCAAGGACATCTCATACAGGATTGAATGACATTCGGTGTGCTTTTCTATCTAGTGGGGACATGGATAGAATGAGAATTTTGAAGATGGAAAATGAACCCGAGTCAAATGAGTGTGTGGTCTTGGTTGCAGGAGCGTTGTTGTGGGACCTAAGAAACCGGGAGGAGCCCCATCTCCAGCCAGTGCCCCCTCCACTGTGGCCGGCCCAGCAGCCTCGGCCGCAGGCGCGACGCCCATCAACAACGTGGCTGTGGTGTCCAGCAGCGATGCTACCCAAAGTTCCTCAGCAGAGTCGGCTGCAGGTGAGCTATTACTGTAGCATTGCCACTAAAACACTTCTCCCCTTACTGGTTAGATTGTTATTCACTGATGCTATGTAGTCCCACAGTCTCTTCACTCTTCACTCAATAGGAATGAATGTAAATAGCTTTTAGATGGATGGATCACTCATTTTTTAACCATTAATATGATTCTCTTCAACAGTGTTGATTTGAAATGTACTCTATGAGGAAGATAAAAGGGGGAGGGGTGGTGGATGGGTTGGTTGGTGCTAGTGCAAGCCAGGCCCCACAGGCGGAGGCAAAGGAGATAAGTTAATTCAGTGTTGGGCAAGTGAAGTGTCTTTTGCTCCTGCTGATGGCCCTCTGTCCACAGGCGCACATGCAGCAGCTTAGAGGGAGCCGTCCATCACATTCCCTGCACATTCCACACACTTATCTGGGCCCTGACTCCTCGCAAGGTCCTGGAGTGTTTGAGAGGACACCCACATATACACCCGCATACACATACACACACACACACACACACACACACACACACACACACGTGCGTCTTCAGAACTTTACAAGATCTATTGAACAGATTTCAAACAGGGCCTTAGGCGCTGTTGGTTTTGTTTCAACTCATGAGTGTGTGTGTGTGTGTGTGTGTGTATGTATGTGTGTGTCTGTGTGTGTCTGTGTGTGTGCTTGTATGTTGATAATGAGCTCTCTGGTTTCCAACAGTAGCTGATCCTGGAAGCGCCAACCTACCATCTGTCCCTGCGCTGTCCCCAGCCAGCCAGCACTCCACCCCCAGCATGAGGTGATCCATCTAGTGCAGCGAGAGAGAAGGGCCATGGGCCACTGCACGCCCCTTTGTTTCCTTCTCTTTCAGCTCAACACAACACAATAATAAAAAAGGAGAAAAACTTGTACTATAAATAAAAATAAAGATGCTATTAATTATTTTATTATGTTTTTAGATTCATCTTTATGTGTGTGTGGTAAATAAAGTGCATATGTGTGAAGTATGTGCTTCTGCCCTTCCCTCCCTGCAGTATATCTGAGAGACTTGAGCATGCCTTGGAGAAGGCTGCACCCTTGCTGCGGGAGATCTTTGTGGACTTTGCCCCATTCCTGTCACGCACACTGCTGGGCAGCCATGGGCAGGAGCTGCTCATAGAGGGCACAAGTGAGTCCTTCCCTCTCTGAATGCAACACACACACACACACACACATTTTTACCCCAGTCCAGATTTACGGGCCCTTTAGCATTTGTGCTCACACACACTCTCGCACTCAAAACACACTCTCCCTCCCTCCCCATTAACACCTTGTGTTGAAGAGCAGGGTGCCAGTAAATATGCTGCATTGCCTGCTTCATAATCAGATTTACGCCATAAAAAGCAGCTGAAGTATCCTTTAACTAACTGCTTCTAACAGCGCAGTGGCTTTATAGAGCTGCGGGTCAGAGGTCCCGTGCCTAATAAGAGGCTCTGGGAGATGTGCTGCCAGCATACAGAATGGAAAGTTGATGGATAGGTGTAGGAAGCCTGTGGCCAAAGAGGATCACAGCAGAGAAAGGTCAAAGAGCCATGCTCCCCCTTCCCTCCCTCTTTTCCTCTCCCCCTCTCCCTCCCTCTGTCGCTCTGTCTGTCTACATATGTAATGAGCGTCAGCTTCTCTGTAGCAGATAGTGTGGATCAATAGGACATATGCTTGCCACATTTCCCCCCTGTAATACAAGGCCCAAATATGTATTAGTTTACAGCAACATCATGTTCACTCATTAGGGCTTCAATACTTTTAGACCAGGGCAGCGTGCACTCTGTTTAGGGTGTCATATGTACGCTAGGTGTGCTGTGGTGGAAATATGTATGTGTGGGGAGATTTGCTTTGTTAAATACATATGATTGCAGTTGACCATCAGAATGTGTAAATTGTCCATTGCCTGTCTCTTCCACTAGGTTTAGTGTGTATGAAGTCCAGCAGTTCTGTTGTGGAGCTGGTCATGCTGCTTTGTTCACAGGTAAGTCTTTATCTTTTCTTTGTTGAAACAGTAACAGTAAATCTCCTATAGCCATCTAATTTCTTATCTGTGGCTAGCACCCCCGTCACTATATCTGCACACCTCTTGAGCAGAGAAACTTCCGGAGCCGTGTTTGTGTGGAGTGGTTTTAATGGCCTATGCTGGGTGGTAAGGGTCGGGGGTCGTGACCTGGCCGTCCACCTCTTACAACGCTCTCCACTCCCTGACCTCTCTGTGGTTACAGGATAATGGTGAATTGATGTGGCCGGCTATCGATTGCCCTCGCTGGCTGGTTTTGTACAGAGGGGCCACGAATGCCAAGTTTATATAGGCCTGGCTGATTGAGGGTCCAGGAATACAAATGTGGAATTCATGTGGGCTGATTACAGTCACCGAAACACTGACACTCACAAAGTCTCGCGCTTCGTCCTCTCCCAGCACACACTCACACACACATACATACACACACATACATACACACCACATTGGTTCTGGTTTTATTATTTTTGTGGTTATTGTGGTATGTGTTGAACCATTAAGTACAATCTTGTATGTTGAAATATATACAATAAACTGAGTGATGTATTTTGCATTTTGCTATTGGGCCTAGAACACAATTAGTTGAATGCCATCTCCCATATCCAAATTTTATCACTTGCTGACACACACACACACACACACACACACACCAATCCAAAAAAAAGCAAACCATGTCTGCCCTCGTCTCCCTCCTCGAGCTGCTGAATTATGCAGTTGACTTCCTCTGGAGCAGTAATATAGAGAGAGATTACCCATCAGCCGGGTGTCAGTGGCCGCATACATTTGGGGAAGTGGGGCCCAGGGAGAGGGAGCGCTGAACCCCAACAGCCAGCAGCAGAATAAATGACACGCTCTAATGCCCCTATTTGTCATATCTGTCATGCTGTTGTTTAATGCTAATCTAATCAAAGGTGGGATCTCAGTGCTCCACCACACACACACACACACACACACACACACACATGCACGCACGCACACACACACACACAAGCACGCTCTTGCTCACCCCCCCTTTTCCCAAAACATACACACACACACACACACACACGGTGGCCTGCAGAAGTGGGGTTGAGAGAGAGCCCCAAGCAGAATCGTGGCCCAGTGATGCAGCAGCAAGCTTGGTGCTGATTGCTTCAATAAATCATTCTCTCTGAATTCTCACAGCCCATGCAAATGCTGTTTTACAGGGGGAGGAGAGGATGGGGGTACTAACTTGAGACCACTGGAGTGCGATTGGGCTGGTCGAGTAAAGGGGGTGGGGGGTAGCTATCTCTCCTAAATGAGCTTCTCTGTTTGCTCCGACCTAAATTACACACAGACACACAAAGCAAAGCCATAATTGCTTTCTTTATCATTTGCTCTTGAAGAAAGAGATTCATTTCTTCCATTCTCCCAAGATCACTGCGGCAGATTTCCTATTTTCATATCCACAAGTCAGGCACAAAACAGTTCTGACTGGAAAAAAGATGGTGGCCATCTTCTGGACGGACTCTAAACCAAGGAGATGGCCCAGATTGATTTTTTACCATCTCATTGAGGATGGGGTCAGAGAAAGTGGGCACGATAGTATCTCTAAGAATTCTTCAATTAATTTCCCCTGTGAGGAGATGGAGTAGGGCCAGGGTCAGGGTTCAGGGGCCGCGCTCACTGAGGAGTTTTTAATCACTGCAGGGAAGGTGAGGTGCCTGCTGCGAGGGGGCCTGCTAAAGCACCGTTTGATGGCTCCCTCTGTTCAAATTCACCCATTCAGCCACAATTAAAGGATCATTTGCTTTTGGAACATTAAGTGCACAGTGCTTCATTCTGTGTTATCTTATTGATCTCACGTCTAATGCATATGCTATAAATATGATGCCCATGTCAGTGGCTTCAAAGGCACTCCTCAAATGAATTGAAATGCTGATAGTTTGTCTTTTAGTTTGTGATGCTACGCACTCTTATCTGTACAGCTCAAACGTCTGTCTGCATTCTGCTGTTTAAGCTGTCATGATCATTTTGGAACATTGGCACAGTTTGTGTATTGTGATGAACATTTTCTTTGCTATACCTTCTTAGTTCCAGGAAGTAGAGCGCCCTTCACCAAGCAGGGATGCGTAGGGGGTTGGGTTGACAGAATCATGGCTATCAAAACATTCACTCACTCCAGGTAATTGCAAGTGATGGGCCTTTCAAAATGGCCTTGCATATTACATGAGTGTCTTTCTTGTGAGTCTTGGCGCTGCCACTCCGATGGGGCTTGGCTCTTAAAAGGCCTCGTTATCTGGGCTGCCTAATTTGCCCTGACAGGCTCTCTCTGGCCAGAAGGCTTTAGATTTACAGCAGCCCCTGAGTCTGTCCTGGGCCTGCGCACCTAAGAGCGCCTCGACCCAAAACAGATTAATAGATGATGCTGGGCTCCAGTCAGCACAATCCATAAGGAGGGCCCAGAAATCATGTTGGGTGCGCCACGCTGTGACAGAGAGGCTATCGTCCAGACACCGTCAGATAAATGTGAGCGAGGGGGCTGTGGCTTGCTTCCGTAGATCACCGCTTATTGTCTGGGCCTGCTGTCAGGTCATCTGTTACTTTTGCTGTTTATCACCATTGCAGATATAGAGGGCACAGAGAGACACAGAAAAAGGAAGCGGTTGAAGAGGGGGTGTAAATATATTGAGATGAGATGATTGTGGTGTGTGTGTGTGTGTGTGTGTTTACTGTAAGCATGTGTTTCATTTTGATTAAGAATAGGTACACACAATACAACACAGGGAGATAATGCATTCCTTTTTATACATGTGAAAGGTAGTCTGCTTGGTATGTAATAAAACATTTATTTAAAAATGCATAGTCTATGCATATATAGCAATTATGCAGTGTATTCATTGTATGTATGTACGTATGCGTGTAATAAAATGTATTCAACATTTTATTCCTGAAGCACAATGCTACAAATATTTCACCTTCACAAAATATTCATAAGTGCAGTTAAGGGCTGCTCAGTGTGCTGCAGTTTGTATGACACGGGTAAGAAAATATTTTCATCTAAAATTAAAAGTTATTCAGAGATTCATAAATGCTTCCTGTCTAAACATTGAATGGTGCATTAAGATATCAGCCACTGGACACATTTAGCACCCTGGCTGTTTATTATAAATATAGGCACAGATAGTGGACATGAGGGAAGGAGATGTTAATTACAGAGTTAACCTGTTAAACAGATGTGCAAGAGTCGATAGGTAGCAGCATCGACCCCTCCCTCCCCTCCAGCACTTTGCTTTTTTTTTTTGACCTTTGCCCCTTTGCCCTAAGGGCTAGAAATAGAGAGCGGTGGGTGCAGTGGAGTTTAACCCTCCCTACGGGCACGGCAGTTTGGGATCGATACGCTGACCTGAGATCATCCCATAGCGGCACAAGGGCAGACAGTGTCCAAGTTGCTCCATCTTCCACCCACTCGCTGCAATTGCAGGCTCTCTGTCTGCACCGTATCGACTTTCACTGGCTGTGGGACACGGCTGCTCTAGGTGACTCACAGGAGAGCGCCCATTCTGAGTCAAAGACAAGCTGCTCTCATAGGAAACCACAGTCATGAGGGAGCTGGGACAAACCTTCCTGTGGAACCTCCTTCCCTCTCAGCCTCTCTCAGTAACGGCACTGTGAAAAGTTCAATAATTCTCTTTTACACTGGTGATGCTCAGCTCTGAGTAGTTCAAGTCTTCAGGGCTAAAGATGTATGGGTATAAAGTCAGAGGAGTGGAGGGGGGGGGGGGGGGGGGGGGGGGTATAGGGGTGGTTAGAGGAATGTGCTGGAAAGCAAAGGCTGAATACTTTTGCCCCCTCGACCCTCATAGCGGGAGCTGAGTCCTGCTGAGAAACATAACACACACAGAAGGTTCAAGAGCAGTGCAGTGGCCGTGTTGTCTTTCCCCCTAATCCCCCCCCCCCCATCCCCCATACTGCAGCCCTGCTCTAGTTGCCCCCCAACCCCTCCCCCCTCCTGCGTCCCCTCAGCCTGGACAGCACCCTGTCTGGGCGCGGGGCTCCCCTCATGGGCTGCATTCTTTGAACACAGGGCTCCTCAGAGGCCCAAGCCAAACAGCCCAACACCAACTGGCCCTTAATTCTGCCGGTGTCCTGCCGATGCCAGCTATGCAGCCGGAGGGGTGCGTTTCCTGTCGAGAAGAGAGGGCCTGCCGTCCTGGGACCTCCTAAAACTGAGTGACTTTTAATTCCCTTTTCCCTGACTGATTTACCATCACGTTGCACAGCCAATCGTTGTTATTTACACAGGATATCTGTGTCCATTCAGAATGCTCCCGACATAAAAATCTTTTTTTTTTTTTTTTTTTTTTTGTTGGTCAGCTTTCATTTACTAGTGCATGTTTCTTAGTGCATGTACTCATACACAAAACAAGGCCTCAGATCCTCAAGATTTAAAAGGACGTTGAGAAAAAGTGCAAAATTATTATTTTTCAGTTCTTTCTTGTTAGAGGCATATGCTAGTGTCAGTCTTTGAAGAAAGAGAGTGATAAATGACACTCTCTTTGATATCTCTAATCTACATGCTACTCAGGATATGAGTTGGGTAAATGTTTGTTTCCTAGTGTTAGAGCCCCTCATCAAAGCACTGGCCTCTGTGTCCTTTGGAAATGTTGTATGTTTTCCTTCAGACAAGATAGGATCTGAGAACATGCATGGGTAGCCTATGGAGTGTTGTGGCAGACACATCAATAATTTCAGCATCTGTATGGGCTGTCAGATGGCATTGTGATAGCGGGGACACAACAGAGGAAACTGGCCTGTCACCACTCATATCCACTCATAACTGGATGACAAGAGAGACCAGGTTTTAACACCAATGAACAAATTAGACACTGATAAACTCTGTTGACACTGTTGAACCCATTAGAAAACAACTATTTTTATTCTAAATTCTAATGCATTCTGTAATCACAGCCAGAAGTGTTCATGCCGCACATCTAAGCTGTCACTGTCACTATTCTGGAATCCCTTTACTGGCCATTCAATAAAAGCTGTGTTGGTGAAACGTATTGAAAGCTAATAACATATCAATAACATACAGTCATTTGCATGGAAACCCTTAGCATGGCTCAAAAGTCAATGCATTCCTTAAATGAAACACCCAGAGCTCTCATCTGTCTCTGAGATCACATCATAAAAGCGCTGCATTCACTCCCTACGCAGTTGCAAGCTGTAACTAGGTTAAGACCCATCATGCAGCCTACCAGTGCAGACTTCACCCAGCCAGACTTCATCAAAGGTCCACAGTAGCTCTTTTATATCATCAGATCTGGTGGCTGCATCACCCAAAATGTCTGCGTCTTGTTACAGCCCTAGCACCCTTTCACCCTAATTGATGACTGCTCCATCTCCCTACCGTTCCAACTCTCCTTTTGTGCCCACTGCAAGAAAAGAACCAAACAAATGGGTGTGATTGAAGTGATGGATGCAACTAAGGTGAGGTGAGCAGGGATTGTTTATGTGGCGGCGCTGAGGAGAAGCAGAGCTGGGCTGCTGGGCCCAGGGCTCAGAGACAGGGCTAGTCATAGGGGAGCAGGGGGGTTGACACGGAGCTGAAGGAGCTCTGTGTTTCCTCACTGCTTTTGTTTGGCCCAGGCTGTAATTAGAGCTCATTAGACCTGCGACTGAGCTAGAGGTGCCACAGGCCTCATCAGGCCAAGACTAAACACCATCACCTCACAGCACTCTGGGAGGATGACTGTGCTGATATCAGTGATTTTATACGTCAGAGGGATTGTGCAGGTTTAAGTCTAAGCAGTTTAAATAATAAAAAGCACTCAAGTTCAGAATTAGCGTCCATCCATTTGTTGTTTTCTCAAAAGGCCAATATTTGGTCAGAGCAAGAAGTTCAGCTCAGAAGTCGCTCTGGTGTCTGTGCTGTGCTATTCCCTGGTGTGTGGTTATGGCTCTGAGAACTGTAGTAGCAGAGTTGTCAGAGCTAGAGGCCAGAGCATGGCTGCTCTCCCCCAGGGAGGGCCTCTGTTCTTCTCCCCACCAGCCTTCCCCTCATCCCCTGTTGACTTTTACAGTCTAAAAACAACAGCCCATCGAGAAATCTTATGAAGGATTTTGCACCATTTCTTGTTAAAAGAATCGATCCTGTGGTATTGTGCCCAATGATATCTATAAATCCAGCGTGATCATGTATCAGGTAAAGGGCCATTGTTTTAAATGACAGCAATGGATCAGAGGGCAGCCGTTTCCTTGACAGCGGCCAGAGATGACCCAGTGGAGGTACCTCTGATAGGTCAGGGCAAAGTTCAAAGGCCACAAATGGCTTCTTGTATCCTCTCATCAGGGGAAGGTTGGAGTGGTCCAGAGTTGCCGTAAAGCCTATCAGAGACAGCAAAAATCCAATACCAGTCAAGGAGATTTCCACCTCTCACTTCCAACCGCACTCTCAGTCCTTCTCTGATTGGGGTCATTGGCTCTTTTAATTAAAAAATAATGCCTTTCCCCTCCTCTCTCAGTTGATTCATCTATCGTTTACTATGGTGTCTGCTAACTGAAAAAAACAGTGCTAAAAGCAGGTTGGTAACAATGGTCCCTCATTTCTTGTCTTTTTTTTTTAAATAATAAATTATTTCAAATTATTTGAATTTGAAACCCAGACTAAAATTGAAATAGTAAATAGATTATTCTTGAAATGTATTTCTTTATTTTGCTGTTGTATTACATACATAAAAGCATGAATCTTGACTGAGACATGAATCTTGAGCAACAAGACTGTTGCTGTCCTCTGTGACATGCATATGATATGGGCTGTAATGTATTACTGTATAGCACTCATTAAAGAGGGTTCTTTTTATGCCTCAGGTTCAAACCGGCATACAGTTTTTTTCCCGGTATTTACATTATATTAGAAGATTTCCCTTTTCAACTTGCTTGTAATGCAGCGTTTCCTTTATAGCTTATCTTTGTAATGTGGCAGAAAACATCTGTAGGATCCTAAGCTTGCCACCACATGAAGATTTCTGCAAACGTAAAGCAGCACTGGACAGTGTTTGTCATGGGTGTGTTTGTGAGATGTACCGATTGGGTTGGATCTGTTGCAACCATAGTAATCGTGGCTGATGGGATATAATGAGTAATGAAGGGACTTTCATTTGTCATATTTGTTCACTGGACGGCTCCAACACATACACGTCTACTCATGGAACTGTTGTGAGCAATGAATCTTTTTCACAAAGTTTTTTTTCAAGACAGCATTTCAGCCGAATCTGTGATATGTGTACGTTCAGGCAGAGTTAAAATATAAACCCTGTTTATTTTGATTTCCTCCTCCTTTTCCACTCTTTAACATCTGAATAAGAGAATGCATGTGTTTCTAAAGCTGTGTTTTACAACTGTGGGAAGTGGCAGGTGATTAAATGTAAGTTATTAGAGGTATGAAACCATGGGCTGCACAAGTTGTCTCAATAACACTGTCCACTGGAGGCTGTAAATTTTGCCCCGTGTTCAGTCCCAGAACTGTTTCCTTCCCTCCCCAGAAGATTCTGAGAGCAGTCTGCAGCAATCAGCCTGGAGCGCTTGTTGTGCTTTCATCTTGGAACTCAGCTCAGGCCATGGTGCTGAAATGATGTTTGGACAATGAGAAATGTTGGGGCTGAAATCTGCCTGTGCTGGTGTGTGTGGGAATGAAAGGGCAGTGAAAGCTGCTGCTCGGGCTGCGCTGGTCTGATTGTTTGGAGTCAGATTAACACCTGCAACAGAGGGCATACCATGGAGTTACTGCAATGCTGGCAAAAGTACACTACAGCCATAGGAATGCATGGGTTGGGTTGATCAGGCATTGCAAATCCACTTCACAGACATTCGCATTCACTGAGTACCCAAGAGCAACAGGGTCAAGGAAGAGCTCCTGAAGACCTGGGTGATTAGGTCCCTCTTAATGCTTATGGTTTGTATGTGTGTTTGTGTGTGTGTTTCAGGAGTGGCAGAACTCCATCCAGAAGAACGCCGGCCTGGCGTTTATTGAGCTTGTCAATGAGGGCAGGTGAGGATCACATCTTTTTGCCTCCAGCTCCTCTCTGGGCTCTTTAACATCTCAAGCCCAACCCATTCTCCTCCACCCTCCACTAGCTCTGTCTCTTTCTCTTTCTCTCTCCCTTTCTCTCTCTCTCTCTCTCCTCCTCTCTCTCCCTTCCCCTTGAAGCTTGTGTTTTTAGATCAGAAGGTCACGGCTGGAGGAGAGGAGCGAGGTCTGTGTCTCAGACTGGAAGACTCCCAGTCAATGTTGACACCATCCCCTGGGAGCTGGCAGTTTGAGGGGCAGACTGAACATGGCTAGAAGGACACACATATTCAACACACACACTCACTTTCTCTCTCTCCCCTCTATGAAAGGGAACCACACAGACACACGTTCAGTGGCTTGACCTATCCCACTGCTCAAAGGCGTTATTAGCTTGCCTCCCTCTCTGCCTTCTCTCCCGTTCACACTGTTGGGACAGTTTCACCTCAGCAATGTGAGTTACAGAGAGCTGCTGCTGCTGCTGCTAAACTAAGCCTGGGTCAGCCTCCCTCTATCTTTCTCCCTCTCTCCTATCCCCCCCCCCTCTCTCTTTTCCTCACATACACATGCAAGTAGATGGCCTGATTTGTGATGCAGGAGCTGGTAACTCTATCCTTGGGCCCTGCCATTGAGTGGAGTAGGTGTGTGTGTGTGTGTGTGTGTATGTATGTGTATGCATATGCGTGCGTGCACGTTGGCCAAATGGGACATCATAAAGTTGAGTTCAGTGTGGACGTGAGGGCCCTGCGTGTTATTGATGGCGCATGAGGTCGCCACGGAGACCGAGCCACCTCCGCTCCCCTGCTGCCCAGTGCGGACACACCAGGCTCAGGTTACGGCGGCTTCCCGCTCCCTCCTGGCCTCGGCCTGTTATTGTTCCACTTTGCATGCTGCTGACCCCTCCTGACCCGTGAGAGGCTGCAGAGGGGCTGTCGCATGGCCTGGGGTGCATGTTTTATTAGACTAGATACATATGTGTGTGTGTGTGTGTGTGTGTGTGTGTGTGTGAGAGAGAGAGAGAAAGAGAGTGGTAGAGATGGGGAAAGGAGGGGGTTGAGGAGGGATTTTACAAATGTTAAAGCTGAAGTGGACAACCTGGAAACACCCTGGGTCAGATGCATATCATTAACAAATCAATTAGCACCAATCCTGCAGTGTGAAAGTGATAAGTTGAGCGTTAAATTGAATTTTCTGCTTATTTGCCACGCTACATTTGCACTAGGGTAGATATGGCCTACTTTCATAAATCTTGGTCCTTTTTTTCCACCCTGATTGCAGGTATAGCTAGTATGTTTAGCTTTCCCCACAGGCTTTTCCTATAGAAAATGTTTCTGTCTGGTTGGCAGAGTATATTTTTTTCTAGTAGTGGGCTGTCTACTTACAAATCAGGCCAAATGTGTTTCAAATATTTGAAATCTGTGAAAGCAAAAGCTACTTGCAAGCATTGCAATTGCAATTTTCTCTCCATGTTGCATGATGTTGCAGTGAGGTGTTGGTGTGCTTTTGTGTTTCTGCACAGGCTGCTAAGCCACACCATGAAGGACCACCTGGTCCGAGTGGCCAATGAGGCTGAGTTCATCCTGAGCAGACAGAGGGCAGAAGACATCCACAAGCACGCTGAGTTTGAGGTGAGCCCAGAGCACCCACCATACATACTAAGCAGGGGAAATACAAATGTGCAAAATAATTTGTCATTATTTATTATAAATAGTATGACTGAGGATAGGCCTATACACTTTGAAACATTAAAAATTGCATTTTGTTTATAAACTGATGGCAGTGTGAATTAGACTAAATATTTACATTCCCCTTTCCGACTAATGCATCTGAAACATTGGATTTCTGTAGTAAAATGCTGTATGACATTTTTTGTGTTTTCGTGTTTAAGAATTAGCATCTATTACGCAATTGTTTTAAATTGCAGTATTTTAGAAACAGTGCCATCAAAATAACTAATTGGCCAAATTATTATTTGTAGTATTATTAATAGCAGTTCAAAATGCAAAGCTAAATGCCAATAGGAGCTGTGCCCCATACCATTATTCTTTAGATTCAATTAACTGAATGTTATGATAGAATTTCTTAAAGTTTGCTGTTTGGCTATCTTTCAAGCAACACTTGGTATCTTAAAGCATCTTCTAAAAACCTTTGGCCTCTAGTCCCCCCCACCCCCCTCCCCCCCCCAGCACAAACACAAAAACACACACACACACACACACACACACACACACACACACACCACACACACACCTACATAATCTAAAGCAACCTTGGGTATTTTGAAAGGCACTATATAAAACGAAGCTATTATTATTAGTAGTATTATTAACACTTCTTTGGCCAAGGCCTATAAAAGGTTAGTGACCACTGTCTTGAGTGACTGGATCAAGATGTAAGAAAGTTGGAATCTGCTTCCTTGCTCCTTCCCAGATATTGTTGAGTGTGTGAACAAGCCTAAGGCATCATGACTGTCAGTACGTCATCTATAGGGTACAGTAAAAAAAAAAAAAAAAAAAAAAAAAATTTGATGAGGACAGCACATACTTACTAGTATATTTTCCTTGTTTAACAACAATTTGGAACAAAAGACTCTGTGAAGTGAGCACCTCAGCAAGGGTATATCATTTTTAAGACTCACACTCTTGTCCAGACTGCTGTCTGTTGCTTTAGCTGAGCTTGTAAGAGTGACGGAGAGTAAATGTTTTCCTTTTCTTTTTTGGCACGTTCCTTAAACCAAACATGCCGTTAAGCTCACGTATTCCCCAACCCAGCCTGGCCCCGCTTCGGGCCGTCCTTCGCCCCCCCACAGCTACGATACAAGCTCTGCCTTTCATTAAAGACAGCCCATATTCTCAGGCTCTTTCTCTTGTGCCCCCCTCTTGTCTCTCTCTATATTCCTCACCATGTCTTTTTTTGGGGGTCTGTCTCTTTATGCTTCCCCCCACCCCTTCCTCTGTCTGTCTCCTACTCTCCCTCTTTTTCCTCTCCTCTTCTACCTCTCTCCTTCTCCCCCTGAATCATGTCCTGTCTCTTGTGTTCCCACTGGGGGCGTATTTTGTTATTGACAGGAATACAGCATCTTCCCCTCCCCTTCCCCATCAACCTCTCTCACCATTGCGCCTCTCACTTGGTGGACTGGGGCAGATTGCCCAGCACTGAGGGCACCCCCACCCCAACCCACCCCACCCCACCAGACCGCGCCCCCCACTCCCGAATGCACACACCTCCCTGTTCAACCTCGAGTTGTAAAATGTTATGCTTTAAGAAAGGTTCAAGGCAGGGTCTGAGGCACAGGGCTGAGGAGAGGAGAGAGGGAGAGAGAGAGAAAGACAGGAACAGAGGAGTGTAAATGTAAATAGGTGAGGCTATCGGATATCTGCTCTGCTGAGACTGGGTTCTGTGGTGGTTGCCTGTTTAGTTAGGGGCACTTGTTGCCCCACTGGAGTCATGTGATCATACCCTTAGGCATTTGGTGCCGACTGCTTGTCACCAGTGTCAATCAGATTTGCAAATCAGGTCTTTGGTGAGATTTGGTTGTTATTGTTCCCTACTGCCCTAAGCCCTGTCTTGGGATCAGGCATTGGTGTAGCCCGTCAGCGAAAAGCGTGTTAGCTTCATGTGTGACTGCCTCAAGTGTGTGATTTTAAGATTGCATAGTGGAGTATAGTAGAGAGGGCCTTTGGACGCGCCTGTCATCTGGAATGCAGACAGCTTTGTCGCTGTTCCAGGAGAATGTAACAGAATGCTGTAATGATCCCCAATCCAAAATGCTGAGTGAGGACTGGAATAGTCTAGAATCCTTTTCCCCCATATGTGCTCACACAGTGCCTGGGGAGATTCTCATGGCTGTTGCATTAAGCATATTGCCAACCTGATAGGAAGAGGTACTTGCTCTCAATAGTTCTTGACTCAAGATTTTGAGTCATATGGGAACTAGTTTCTTAGAATGTTATCAATGGGAAATACAATAGAGGTGTTCTGTATGTGTCTGCATTAGGACCTTAACAGAGAAGGTTCTGTCTAAGGCAGTGATGGGGTTCTATGGCTGTTTAACTGTGCTGTCCTCTCACAATGCCAGCTGTGAGAACAAGCCGAGGGCCCTGGAGCTCAGCATTCTGGAGTGATGTGGAGAATTCTCTCCTTGGCTCTTTCTCACGGCTAGACCAACACTGTCAGGTGCAATTATGGCCATTTTTATCAGTCAACGTCAGCACTGCTTACCGAGCGGAGCTGTTAATTCTCCAGCTTGCTGTTAAATGGGCCCCAGCTTTTAAAAGTCAGACAGCACCAGGCAAGGAAATGCTAGTGTCAGATTGGAGCCCTGAGCAGCAATAGTGTCGAGTTGAGTGCAATCACATCAGGGAATAGTCAACCATCACTGAAACAAATCAGTCATTGTACTTCCCATACTCACAGTGCAAATCACAGGAGTAATTTGTTCCTTGTCTGGCTAGCTGCTTGTTTGTTTACATTTTGTTCCTAGTGCGACGTGATCGGTTAGTGTTTGCGTGGGCTTTTGGGGGCAACTGTAGGGTCAGCGAAATGACTGGCTTGACATCCATACCTATACGAGCATTTATTTCATTTTATGACATCACAGCAACATGGTTGTAATATAACATTATTCTTTAGTTTGTGTATTTATAACCGTTTAGATCCATCAGGATGGATATTCATCAGGCTCAGACAGTCATTTTTTGTAATGCACTTTTTTTCAAACAAATACTGAACAGTTCACCACAAGGTTACGGGGGCATTGTACAGTCCTCAAACAAGCTCATGAGACAGTCTTGTGTACTTAGAGATTTAAAGCTATATTCAAGAGGATTTCAATCCCTACACCTGCGGTTTGTTGCCACTAGTGCCGTTCAGTTGGAAAATCAACAAAAACAAATTGCTTCAACATAGACCCTTTTATAATAATTTAGTCAGAGCCAGAGCACATGATAAAGGGGATTAAAATAATAGTGGGCTCTGCTTCACACACTTTGGTTCAGAAACAGACAAATATGTTAGTCTGCTAATATCGTAAGCACTACAAAACATAACGATTCAGGCTCAACAATTCATTTGAATTCAGGCTCCTTACACGTATATGGGTCTATAATGTGTATGTTTTGTCTGAAGAATGAAGGTTTTAATGCGAGTGTGTTTTCTCTGTTGTCTTTCTTTTAAGCAGCATTTATGAAACGGTATCTTTTTTATTGTCGACCAAACCCCAATCTCCAATAATCAGATAGGCAGCATAGCCAGCACAAACTATGTTTCACAATTGAATTCCTCACTTAAATGTAGTTGCTCCTGAGTGACCCCAGTGAGAGGAGTGTGGAACCGATAAGTGCGCCTCTGATATTGCACTATTGATTTTTCTCCGTTTGGACTCGGCTCTTTCTCTCTGTGCTCCTCGTTTCATTTTGCAGCGCCACAATAAAAATAACAGGCCAATGAAACATGCGCCCCCCCCCCCCCCCCCCCCACACACGCACACACACACAAACACCCACACACTACCCCAGAGGTAGAGCCGGTGTTTGCCATAGGCCTTCTCCATTTTAAAGTCCAGCCTTTACCCACTTTTAGATTTTCTGAGGAGTGTTTGAAAAGTGCATGGTTTACTGAGGGTAGTGTGTAAGTGTGTTACACTTGTGCTGTTGTATGATCATGGTGCCAGACATCTGCTAAGTGTTCCTTTCACGACTCCCTCAATAGGATTCAAAAGGATTGCACATCATATTAGTGTGTAGAACAAGCATTGATTCTTGACTGATGGGTAATCTCTCCCCATAAGCCAGTGCTTCTGCAGCTAATAGGCTTTTCTTTTTCACGTGTGTGTGTGTATGTGTGTGCGTTTTGTGTATGTGTGTGCGGGCGCACATAGATACTTGCCTGTGCCTGTGTACATGGGCACATGCCTGTTTCTGTGCAAATTTGTGTCTGTACTGTATGTGTTTGTATATATATGTGTCTGTGTATTTGTGTCTGTATATTTGTCTATACTGTATGTGTCTGTGTGCATGTGTTTATCTGTCTGTGTATCTAGCATTGTATGAGTGCATGTGTATTTGCTTTCTGAAGAGTTTTGAGCTTTTACAGTAGTTTGATCACAAGCACTGATGTTAGTGTCCCAGCATTAAAAAGCTCTATCCTATCAGCATGCCTGTGCTTGGTGGTGTTACGGTTGGAGCATCTCCATGCTCCCTGCTCCGATGGGAAAGGATTGAGGAATATAGCCTCCCACCTCTGTCTGTCCTGGGAAGGAGTGCAGTGCACTGCAGCACCTCAGCTGTCCGCTGGACACACACTGTGGCCTGCCTGACTGCTGGAAGTGAATTATTCAAGAGATAAAAGTGAATTTATGTTTACTCTGTGTCAGGGTTTATATGCACCTCAGCTCGAGATGGAGGAGCCGGGTGATTTAGACAGGTTTGCGCTTGGGAGATTCATAACATATGCTCTGTGCCCCTCCCTTTCTCCTTGTCTCTCACTGTCTCTCTCTCTCTCTCTCTCCCTCCCTTTCTGTGTTGTGTTGGCCTTATTGAGTTATCTTCACCCTGGAGAGTAAGTTACTATAGCGACACTAGGGGCTGACACTGAGGGAGATAACAGGAGGAAATCCAATTACCTTTTAGTGTTTTCTTTCTAATAGGATCCCTAATGCAGAAAAGATCTCTTCCACATCATGCCCCTGATTCAGACGTGTGATCGCATCTGATACCTGTGTGGGGACAGAGAGATTGTGAGAGAGAGAGAGTGAGAGAAAGGAGGGAGGAAGGAAGGGAGAGACAGAGCAGGGGACAAATCGAACTCCTTTTTTTCAGCGCCTTCATTAGGGATGAAATTTGGAGGTCTGTGGGCCACAAGGCCAGATGCTGGGGTCTAGATAGGGTTGGGAGGAGAGAGTGAGGTCACCAGTACCCTCCCTTGCACTCCCACTCCATCTTCTTCCCCTCTTTCGCTTATGCTCTCCGACGCCTCTTTTGATATCAGGCATCACGGGATCTTGATGTGCAGGAGGTGAATATACTCCTGATGGTGGTAGGCCTGAGATTGTCTGTTGTGCCTTGTGTAATTAGCGTACTGTGTCTTTGTTCCTCGTCAGGCTGTATGGTGATTGGCACTGCTAATGGCATTCCCCCTCATTAATGGCTTCGTCTAGGTTGCTAACATCATTAGACCTCCATCCTCTCCACACCCCAGAGCTCTCAGATGCTATCTGGGTCACAACAGAAACCACACACTGAGCCACACATCAGAATTGTTCGTTTGGCTTTACCTCGATCAGCACATAGGCTGTGAACTTTACTTTTGAATTTAACTTCAACTGTTCAATAGCGTGTGTAACCATGTCCACAGCTATTATGTGTTAAGCGGCGTTGTGTAGATTTGTGTTTCTTAAACCTTGGGTTACAATCCCAAATGTGACTTACAGGTATTACTGTCAAAAAGTCACAAACCAAGTTTTGAAATTGGCTGTTTTAAAACAAACCATCTAGTATTCTGATTGATGTATATTCCACATGTGCCGCAGCCATACAGTTGGGTCCTCCACTTAGTCTCAGTCCACCAATCAAATCACCCTAGAGCCATTTGCCATTCTGTTTTTAATGAGCTAATTGCATATTTTGATTTCCTGTATTAAAGGTGCTCTATGAGATGTTGCAAGATTTTGGCGCAATTTCATTTTAATCTCAAATCGTAGGCATCTCCCCTTGATCGGCTAGCTTTCTGCCCCCTGAATACACCTGCCCCCTGAAAAAACCCGGTCTCAAATGACAACACAGGGGCTGAAATAACTCAAACCTGAGTGGTGTATCCAAACAAATGGGGGGGCAGAACGCTAGCCGGTCAAAGGGAGATGCCTACCATTTGAGATTAAAAAGAAATCACGTTAAAATCCTGCAACATCTCATAGAGCACCTTCAAAAAAGTCATGATTTCGCTGGTATGTACCAAAAATAGGTGTAAATGGCTTTTGTTGGGATATCAAGTATCCAGTTTTCCTTTGTCAGCTTTGCTCATGTGTGAATCTATGAGAGTTTTAAGTATCAGCCCGACGCTGGGAGTGTAATCCCTTTATTGGCTCTTAATGGGGTTTAATCCCTCTCGTAATGGCTGGCTTTTTTGAAGGGATTAAAGTGGTTAGCTTGGCAGTGTTAATGTAATTGCGGAGTAAACCTCTGAGAAGAAACTCAGTCCCCATATGAAGATTGTAGGAATTGTATTGCTTTGGGAATGGCTTAGTTCCACACACATTTCGCTATCTCCATTTTTTTTGCATTGTTTGCATTCTCGAGTGTTCTCTTGTGTGTTCTGACTCCATGCATCGATGTTCTCTCTCTATCTCATTCTAATTGCGTCCCAAGGTGCTGGCTCTGGTGAACAAATTATCTGTGACTTCTGACCTTGTGTTGTGAACACCAGATATTATGAAGTCCTGTATAAACAGATGTGCTTTGTTCTGCTGCTCTGCTCTGTGTGATGGGTTTGGGTCTTGTATCTTGGAATTGAAATGATTTTGTTTCAAGGACAGTGTACCACCAGAAGATGAATCCAGTGTTTGAAACACGTTATTTTGGGTCGGTTAAATATCCACCTTGCATGTGTGAATCAAGTTGGGTGCTTGCGTTCCAGCAGACACCTTCATTTTTCATCTCGGGCACATCTCCCTCATTTGACTATTTTTCACCTGAAAAGGACAGTTAATTCCTACCATTCCTCACGTGGCGTGACCTTGAAGTCATCGGGAGTCGGCGCGGCGCGGCCCATAGCTGACTAATGGGAGTCCAGTGTCTCCTGGTGGAGAGGGGGGATGGACGGGGTCTGGGCCAAGATGAAGAGTCTGCCATCCAGCCGGGCATTGTGACCAGTCCATTAAAAGGGCTGAATGAGGCGCGTGGGCTGGGGAGAGCGGAGGAGGGCCAGCGCAGCGAAGAGAAGAGAGATACTTTGATAAGTTGTTGCGTCTGCGTTAACCTTGATGGTCAGTGTGGAATGAGAATGGGGATGTTGGGGGCAAACATGTTCCAGTCCGTTCCAGGGGGACAGTTATTTATTTCTTTGGGGCTCTTTTTCTCTGGCGGCTCCTCTGGGGGAGGGAGTGAGAATGAGGGAGAAAGCGAGGAGGGGGAAATCAATAGGGAGACAGCGCCGGCTGACAGGAGCATCGCTTCAGAATTGAGGTGGCTGTCAGCTGCTGTCATGCGCTGACTTTTGTTCGCCATTGTACTTTTAAGCCGTCATTTTTCTTGGTTGTCGTCCCCTCATGCTCACAGCCCTTTTGTCTGAATTCCCCTGCTGCTGTGTTTTCACTCCTCCAAATTTAAACTTGGAATGGAGGGGCCAAAGGATCAAGCTCAAGGAGAAATGTCTGAAACCTGATTTGTTCTACATCTCCATATTATTTTTTTCCTTTGTTCTTTCCCCCATCCCCCATCCCTCCATCCCAGTGTTCTCTGTATCCCCACGGTTCCCATCCAAAGCGTCTAGGAATACCTTATTTGCTGGAGATTTGCATTCCAGTAGAGGAAGCGACAAGGACATTCCCGTCAGCTGCATGGCTTTTCTGTCTAAATGATGCCCTTGGGGAGAGAGACATGCTGGATGGGAGCAGCAATTGGGAAGGAAGGGAAGGTGATAGCCCTGGCCTCTCCCAGCTCTGGAAGCATCAAGAGAGAGTGGAAATCCAAATGGCTTTTTAATAAGATCCCAGCTGTGCGTCTCCGGTGCCAGCCGGAGTTCGAGCAGAGCCTCAGGAGCGCTGCTATTGACGGTGTGCTTCACGTGTGTCACACCAGCACACAGGCATCGCTCGAAGTCGTCGTCTTAGCCCCCCACACAAACAAGTGGTAATGAGACACTGCCCCACAGAGCTGGATGATTATGCTTTTTAACCCTCAGCTGGAGAGGAGCAGACAAGAGCCTGTCAGTGTTTATATGCTACTGATGGCAGAGCTTAGTTCAATTCACCTTCACTAGCAGTTTCTTATTATTATTATTAGAACTTTATTTGTTGCATTGCAGTCACTTCATCTTGTCTGCCAAAAGTATGGAAATCATGAGGAATCTATCAATTTGGGAATACAATCTATTTAGTTGGAGGTTTCATTCTTTTAATAAGATCACAGGGACTCGGGGACAGAGGTGTTACCATTTTTTGTGCCTGTGCCGTGAGTTACAAGGTGCAATGGATAAATATAATTATTAACTATTTAAGTAGAACAATGATTATCAGTTCCACATCATGTGTCATCTGACACGCTGGAAGTTATGCCTGAATTTAATCCCGTTGTTCTGACACTAAATGTTTTGGAGTTGTCTTTTGCCTGTAGCTCTGGTGGTACCGGTCTGTGTGTGTGTATGTGAGCTCAGAGGTTCTGGGGACCATTAGCCTGTCTGTGACCTTAACATCTCACCCCCACCCCGCATGCCATTTTACACACACACACAGACACACACACACACACTCATAGAATGACACATTACATCACAGCTACTAGTCAGCCTTGATCTCCAGGTTCTAATTGAATACTGAAAACATTACCTTCACTGCATTTCATAGTTCTTTATTGGCCCAGTGCTGTTTAGGCTAAGACAGAGAGGCTACAGTATAATAAGTGAGCATAGAGTGAAGCTGCTTACAGTACCAATGATATTTCCTTTCTGGACTGAAAACCAGGTCTCTGTTGGACCTTGTAGGCTACATTGTTTCAGATGGGTTTTAGCATGATCATCCCTCCAACCCCAACATCTTGTTCTGCTTTTCTGCCATATGGGACTACCTATTGTTTCTGACAGCATCCAAATACGTTGTTCCCCAAAAAGGTTGAAGACACTGTGCATATCCTTCAGCCTGCATATCCTCAGTGCATCTTCTTTAGTGTGGTGCTGGCTGTGGTCAAACATCCACTGTCTAGATTTCTGGGCTCGTTGCTACTCCACACATCTACAGATGTAGGGGGTTTGTTGGTAATGAAAGTGGGCTTTTATTTACGAAGTGCTGATGTGAGGGTTGAGTTCAGTGCAAATGAACTCTCTTTGGCACTACTGAATGTATTGTGGTTTTGTTTGCAGCTGTTTTAATGGGTTAGCACTTAGGTTTGTTTGTTTGTTCATTCATGATTTACATATTTGCTTGTATATGATGCTCTCCATTCATTTTCTACTGGTGAATCCTCCTTGTTTATTAGTTGGCTGAACAAGAGAGATTGTGTATTCTACCATATATGTACATTATGGTTTAAAAATCGTAAAGTTAATTTATGCTTCTTTCTCTCTTTCCTGTGTGTGTGTGTGTGTGTGTGTGTGTGTGTGTGTGTGTGTGTCTGTGTGTGAGAGAGAGAGGTCCTGTTGCTCTGTACCTCCCTCACAGACACAAGATGAATGGACATTCTCACTAACATCTCTGTCCCCTCTGTCTCTGCCGGCATTTACTGAGGTTAACATTTAAACATTTACACCCCCCCTCCCCCCTCCCCTTCCGTCCTTTAAACATGTTTCCATCCCTCTCTCCCCCGCTCCTATCTTCCTACTTTAAGGTCAGGCCAAACGTTAATGCTGCACAAAGAGACATAGATTGATAATTAGGAGAGAGCGGGCAGTGCCGTAATGTGATTTATACCTATGGATTTCCTGTCAGATATGAAGAGTCGCCCCCCAAATTGGAGGGGAAGCTCCATTACGGAGCACTCTGTGGTGCCTACTGGGAAGTTTGGCCCCAGCAGGTTGCATTTGCCAGGGGCCTGGTGCTTGCGCAGCTCCATGCTGTATGTGGGTCTGCTGCTGCTGCTGCCGCCGCCACTAATCTTATTTAGAGCCATAACACACAATGGATGGAGTTGGCCAATTGCATTACAAGGGCTGCCGATCGTTGCCTTAACCTTTAGACTGGAGATGGCCGCATGCAGAGCTGCTCTGATTTGCCACCAAACCCTCCCTAACCTGTTTCTGCTTCTCACATCTTGCAGATCTTTGATACGTTTTTAGCCAGTTCTGTATATAATAATCGTGTTTTTTTTTTATTTGGAATTTGCAGTATTTTAGGAGTTGTCTTAGTTGTATTTTATAGATATCTTTTGTGTAAAGTTTCATTCCCTAGATTTTTTTTTTAGTAGTCAAAGGTTTTACCATCTTGCAATGAGATCAAAGGCCCTCTCAGATAACAAATTCTGACAAAGAAATATGTTCCCTTTTTGCATTGGAGGTATTTTCAGATTTTCCTGCCTGGAGGCATAAGTAAATATGTGTCCAGTGATATTAATCACTTTGACAACAGGCCAGAAATGACCCCACACTTTCATTTGTTACCACCGTGGCTAGAATTTCTACACACACAGCCTGTATGTAATCTCTCTCTGCCTCTCTCTTTCTCTGCCTCCCTCTCTCTCTCTCTCTCTCTCTCTCTCACACTCACACACACACACACACACACACACACACACACACACACACACACACACACACACAGAGCAGATCCCTAATCAATGGTGATAATAAATCATTCTTGGAGGTTTACTTTGAAACAAGGACTGTAAATACCCACTACTAACAATGGACTAATTACTAATTGGGCTAATAAGAACAGCACCAAGTTCTTCAAAGTCACTTTTGGGTTTTTCCTGGGAATGTTAATGGCAGTTGCTGGTTCATCATTCTGTCAACGTTATATGCAATTTTCTGCAACTTTTTCCTACATACAGAACAGGTCTATGAATTGATTCACACCGGATTTGTCCTGCGGCTGGCCCAATTATTCTTGGGGAAGGAGCATTGTTGGCTCAGCTGATATTAGAATAGCATTTTCTCCTCAGTGCCAGAAAGCTGCAGTTTACGGCTCCAGCAAATAATGTGTGTGTGTGTTTCAGTCCCACTGTGCGCAATATGCTGCTGAGAAGCGTGACGAAGAAAAGATGTGCGACCACCTAATCCGAGCTGCCAAATACCGGGACCATGTCACGGCTACCCAGCTGATCCAGAAGATCGTCAACATCCTCACGGACAAACATGGAGCCTGGGGAGGCTCCTCAGTCAGGTATTCTCACCGCCTCTTGGCCCATGTTGTAATCCACTCCAGCACCTTATCCAATAGCAACACATTTCATTTCACTTCAAGTGTTCACTGTGTTCACGTGTTCACTGTGAGCAAGTGTTGATGTTTTGTGTAACACAGTAGAATCAGCAGAGTGTTTACTGTTTGCACAAATCCTGGCTTTCCAGTTTGGGCTTAAGTTGGGACTTGTCAGCAGACTGTAATTAGTGCAGGAGTCTCATTCTGTCGGCAGTCAAAATCATGCATGAATTCTGGAGCACAAAGATTTATCTGGTGTTCTATGTGTTTTCTGAAGAGGCAATTTTTGTGAGGGCCTGTGAGAGTGCATTTGGTCCGGTTTCTCACAGACATTTGCATCTACACTGCAAGCAAGTGTATTGCTCCACTTGATCCTCCATCACATACACAGATACACAGACACACATGCACGCACAGACACACACACACACACTAACACACAAGCATAGACTAACAAAGTCATTACTTCTCTCTTATGCTATCCTGCCCCCCCTCCCCCCCCCCACCTTGTGTTGGATATTGATGTCTCTCCCACCCCCACCCTCTCCCACTCTAAAGCTCTATTAGTGGAACACTCAGACTAGCTATTTCCGTCTTTTATTCATATCCACAGTCATTATTCCTCCAGCCACCCCGTGGCACCGCCCCGCGGCTCTGTGTGTGTGTGTGTGTGTGTGTGTGTGTGTGTGTGTGTGTGTGTATACAGGGCTGGGGCTTAGCCGGGGCCTGTCCTGAAGCCGCAGCGTGATGCATGGCTGCTGGAGAGAGATGAAAGCCATTACTGCATTAGAGGCCCAACACAAAGCCCCCTGTATTTATGTCAGCAAACAAGCGGCCGCTGGGATGGAACAGAAAAATATGCCCTAATGATGCCTGTCTGCTTACAGGGGTTTCTGTCTAATCTGATGGTGGCTGCATGGAGGCTCTCGCGCTCATTCTTGTTCTCTCTCTCTCTCTCTCTCTCAGCCTCCCTTTTGCTTTTTCCTTCTTTCTCTCTCCATTCTTATTTCCAACCCCCCCCCCTTCACCCTACCCCACCCCCCCCCTCTTCGTACTTCGATGGAATTTCTCTAGAGACTGGTAGTTTTCCAGGTTGGATTAGATTTTCCTGGTCTCAATTTTTTTTTCATTTTTTCTGTTCTCATTTTGTCAGTCGTTATTTTTGTATTTTTTTTTTTTCATTTTTTGTATTTATTTTAATTTTGTCTTTTCTTGAGATATATTTACGATGGATAGGTCATTCATTAAAAAAATACACACACATACGCACGCAGTAGTGTGAAAATTTCTCAGATTGGCTTCCTGAGATGCTGGGCCGGTTTTCCTTTTGCCATCGTGTTGCTGCTGTGTGTACCTGTCCTGACTGGGGGGTGTGTGGGTGTGTGTGTGTGTGTGTGTGTGTGTGTGTGTGTGTTGGGCTGTGCTTTGCCGTGCAGTAGTATTGATGACTTGTGTAATGGGGTCGGATGGGCGCGGGCCCATGTTGGCAGCGGCCCTCAGAGCGGGCAGAGCCTCCAATCAATCACAATCACCGCCCTGCCATTACATCAATAGCACTGCTCAATTACCCACAAGCCCCCAGTGCCACATCCTCCATGCATAGCCCCGGAATGCAGCAGGGCGAGAAACATCTGGCACCACAACTAACACACCAACATGTCAACACACACACACACACACACACATACACACAGGCATCGCTTACATAGCAACATCAGGTGAAAAATGCACATATAGATCTTTGCTCAAGAACCACCACCAGCCTTCCAGTCCCAACCTCACATATTTGACCCCCATGCCAGAATAAAGAAAGGTCCTCATAGGCCAGTGTGGAGCTTTTGTTTGGCTCTCTCTCTGTGTGGCTCACTGTGTGTGTGTGTGTGTGTGTGTGGCCACATGTAGTCCACGTGTGTACACGCATACACACTTGTCTGTGAAATTTGCGAGTCCCGCTCACCCTTCCATAAAGGCCCTATTCCCTAAAGTTTCCATTCAATAAAAATGCTGCAAATGAAAATATTATTGTGCCAGTGTCTGATGGGAGGTGTTGTTCCTGCTGCTGGGTTTCTGCTCTCAGCTGCCACCCGCTGCCATCCGCTGGCCCACATGAATGCAATTTGTGTCTTAATATCCAGACAACACCAGCACGGGTCTCAGGAGAGGAGAGGGTGTGTGTGTGTGTTTTTTTTTTTTTTGCTCTTATGTGTGTGTGTGTGTGTGTGTCTCCAGCCTGTGTGTCTCCAGTTGTTCGTGTGGGCGCGCGTGCGCGCGTGTGTGTGTCGCTTGGGCTGCTCCTTGGCTGTATTGTTTGGGAGGTCCGTGGGGGTTTCCCCTCTCTTCAGCAAACAAAGGAGCTGCACTCTGTCTGATCTCCTTCTGATCTCGCCACGCGTTGCCCTTCACTCTCATCTCGCTCACTCCTCCTTTTCTCCCTCGCTCCTCTTTTTGATTGGACATCACACTTGGGACAATCCTGTCTACCTGTTCACCCCTGTCTCCTAGCTCAGGTGAGCACTAGACAGGTGCCTGCCAAAACCAGACATAGCCGAGACTGACGACATGAGAGACACAGCCCCTACAAAAGAGTCTGTGTACATCTCCTCTGTTCTTTTTTTCATCTGTTTTTCTCCACTCTCCCTCTCACTCTTTCCCTCTCCCTTTCTCAGTCTCCTCCTTCTGTTGGTCTGTGCTGTTTATTTGGGTCAGGAGATGGATCATCTCTCATGTATATGGTGTGTGTGTGTGTGTGTGTGTGTGTGATGGAGGGAGGGAGGGAGCGACAGCAGAGTGTATTCTCTGAGGAGCAGCAGACCAGTGTGCTCCTCTCCTCCCCGCTGCAGCATAATAAGCTGCCTAATGTAGCATGGAGAGCCACTGCGGATGGCAGCATCCTCTTGCACCTTGCAGCGCCGTAGCGGAGAAATTGAACAGCATTTCGCAGATGGGGGTGAAAGACAAGACAGACAAAAAATAATAATAGTGAAAACACATATACATACTGCAGGTAACTGGGAATACTGCCAGCAGGTGCCGTGTAGGAGAACAAGAGTTGAATCGGGACTGATCTAAAAAAAAAAAAAAAACCCTATATAGATATTTAGTCTTTGTGTTTTTGCTTTGAATCGAAATACCTGCCCCCATCCCTTACACACACACAAACACACACAAACACACACACACACACACAGACATTTCTCTCTCCCTCTCCCTTTTTCTCTTGCTTCAGTGTGTTCTAATGGAAGCCCTAAGGCTAGAGGCTCCGTGGTCGGGGGACATCCATCTTATTGTGTGTCAGGGCCCTTGCCGGCAAAAATCTTTGTGATGCGCACTCCAATTTTTCACCAGTAAATCAAATCTCCCTTCCTTCAGAAAGATGAATGCTTTGAGGTTGTGGTGTTATAGAAAAAATCAATGCGGTCAAAATTGAAACAGTATGCTTTTGTATTGATCGGCCTTGTGAGATCGAAACTAACAGCTTTGTAACTGTTCCTCTGGACAGTTAGCTGACCTGTAATGGACAAACTATCAATATTAGCATTACTGTTTTATCTTGCAGTGTGTCATTTCAGCCCTGACCATCTCAGAGAGACAGGAACTGATCCTGCTACCTGCAGCTACATTTCAGCTTTATCCTTTATCTCTTTATTTTTTTTTTACTAATGCAGTCTTTAGAATTCTGCTATTTTATAGAGCTTATCTGTTATGTTAAATGTTATGGGGAGGTGATTTGTGCAACTCTATACTATATTGACTTGAAGCACAGCAATGCTATTTGTATTTAAACAAGTCTGCTTTCTATGGTGCCGCAGTGTGAACCTCCTGGGGTTTACCATTTTACACCAGCTCTCTGCCTCTCTCATGCACACAGGAACACATGGAGTGTTTGCGCTGGACTTGCTCTCATTTGGTCTCTCGTGAATGGGGAGGCACAGAATCCAGGAGAGATGCTGAGAAACCAATGGTTTGTACGGCTGGAGCAATATTCCCCCCTCAAATTGGTCTTTCCAATACGATTGTACGTGATTGTCAATAGTGCTTCAATGGCTGTGTTGCTTAGTGTGCGTGTGCTCAGGTATCTCTCATTAGCTAGTGCCTTGATACATGGAGCAGAGCAGTGTCTGCTCACTGTCCACCAGCTAGACTAGTCACTCCAAAGATCACATCTGATAAACTAGTTGGGATGGTGCCTGGGATGGTGTGTTGCAAGCTCTCCACTGCCCAGTCCTGTCCTGGCGTTAAAAGCACCATGAGCTTGTAACAGAAGCCTAATGATTTCTGTTGTGTATTGTGTGGAGTTTTTCAGAGGAGATCTCAAGACCTCCTCAAAGAGCCGCTGCCATTAAACTCTTGAGGTCTCGGCTGCCTGGCTGATGAGTAACCCTAGATCCCTGTGTGTTTAAGTCTTGCTGGAGAGGCCTGTAGAGGCTGCTGCTGCTGGACCCCCATACCCCCCACACCTCCTCCCAACAACCTCACACAGACACACACACACACGCACACTCACACACACACACACAGAGGCCTGATCTTATCTGCTCATCGGTTTCCGATACTGGCATATGCTGGCCACATAAACACCGACTCTCCTCCAGCGCCTGTGATCTAGCACTGGGCCGAGCCACTGTTTACACCAGAGTCAGTACGTGGGCACTATACGTTCTCAGGGCTTACGGCGCTCTCCTCTTCTTCAGGGTCCAGAGATTTTCTCATGGCATTGTAAATGTGTCGGATTAACATGTAATCTGATCTGAAATTTTCAAGTTTACATTTTCCAAATAAAACGTCTACACAACATCCAGTGCTGTAATTTATGAATCTCTCGTTATCTGTAGCATGTGATTTTCATTATGTTTACCTAAATGGCAAGAAGAAGGAACAAAAAAGCTGACAGTGAATCATAATGTGTTCATCTTGACTATATTTACATTTTTCTCATAAGCTGTTTAACAAGAACTATTAATGGGTGGATTTGCACGTAAACATTTGAGAAACATGTACAAACATCCAGGCTGACCTCTACCCCCGTGGAGCAGCCGCAGCTGGTTTACAAGCCCCCCCCCCCCCCCCCCCCCTCGCACTCGCTCTCTCTCTCTCTCGCTTCCTCCTTCTCTCCACCCTCAGCTTGTGCCGGCCGCTTTCTCTCTCCCAGGGATGGATTACTGTTTCTGTTTGGCTGTCCCCAGGTCAGCTCCCAAATCAATTAGTGCACAGGAACAAGAGGGTTCAGCTTATAAGGCAGCATGCTATCAACAGATTCATCAATGGAGCGTGTAAACATGCTCCAGTAACGTGTAGTAGGAATACAGACAGAGACGTGGACTTCAAAATGTTTTCATCTGCTAGCGGGCTTTTGTTATGTTGTGGGGGAAAAAAAAGCTTTGGTCGACTAGCTTGTGGTATTTGTCATGTCGCTGTCATGGCTGCAGAAGAATGCTGACATTAGGCTAGAACGCGAGTAAATCTCCTGGTGGTGCGTGCAAGTTTGACAGGCTAACATTCCATACATTATGTGGAATGATATGTTCATGACTTCACGCAGCACTCGGAGGTTATGGAAATGAATTAAAATATCCCTTAATGAAAACATTTACCTTTGTCTATATATACAATACAGTGGCCGGGACTGTAAGAAAACTCAACAAAGTGTCAGAGTGGAACGTATTAGCAGCTCCCGTACAGCTGATGCTGTCCATATGTTAGTCAGACACACTGGGGCTGCAGCCTTGCGCCAGGGATTGCACCTTGAGCTGCCGCAGGGCTGTGAAAACCGAGACTGTAATGGCCTCGTCTTAACCGCTTACTGTTAACATATCATAGGCTCCACACTCCAGAGACCGTGGCCTTCTTCAGCTCTTCACTAACCTAATCAAAGCTGATGGCTATCATTTATGGTTGGCAGGAGCTGGAGAGGAAACACCAGAAGACAGACTGTGTGTGTGTGTGTGTGTGTGTGTGTGTGTTTTGTCTCTTATGTAGATAAGAGATAGGGCGTGAAGATTAAAGTCAGAATACTCCGCAGACATGCTCTGCTGAGGCCTAGCCTTTATCCTTCATTCATCTCTCTCCCACTCCATTGCTTGTCCATCAGTGTTTCCTTCCTTTTGAAACCTGCTGCCCTCTCCACTCTCCCTTCCTCTCTCCTCTCCCCTCTCCTCCTCCCTCTCTTCTCCTCTCCTCTCCTCCTCTCCTCTCAGTCATGCCCATCTTTTGAAACCTGCTCTCCTCTCGTCTCCTCCCCTTTGTCCTCCTCTCCTTTCCTCTCCATTCGTCGTCTCCTTACCCTCTTCTACACTCTTCCCAATCTCCTCTTCCACCTTCCATTCCATGGTGCATTCTGGGCAGAAAGCTCTTTCATATTCTCATCCAAGATTTTCATTTTTTGAAACTCTTGTCTGGCTCCAGTGTTGGCCGAAGGCCTGAGCCAGTGTCTTGTGTGCTGGGCTGCAGGTTTAATACTGTAGATCCCCAGCCGTGGGTTGGTGGAGACGCTGAAATGAAACAGAGAGGACAATTACTCCTTCAGCAGCGGCATTCTGCTCTGCTCTGCTCCTCTTCGCTCTGCTCTGCTGGAGCTGCAGATTTATGGGCTTCATATAACCTTAGAAAAGTATACAGCCTCGGCATCACAAGGTCACGATAAGGGCCATGATCAATATCTGAATGAAAAGCCATTCGGGAAGTTTTTAGGGCCTAACCCCCCCCCCCCACGCACACACACACACACTCCCTCCCCCATCACCTCACCTCTCTTTCTCTCTGTCCTTCTCTCTCTTGCACGCTCTCTCTCTCTCTCCCAGGAAGCAATATCTGAGGAGTATCGATTGTAGTGCTGCAGTAGTTAGTCAGAGGCTATCTCCTTTGACTAACCCCTTAGCTGGGTGTCACCCAGGGCCTGTGATAGATTGTTACTCCCTGGGCCACAGTAATTACATACGGTAGAGCCGGCCCATTTATTTCAGCACTTTCACCATTTACCAAAAATCTCCTTTATCTTTGCGCCCCAGCAACACTTTCTTCTTTTTTTGCAGTGGAAGCAGAAAGAGCCCATAACATAAAACACAATCGTGGGGGAGTGGGACAAGTGGCTGGAAGAAAAGCATGGAGCCTTTAGCTCTGCTCAGAGATTCCACCAGTGTTTGATTTCGAGATGATAACGCGCTCCCTGTTCCCAGACTTCTGTGCTGGATGCGTGTGTACTGCGCCGTCTGCGTCTGCATGCAGCACTGCATATTCATGGCATCTATATTTGCAACCTCCAGCACAGCTCTAGTGGACCTGCTAATCCACATCACTAGAGCCTCAGTGGGGGAATTGGAATGGGCTGCTCCCCTGATATGCCGTTGGGATGGGTGTCACAGACCATGTGGCAGCTGAGAGAGAGAGACAGACACATGTACACGCCTCACACACACACACACACACACAGCTCACATACAGTTCCATGTCTCACACACACAGTTCCATGTCTCACACACAGTTCCATGTCTCACACACAGTTCCATGTGCGGGGCCGATTGTCCCCAGCTGGCCATGTGTGTGTGGCAGAGCCTCGGAACTGGTGAACATGCCAGCGGTGTTAGATGAGCCTGTCACAACCACCCATCTGTCCACACCTCCCCTCCTGCTCCCTCTCTCTCTCCCTCTCGCTCCCTCTTTTTTCTTGTATGCTGTTTCTTCTGCTTCTGTAGAGTTTGGCTTTGCATTCGCCTTCCCACTTCTCCCCAATCACTCCTCCAGGTTCCCATCATCTCCAATCCCCTTTACCCCCCTTTAAAGTAATCAGGGTGAATCAGCCTATACTGTAGCCCTGGTCTTTGGGGCTGCCAAGATGGACCACATTGTCTACGTAGAACTGGCAGCTAAAGCTCACCATCGGGGCCGCAAGAAAACAAAACTTTCACTCTCGTTCTGCGTTAGTCAACGTATACCACCGTTCTTCTATGTAGCGACAGCACTCAGAACTGGTGAAACAACAGGTCTAGAGGGTTGATTGACTCTGGATAATCCCTTTAAAGGAACAAAAGTCAAGCCCAGAGCCTTGATGCCTTTGGCTCTGTGCCACCCCAGGGGAAGGGGAGGGGAATGCTTGTGTTGTGTCTGCGTGTTGCTAGTCACTTCACAAGAAGGAGTGCGAATGCTCCGACCCCCCTCCCCCCCCCCCCCCTCACGCCCCTCATGCTGCTTGTCCTCGTGTCATGTGGATTTAAATGCTCTGCACCTGAACTGATCGGTCATGTTCTAGAGGAACAGAGCTGAAGCAAAAGGTTAAATGATGATGAAGAACACTGTTGGATGAGATCTCGATGATGCTATACCCTGATGTTTGTGTGTGTGTGTGTGTGAGAGATTATGTGTGTGAGAGAAAGTGGATGACAACACTTTCATTAGACCTTCATGAGCACGCTCAATGCTTTGTCTCATTAAAAGCCTTTAATCACACCAACCCCCCCCCCCCCCCCTTCTCCCCTTTCTTTCTCTCTCTCTCTCTCGCTCTTTCTTGCTCTCTCACTTGCTCACTTTTTCTATCTCTGGCTTCCTTTCAGGCACATGCGTACACACACACACACACACACACGCACGTTCATGTCACCTCAGCCGTGGCCCCGGCTACAGTACCTGTCTCAATAACTGTGAACTATGGGCTCTCTGTCTTTGTTTGCGCCCTGATTAAATAGCTCCAGTGCACTTTCCATTTGAAATCTGCCAGGCTGTTCATTTACTCTTGGAGCCCTCACTCATTTCTGAGATGTTGCAGTAAATTCCGAGACAAAGCAAAAGAGCAATTATGAAGTGATGTTATGAGGCGGGAAGATATTACACCACAGCCAGCCCATTTCCCGCACTCTTCTTTTGTAGCGAGTGATTAGAGCATAATGTTGCCACTGTGCATCTGTGAATTTACATCCGTTTTAATTGCAGTTAATTGGATGGCATCTCATGCAAAGCCGGGGGTAATTACAAGATTATTTGCATATTCAAGTAATGTAGAGACATTGCATATTCAAGTGATTCACGTGTGGGTGTTGGTGTCTGTCTCTGTGTGTGGGTGTTGGTGTGTGTGTGTTTGTGTGTGTGTGTGTGGTATGGGGTAGTGTTTTGGGGGAGGGGATGCTGTTCTCCTGGGACCTCTGTTGTTTTTGTGTACCGTTGGTGGTGGTGTTGCCTTGGCTCTATAGATCAGTGGCTGCCCTGTCTCTCTATGGTTCAGTCTGCAGTCTACAGTATGCACTCAATAGGAAGTGCATTGCACTGGGCTCATAGTGTGGGGCATTGGCATTTCAACTTGAGCATGACTAGAGCGTGAATATAACTGACATTTTTAATAAATTCATTCACTCATACTTCTCTTTTGTTTTGACAAGCCACTGCTTTATATGGTTGACAATATGAATAGCCCTTCACTGTGGTTAGATATGGTCTCCGCTGACTGCTCTTGAAATGAAAAGATTCATTTGTAAATAGAACTAGTAATTTGACAGAATTAAATTCTCTGACCTCATTCTGATCCCATTATCAACACCAATTACTCTTGGGGTGGGTTGCACTTTAAAGTGTGGAGCAGTTAGTTGTTCAGGATCCTATGGAGTCTTTCTATCTGCACATGCTGCTGCACTCGCCCCGTCAGCCATCCAACAGAACATCTACCTCATTGGGGCCACTAGCTGCAACAGCCACGCCAAAGATACCTGGGGAAATGTAAGTACACCGGGCGGGAGGTGAGGGGGAGAAGTGCAGGTAGCATTTATCACACCTGCAGGAGTCATTATGGCGGTTTCATGACCCCAGCGCTGCCTTTGCAGCACACATTAAAGCCCATTAGATAGGCGGAATTAACATCCAAACCATGTGGTTGCTGTGCTGCCAGCGCTGGTATGAGCCCCACACACACACACACACACACACACACACACACAGACAGAGGGCCATTATCACACACCGCCACCGCCGCTGCCACCTTAATCATCCTCATCGCCGGGGGTGGGGGCAGTACTGCGCCTCTTCATGTCAGACCGAGGGGGCAGGTCGGGCTCGTCGCTGACACCCTCTCTGACAGATGCCCCCCCTCCCTCCACTCCCTCTCTTCATGACAAATATTCAGTTCATCTATTCAATTTTCATAAACACATGGTTTATGCAAATCAAAGAAAATAATCTGGGAGCGATATGTGCAATTTGAGCAGTGGGGCAATCACAGTCCTAATGAAAAAGAGTGAAAGGGAGAAATGTGCCGTGTGTGCACACGACCCGGAAAAAAACATCCCGGCATTAATCTGGTGTCTGGGCGTTGTAAATGGCCGCCCAGGCCCAGGGCTCAGTAGTGACTGCTTTTTGCTGTGATGTATGAAAAACAGTTAGCCGTGGCACGCCGCTCCACTCCTATGATAAAGGTCTCATCAGGTCATTTGCATCAGCTAGTGTGGGTCGGAAATGAGCTCCGCGCTGCCCTACCTGCTTGGGTCATATCAGCTCTGTGCATCCTAAGCACCATTATCACTGCTTAAAAAGCCATCAGCACTCACTCACTCCCTCGCTTCATTTTTTAGGCAGCATCCAGCATTACACGCGCCCAGGAGACAACCGCTGACATAGTGCACATTAACACAATCATACACACACACACACACTTATACAACTCCTCATACATACAACTTCTAATCAAAAACACGCACAATACACAAATACTCTTACACATGTGTACGCATGCACACACATGGCCATGGTTCAGAAAGAGGGTGATGTTTAGCACTGCTCACCCACCTCACTCCACCCCACCCCCAGCCGATCAGATGGTGATGGATGACAATCGTTTGTCCTTGTCAGCAAAAGAACAATTTGGACATTGAAATAGGAGTGCAATCAAACTTTCAGTTGCCACGCCGAGAATCTATTAACATTTTTTAACAGCTTTTTGTGTGCTTCTGTCTCTCTCCCTTACTCCATCTCTGTCTCTCTATGAGTGTGTGTGTGTCCTTTTAGGCAGAGATAAGCTATAGAAAGTGTTGTGGCGATATGCTTGAAATCACATTATTATTTGGACAATTAATTTATGTCAAGGGTTAGGGTTTCCCATTTCAATTCAGTCATTTGCTGTCACCACTCTGTTTCCTTTGTAGACTTGGCTACAAACAAGAAGTGGTGGGTGTGTGTGTGTGTGTGTGTGCGGTGGATAAGCTCTGTAATAGCAGTCAATAGTGACACGTTTTTAATATTGATGGGTGCCATGGTAATGTCAGTTTACATTTACTTGGAGGTAATGTGTGTGTGCTTCATTAACATTTAGCAGGCCTCACTTTGAGCACCTTATAGAAAACAAGTTGCCTCCAGCAGTGACATTTATTGAGGTCACAACAGTAAAAATCCAGAAAACACACTTAAGCATGAACTCAAATACATAACACATTTGCATATTCACCTTCATAAATACAGCATTAATATATATATATATATATACATACATGTATATAAAAATGAAATTTCTACTCTCTTTCTTGTGTAAATGAATGAGGGTTATCTCAAGTTCATGACTTGCCTGCTCTGTTTCCTTTTGTCTTTTGGTGTAGAAAAAAGCTTCTGTATTTTCCTCCATACATTATCCCCCAACTGGATTCAGTGGCTTCTATTAGGGATAGTAGTTGGACTCTTCTTACGGATTTTCATCCAAAATGTTTGTCCTCAAACTCACATGGAGTAGTCTAATGGTCGAGTTGTTGCTGGGTGCATATGGGTGTGTTTGTTTTTGTGTTTGTGTGCTATGTGAGTATTAATGGCGGATGAGCGGCTGATGTTACTGCGGCAGCTTTGCGACACTGTTTCTTGTATTGAATTGTTTTGAGTCAGCCAAAATGATCTGAAGAATAATATCCATGTTTATTTTTGCACATTTTTCTGGTGCAGCTTTATTGTATGAATTTAAGCGTGTGCGTGTGCGTGTGTGTGTGTGTGTGTGTATCGGTCTGTGTTTGTGGGCCACAGATAGAGCTAAACACCTCGTTAATCGTTGCTGCCATCCACCTCTTCTACCTCCACATGTTCTGCTAGTGCAATTAAAGAATTTGTTTATGATGTCATCCACTATGCCAGCAGTTGAAGTGTTGCTTGTTTGAGTCAAAGCTCAAATTTAGTAGCCTAATTGAAGCTGTAAAGTAAGAGGACTACAGCCTTAGAGTAGTTTCTGTTACCTGTTTGTAATACTTTGTGGCTCCTGGTTAGGTATGCAGATCCCAAATACAACAGCTGCTTTAATTCACTCATTTTTAACCAGTGAGGATACTTTGGATACTGTTTGTTGTTGCATTAATTTCAGTATATAAGCAGTTTACTTGTCAGAACAAACATTTAACCACAATCTGTACTCAATCTGTAACAGGATTTAGAGCTTAAAGGTGTGTGTGTGTGTGTGTGTGTGTGTGTGTGTGTGTGTGTGTGTTTAATTTGTAGGAATCATTGTTGCTGTTTGTCTGCACTGTGTAAGCTTGTTGAGACTACAGAGGCCTATGCCAAACACTTAACAAGCCCACTACACTGAGAGACACTTAGCAACAAACTAATTACTAATTACACAAGTGTGTGTTTATGTGTTTGTGTGTGTTTGTTTGTGTGTGGGTGTGTGCCTTCTGCTCCCATGGTGCCGGTCTTTGTGTTGTTTTGTAATTGTTGTTATCTTGAAGGATGGTGCTGCCGTAATTCCACCAGCTTGCAGCAGGATGGATGGTTGGAGGATGAATTATTTATCGTCTGTGAGCACACACACTCGGGCGGCGTGCTGGGTGTGTTTTGTCATGAAATGGGAGTGGGGCTTGCGTCGGGTGGGGTGGGGTGGGGTAGAGGGGCTGAAGATGGCTGTTGGGGCTGATGCGATTTCCACTTGGTCTTCATGGTTACATTACTGAGAGCCTCTAGGTCTAATTACTGTGTGCTTGTGTGTGCGTGCGTGTTTGTTCAGTCTGAGGTGCTTTGAGTGCTTGGGGAAACATTATTCTGACATCCAATGAAAATATGCTGCTTCATATACTCTCAAATTCTCCTTCTCTCTCTCGGTTGTGTGTATACACACACACACACACACACACACACAGACACACACACACACACACACACACACAAGTGCATGAGACTGAATTAGACTTTTATGTGTTCTGGTGGTCAACTTAATGCATAGAGCCACCCCATAGTCTGAGCTGACTGAGCTCTGAGCTCTGACTGACTGATCTAAAAGACTGTGCTACAGTCACTGCAGTCTAGGGCCTTTTGGGGTTGTGTGTGTGTGTGTGTGTGTGTGTGTGTGGATGGCAATTTAATCAGTAATAATAGTGATAATTGCAAAAAGCTGCTAAATGATCTCTGTTCATTCTCTTTTCACTTTTACTCAAGTGAATGACTTCTGGCTATTGTACTGTATCGGGAGCTTGTGGGTTGATGGCACAGTAAGGTTAATGTGCCATGTTTTTCTGCTAGTCTAAAATGACGGAAGAGTCTTGCATTTCAGTACTTCAACTGATCCAAAGATCGCTAGATCCATCTGGCCTCTCTCTCTTCTTCTCCCTCTCTCTCCCTCTCTTTTCCTCTCTTTTCCTCTCTCCCTGCATTCACATACCTTTCATGTCTTTAGAGTAGAACACATTCTTGAAGAGACATCAGAGGTTGCTATTAATAACATTATAAGCAACTATAAATGGCACTAATTGTGTTTGATAATGTTGGCTCGGATGAGAGGGGATCTGGTGAAGTATTGGGAGGTTAAAAGGCCAAAGAAAGAGAGTGCAGGGCAAAATGAGGTGTGCATCAGGAGAGTGCTTGAGAGCCTATAATGCTGATTTATATACGCTGGGTGTGGAGGCCCTGTTGCACAATAAAACTTCTTCTCACTTTTGTGCAGCAAAATGGACTAAGAGAATTATATTTCACAAAGCCCTCACTAAATCAGCTTGCCTAGAATCCAGTGAGGCACTGCTAAAGCATTTAGTGCACACCCAGAGAGCTGCAGATCCCTGGCCTGCAAGTGCGTTAGCATGTGGAGATATGTGGCTGTGTGACTGTTTGCATTGTCATTTCATACAGACATACTGGTTTTTGCTGATTATTCTCCTATTAAAAGTATTTGTGCTGTTTATGTCAAGCCTCATTTTGTAATGGGTCATATTCCCCGAAATAACCTACCTTAAACAACATAATGCACACATTTTTTAATGCATCTATTTGGATTAATGCCTTAAATTTTTTCTGCAAAATGTACAAAATATACAAAACTTTTTGAAACTTTGAGGAAAAAAAAATATTTTTTTCTGTTTTGGTGGTTGGCATTGGAAAGGCGAGTTTGTGTTGAAATGTTTGAAGGGTTTGTAATGACATGCCAGTGATTGTGAATAGAAATATGTGTTATTACTGCATCATTAAAGCCTACCGCTCTGCTCTCCGTGGCGTGGGCTCTGGGGCTGTGTAGGGGGAAGGGGAATGATGAACTGGTGCTAGGGGGAAGGAGAGGTGCAAATTGGGAAGAGGAATGGCTTTTAGAGGTGCAGACATTGATTAATATTGGTAATGCTTGCCACCCCCACCCTAGCTGGATTGGAAATAGGCTAGACTCCGTTTTTGGGTAGCCCCGCTGAAGGTGTCCTGCTGGGCCCTGAAATGAGCAGAAAATCAGCACATACCCAGAAAGTGTTTGTGCGTGTGTGTGTGTGTGTCTGTGTGTGTGTGTGTGTGTGTGTGTGTTTCCGGGGAAAATGGATTGTTCTTGTCAGAGGGCCGATGGTCTGAGTGATGTATTTAGCACTCGCCTCACCTTCCCGAGGAAGAAAAAAAGAGGAAAAAAATCCTCCTGAGCTACAGGGTGAAGGAGAAAGTGTTATTCTCAAGGACAGGAATCTCAGGTGTGTGTGTGTGTGTGTGCGTGCGTGTGCATGTGTGTGCCAGCAAACAAGGCTGGTATTATGTGTAGTAGACATTTTGCTCTTAGCTGTGTGAGTGGCTAGCTAGCTCTGCGGAGGCTAATTGCTAACACATGTGCTCTTTGTGTGTGTGTGTGTGTGTGTGTGTTTGCAGCCGGCCTCGGGACTTCTGGCGCCTTGACTACTGGGAAGATGACCTGAGGAGGAGACGGCGCTTCATCAGGAACGCCTACGGCTCTACACACTCTGAGGCCACACTTAAGGCTGCTGCTGAGCACAGTGAGCTGATCTACACACACACACACACACACACACACACTCACTTACAAAAGCCTCTACACTCTAGAAGCTCTCACTCCGTGGCACCAGGTAGGTGGTTGTAAAAATTAGTGCTAATTCACCATAAAATAGTTTATGGCACTACAAGCCTCCATTAGAAAAAGGTTCTCATTTGAATAGCTTATGGATATGTCCACTAGGTCTTACATCCTGTAAAGCTCTTGGAAGGTCTTCATTCCCAAACAGATTCATTTTTATTGATTTTAAATTTCAATTGACCTTCTTTATCAGTAGAATGCGCTAGCTTTGCTTTAGACAGTGTTTGGTTTGGAATGTAATTTGTTACTATTTTCCCTTGTGCTGGTCAGTGGCTGGCAGGGCTGGTAAGTAACACCACTCGCTTCGCCTCCACAGCTGGCTGAGTATCTAGCTTGCACTGTCCAGTGGTAGTGGCCATGATGAGCCTAGTGTGAGATGTATTTGTGCCGGCACAGAAATACAAGGACTCAGTGGAGATAACCTTGCTGATGTTTGAGTTATTTGGTTTGATTTAGTTGTAGAACAACACATCCACAGAGCCATAATTGATTAGAGATTGATATTTTGTTTTCCTGTCCAGGTGGCATTGCAGGAACAAATATTTGGTTATGCAATGCTGGCTTATTGTTATGTATTTAAAAGTAATGTTTAAAGTAGGTAATAGATTGGCTGAAGTGATTAAAAGTTTCAGCCACCCCATGGTTAGTTTTATGGATAGTTTTTATAGAACGATGTAGCCCGTATTTGATAGCTAGTTTTCTGTGCAATCGGCTTGTAGAGTAGTGCTACTAGGATTGTCCTTTCTTTTGCATTTTGCATAGGACTGTGTGAATTTGCCATAGTCTGCTTCTGAAGTCATGCTTGATTTAACTACTCTACAAGATTAATTTAACTCATTTCACAAAATAAGAATGATTATGATGATCAAGAAAGCTGCTTGAGTAATAATTAATTTTCCATTAATAATGGATATGCAAAAAAAGAAACATACATCACTATTAGGCTATGTGCCAGAATAGAGAAATTCAGGCAAATACATGATAAAGTAAAATTTGGTTCTAGGCAGTAGAAGTTGTTTGCCAAGAAAAGCTAGCAATAAAGTCCAAAATAATCCGTAATGGTAACACGCAATTAAAAAAAACAAACAAACAAAAAAAAAGATATCGGACAGTGATATGAACAAGGAGATTATGCATCAAAGCATTACCAGTACTCAAAGAATAATTTAGCTGTTTCATGTTTCCCAAACGGGTAAATATCTAACAGGTGCTCAATTTCAATGGACTCTTGCTCCACTTTCCACAGAGTTTTGAATTGGTGTTAGGCTGTGCTACTCCTAAGGGCCTTTTCCTTCTCAGGACACAGGACACAGGACACAGCTGGGTTATTGATTGGCCAGGAGTGCTCCTAATTCCCCTACTGTGCTGAGATACTCCTCTAGCAGCGCTCTGACTGAGCCCCTAGTGCCTTGACCTGCAGCGCTGGCCAGTAACTGGCCTTTTTTGAGGGAATGTCTCCCATATGTCAAAGGCAGGTCTCCCAAAAACTTCCACGTCACTCCTCAAGATAAATGACCGGCTTGACAGAAGTCAATACCAATGTGATCTAAAAGCAATAAGCACTGGGAATCCAGAGCAGCGAAGCACCCTAATGGCCATAATGTGCAGCTGGAGCGAGGGTCCTCAGAGGACTCTCTTTTTCTCTCTCTTGTTCTACTTTTATCTTCCTTTTTCTCATCTCGCTCTCTCTCTATCTCTCTCTTTCTCTCTTGATTGCTACATTTTGTTCCTTTCTCTTTCTATCTTTATCCCCTCTTAAAAAAAGCTATATGCTCTTCTATAGCTTTGATGCAGTATGACATTTAACTCCATTTGATCTCTATCTATTTAAGTAGAGTGGGACATTTTTTTAACATTTGTGTGAAATACAAAAGTATTTTATAGTACAAAAGTTGTTTGACTGGGAAATCTTTATTGCATTTCTTATATATTGTAAAATCATTAAAACAACATAGAAGCATGCTTACTGTAGATATAACCATGTTTATCATTATAGAGCACAGAAATGGATTAATCCCCATAAAAGAAGAACAGAGAAGCATGCTTAGACATGACCATGTTGATATTTACAGAGCACACAAATAGATTCATCCCTATATTAGCTTCATATAGACATTTTATTATGTTTACTTATTTATGATTTCAAAGAACCTGTGGCCCCTCGGGCTGAAAATGAGGTCTCATCAAAGCCAATAGTTCTGTGGTCGTGCTAACTTGTGCTGTTGTTCTTGTCCACCTGTCATTTGTCGTGGAAGTAAAGTGGTAGAGGAGAACGGGGTCAGATGTTTTGAAACAGAGCACTGGGGTCGTATCGGGCTGTAATTGTTGTCATCTGACTAGCAAAGCGGACAGAGGCAGACTTTTTTTTTTTTTGCTTTTTGTTTTTGTCACAATTTAATTATTAGTAAACACATTGAAACTACTGGAGTATGCAGTTATTTCAGTTGTATAATTCTAAAATTATACAGTTTACAAAGAAGATTTTAAATGGTGTTACAAATGCAGCAACATACACAAGCTTACCCAACGTGAAACCATTGAACCTATTGGAACTGGGGTCTTTCAGCACTGTAGCGTAGGGTATGAGGTATGATTCCCGCCTGAGGAACTGCGGCCGTGGCACATCTCTGGATTTATGGCTGCCGAGAGCCATGGTTTCTGAAGCAGGACTGACCCAAGTTGGGGCCTGTGCAGGAGAGGTGGCAGAGTAAACACCTAAAGACGAATGGCTCTGTTCGGCCGATCAATACGCGCCTCATGCCTCTGCACTTGGCCACACTCTTGTTAAAAACAAATTTGTTAATTCTGACAATTTAATTGCCTAGCCCAGCCTGGCTCTGTGCTTGATACAAACGAGGGCCCTGAGTCTTGTGGAAAAGGGGAAGCAGAACTTTAAAGTGTAATGCAAGCCTGGTTTTATTTACATTTGAATGCTGAATGAGTTGAATGAATGACCAGGCTAAGTTAATGTGATGTCTACACCCTAGATTTACCTGATGGAGAACTCAGACCTGTTCATAAGTGGATGTCCTCATATATAGACCTTTTGGTTTTCTTAAAACTCATAAACATAACACATAAACACAAACACTTAAAGTCAACTCTATCACATCACCTTTTTGCTTTAATTGTGCTACAAATAACTGCATAGTTTTTGTTGTTATTATTATTATTATTATTATTATTGTTATTATTTTTGTCACATAGTATGCATACATGTTTATTTACTCTCTTTCAACCATTCCTCTGTTAAATCTTTTGTCGACTTGCTGGTGTGAATGCTTTGGCATGTGGTATATATTAGAGAGCTGGTAGTAATTTCACTGCAGCTAACTACAAATCCTCTAGGGAGACTTAATTACAGGAAGACCATTCTAAATATCAGTGAGCTGCATACTTTCCATGACAAGAGTTTTTCTTCTTTTTTGCTCTGCTTCTGAGCAGAGGGTTTCTAATGGGGGGTTGGGTTGGTGGGAGTCCCCGTAGGATGCAAATGGCCATCGCCTCAGGTGAGGCTACACGGCGGAGAGGAGAGCGGAGAGGTCAGCAGGTCCATGTCCACTGCAATGAACTGGGCCTGGCCAGCACTGAAGAGAGTTCTTCTGAAGGGGCCCTGTTCAGAGCGGGCCTTGTCACCTTTTCTGTTTATAGAGATGAAGGATTGCCGGGGCGTCACCACTAGAACACTTTCAGCAGAGTGTTGCCCTGTACCACAGGGGAATGCAGTGCTCTGTAAATGTTTGCAGATTACCATTTTTCTTAAATAATCTATTCTGAACCTCAAGTCATGTATAGTTGAAATCAAAAAGGAGGAAAAGAAATTTGGGCGCTTTACACATTGTTGTGATATGTTTGGCATGGTTTCCTGAATATTCGTTTGGCCAGAAATATTTCATTTAATTTAAATTTGTTTTGATATATTAAAAGACTAGCAGTTGAGATTCCTAACAGTAGTGTATGCATGTTTTGTGTTGGACTGGGGTCCATCACTAACGCATGAAAGTTTTCTGAGAGAATACCAAAAAAAACTTCTAAATTGAAGGATTGGATTCGGGCTATTAAATTAGTTGCAGTTCAGTAACATAGACCGACGACTCTGAGCACAATGTATGTAGGCTATCGCCCTGTGCTTTTCCATCATATGTTAAATATAAAATAAAATCTGAAAGAATTGTAAACGCTGCACTTAGCTGTCAATAATCTACAATATGTAGCCTAATAGTAGATAAAATCTCGGTCCAAATCTCAAGAATAGACTAATTGTACATTTCGCACAAACAGGTAAAATAAATCTTAACATTAGGTCCGGTAATTAAAAAGACGGAATTTAATGACCACTAGAGTGACATTATTAACGGAGTTTAATATTTATGAATTATATGCCTTTCAAACATTATAGAAAAATACTGTTTAAACAGCTTCTATCATATCATGTTTGAATCACTAACAATTATGGTCATGTTTTGTATGGCAAACTAAAAGTGTTTGAACCGATTTTTAAGAAAGTATAACATGATGAGTGATGTTATATTAAATTAAACTCACACACTCAATTTTGATGATGCTGCTCTAACCTTTACCAGCTCCCGAAGAAGACGTCCTTAAAGGAAAACAGTCCATCCGAAGTCAGGCGCTGGGTAACCAGAACTCCGAGAGCGAGATATTGCTGGACGGTGATGATGATACGCTGTCATCCTTGGAGGAGAAGGAGTTGGAGAACCTAACAGGTAAAAAGGGCTGCGCTGTCGTTTGTACCTGCATAGCGATCTAGTGGTTTCTCTACACTGAGGCGCGCATAGACAGAAACATTACAATACACACACACACACAAGTTCAGCATAGACAGAAACATTACAACAATAACACACACACACACACACACACACACACACAAATGAAGCGGGTGGAGATGGTGGACGAGCGATACTTGAAAGCGCACGCAGGACAAGGGCTCGAACTGTTAATGGGGGATCACTTCCCAGGCGTCAACCATTAACTCTGACAACCCTCTCTCATTAACGTCTTGTGATCGTTTTAGCTCAGCCTTTTCGCTTTAACTCATTGAAGGGAGCATGATGAGGTGTGTGTTTGTGTGATGTAGGGGGTTTTCATTGGCAGCATAAGTTAATCATAAGTTTAAACGAATTATGCGAGAACGAGAATATTGTATAAAAATGTGTATTGCACGCCACAGATAAGCCAAACATTTTTGAAACACTAATTATAACTTTATATTTTATATCTTTATAAAGCTGTATTGTTTGACAAATTAATCATAATCATGTTAAGCCCTTACAATTTAGGCCTACGCTGCATGTCAAGTTAAACGCATGTGGTCTCCTGTCAGTTTTTAGTTATGTGAAATGCAAAATGATTCTGCCTTTAGCTTTTTTATTTACATTGATTGCGTTGTTATTTATTTGCAATTGTTTTAGACATTTGAAAGCAGAATGTAGCCTATCTGGAAAGTTTTTTCTTCTCTGAAAACAGTGTAGGCTACCGGTTCAGTACTAATCTATGCTTTCTATTAAATTCAACATAGTAGCACGATGGGGACCTACTTGAGCATTTGCGAATCAAGATGCGGAGACCATTGCAGTCTATTAAATTTAAGTGTCTTAACCCTGCCTATTTGCGCTTTATCGACATTTCTGATCCATTTCTACCATGAACGTGCAATGCTATACTAGGATGTTAATCGGATTGTGCCGTTGTCTCGCCCACCCCTCCCTCTCCTACAGAGAATTATTTTATGCACAATATAAAGAGTTTTCACTGAGGGCAATTATTAAAAACCCGTGCAGAGTGACAAAAGGATTAAATGACGGCCATGTTAATACACTGACATTGCTCCTGAAATTAAGTTAAATTTGTCAGGGGGGTTCTGTGCCACCCGTTTTTTGCAGCTGCCTCCTCCAGGTGTAATTGAATGTCTGCGGGAAGCGATTGGTTAAAAAAAGGCTATTCTGCCCCCTGATTACATGCTAATGCTCCGAGGGCATAAGAGACTAGCAAATGAACATCTCTGTTTATGCCATGTGTTTTTGAGGGAATGGTGCTTGGGGAAATCAAACGCGGCTCAGCGTTTTTACTTCATACGCACATCTGCAAATACAATGCTGCACTGCCTGCACATGGGAGAGAGCACTGGGCAAAGCCTGCGTGATATTCCCCTGAGCGACCATTGCATTGTCATCTTAGAATAAATTAAGATTGATGAGAGATTAAACACAGCTCACCATCCCCCAATCAATAGACATTGACTGACAATAAATTTGATTTTCTTTTGCAAACCTGGTAGCCTGCTTGGGAGACGCAACACGTCAGTGTTCTAAGAAGGGCCTCTCATTGTAAATACATATCGCAGTCTATTCTTCAAAAGGTGTTGGGAAATAGTCTAACCTATAGCCAATCACTTAGGAAGTTTAGCTGTATAGAACTTACATATTCAGACCTCTGCGACAAATAGATTGCACCATTCAGCCCACTCGTCTGTTTCCATGGCAAATTGGTTAAGTAGCCTATTGTATATAGCCTCTAAAACGGCACCATTCGTTGACTTGATATGTCCTATTCTGTAATTCTTGGTGCAATGACGAAAGGCCAGTTATTCAAGCAGAGTCCATCAAAAAGTCAATACGGGTTCATGTTAAGTTTATATGTTTTGTTAAGCAGGCGGCAGTTCTTTGAAATGTTCGTTTAGTTAAGGGGGAGGGGCAGGTGTGTGAGCTTGAGCTTCTCTTCCTCTGTGTGTGTGTGTGTGTGTGTGTGTGTGTGTGTGGCGCAAACGTGTCTGATCTGAGCTTTTACTTGCAGGCCCCGTGAACCTGAGCACCGGGGCTCAGCTGGTCGCGCCAGCCGTTGTGGTGAAGGGAACCCTGTCCATCACTGCCTCGGAAGTGTACTTTGAGGTGGATGAGGAAGAGCCGAGCTTTAAAAAAATCGATCCCAAGGTAAGAGAGGGTCCATAACCCATTGATCCTAAACACCATGCAATACCACTTGAGAATACGCGTTTTTAACCCCCCCTCCCCATAACAAAAAAGTTGTGTATGAGACATGCAGATTTTTTAACGGGAAAAGGGAAAATTCTTTGTAGGCCTATTCAGTAGCTTTTTACAAGGGACGTCTTTTTTGCCTTATGCCAGGCTTGTCTTTTCCATGTGTAGGCCTATGTGTTTTATAAAGTAACCGAACAGTGATATCGAGACATGACAAAAAAGTATTTAAAAAAAAAACGGGTGGCGATATAGGTTACTATTATTTAGCCTATTTCCATAACCATTTATATTTAGCTGTGAATGGCATTCGAACATCGCATGCGTATATTTCGGTCTAATTCTTAATAATATGGTGATCGTGCAAATCGTCCATAAGTAGGACCCAATCTTCTCACTCTTCTTTTAAGAAAGTTACTTTCAGATATTAAAGAGGCCGACCTGTGGGTTATAGGCATTTGACAGAAAGAACAGGCTTAGTGATTCAGTTAATCTTTGCCCTCTGTTCCAAACAAAGATCCGCTTCAACTCTCTCTGTTGTTGGTTCTGCCAATCATATAGGCCTAGCTACTGTCATTTGGGTTCACAGAAACAAGCTTTTGCAATTGGACAGAACTTTATGTATATTTTACCTTAATATCAGAACAATACGACTAAATAATAACCACCATCGTAACATTGGGCAAATTGATTTTTAAATGTAGGCTGACATGCCTGGGTAAAGCTTCTATTTCCATTTCACTATTGATGTACGTCAATAAATAATATCCTGATTTCAGAGAGGATTATAAAAAGATGTTTAATTTTGATCAAAATGTTGTTCAAATTAAATCGTTTTAAGGTGTACTTGTGTACAATGTTTTACCGGTGGACTTATTAGGATAATCTTTTGTGTAGCCTAATGGCTGGACTAAGAATGAGATTTCCACAGAATTACATATAGCTGTTTGCACTGTAAAGTGATCACTTTGGTGTTAATTTTACGAAATGTGCATATATACCATTTGAGTACCAATTAAGTCTATATTATTAGGTCTGTATTAAGATGTATAATGTTAAGCATTCACCTAACAGGTAGGTTATCCTCAAACATCAACTTTTAGCTCTTGCAAAATCGGGTCTAATTCGGCTTGAATGTTAACTCTTTGTATTTCTGGAAATAGTAAAAATAATGACAAATTATGTTAAATTCTTAAAAAATGTAAATACTGAAAGAAAGCCAAGTTCCAATTATCTTTCAACTTTTGTTTTGACTTTATTAACATTTCAGTTTAAAGTCACATCATGAAAAAGTTGAACTTGGCACGCTACAGTTTTATTATTTTTGCAATTTAAGATTTTGTGCATATATTTAAATTAAAATCTTCACTTTGTGAAAACATTTAAAACAACGAACATGAAATTATTACATTTAGCTTAAAATGTACCTTCATTTTTTTTCTCTGACAGTTCCCCAATGCATCTTTATGAAAGTCTTCTTGTGTGTTATACTTTCGTTTTCCACATAGCCTGACACGGCTCGGAGAATCGCAAGGCCATTTTCTCCACGTTTAAGTAATGCAACCTCCTGCTGTCCCAAACATGATAAAACAAATGTCCTTGTTACTTTACAATTTGTCCAAACTTTTTGCGTTTGTCAGGATTTCTCTTGCAAGTCTCCATGTCTGTTTAGCTGCTGCTTCGAGGGCTGAATGAGGCTTCCCCTGAAAGAGGTCCAAATTTGGTAAGAAGTAATGGGGGCATCGGCGACACTGCAAACAAGAGATGAGTTGTAGCAGAATGCCGTTTAGTCGGTCCCCGAGGCAGGACTCATCCCAGTCGGTTTCCCGCGGGTGCTTCTCGCACTCATAGAGGAGCAGGGTCTTCATGTGGTAGTTGTTAAGAGGCTGGCCTGGCAGCTCCAGGTGTCGGTCGCGCAAAGTCTTTAAAACGGATAGACACTTCTTCCTGCATCCCGACATCAAGAGCCTGTTCTCGGCCTCACTGAACTGCAAGACCCAGGCGTCGCTCTCTGCTGAACTCTGTTTGCCAGTTAAGGAGTAGCACTCCTTGGAGAGGAGATTGAATCCCTCGGCTTTCACTTCAGCCACCCTGTTGGGACCTGGCCACGGGATGTGAGGCATGGGCCACTGTGCTGCACTTCTTGGCCAAATACCCGTGCACTTAAAAGCCGGTGTGATCTGCACAACATACCTCTCCCTGATACGCAGTTTAACCTCACTGGTGTCAGCCACCATCTTGACCACGTCACGGTAGCTGCATTTATCCACGGCCTGTGCCACAAGAGTCTGAAACCGAGAACGAATCTTGCGGGCTGAGAGGTAGCCCGAGGCAGTGATGAACTCGACCCAAAGTGACATGCTCCTCTTGCGACCATCGCTGAGCTTCAGTACTGCGCAGCCAGGCAGGGATCCGTCATCCACAAAGTTGAAGACGCCCATCTGGTTCAGGTAAAGCACCACCTCAAACTCGTTGGGTGAGATGACTTCCATGCCCTCATAGCGCGCATCTATTTCGCTAAGAGAGCTTATGAATCGAGGCTCCTGGACTTCCACCTCCTTTAGGACGTCCGATACAACCTTACACACCTCGCGAATAGTTTTAGCAATCGCTGCTTTGCGCGTCTGGCATCGCTCGTTGTAGTATTTGTTGAGCTGGTAAACCAGCTTTGCCTGCGTTGCAATCATGTTGGGGCAGAGGTCCGGGCTATACACCGGAGTTTCGCAATACGCTGACGGATCCAATGCTTACCGGTTAAGCCAGAGGCAGGGTGCTTCTGAGCAACGGGAAAAAAAATAATAGTGAAGTTTGCGCGCTCAGCGGATGGACTTCAGTTTCTAGAGGAAGCAGATAGAGATGCAACCAATGTCAAACCACTTGACTAAAATGAAGTTCCCGGCACAGAGAGCTGAGAGGCAGGTCCGTCTCAGATCTTAAACACGCTTTGATATGAACCACTGGTTGTGATCACTCATGTCTCTTTACTCCCTTTTTGCTGTAAAACCTGAACGTTTCTTCTGCGTGTGAATGTCCAGACTCAGACGAAATCACTAGACCTATTTAGTTTATGAATGGTCCCCTTGCAAGAGTGAAAGGGGTCGGGCTTCCCGTCTTGCAATCAACGGCTGAGCTGTCATGGCGAACAACCAATCACAATCCCACCCGACAGGCGGCAGTGGGCTGGCGAGATTCTCTTCTGTAGAACATCGAAGAGCCGGGGAACATCCAGGTTAGAAAAAATGCAGTATTTGCAGTACATATTTCGGCCCAAAAACGTGAGATGTGCAGATCTCTGGTTAATGTGTTTATGTTTGATTTACGCCAGGCTAATTAAACATTGTAAACATTTGATTTTATACAATGAATAGACCTTGGAGACTATTTTATTAATGTTCTTCTCATCACACTAGGGCCTGATTATTAACATAATTAACGATTTAGTTGGGCATAGTCTTTTCCTGTAGAAGCACAGATCAAAGGGGAAAATCTTTTCCCGACCCTGTATTTGAAGAAAATAATTACGCTTTACTTAGGCTAATGTTTATTTGCTATGATTTGTCCAGACTGTTTTGAAAATAAAATGTGATAAATAGTCCTATATTTGTCTGCGGTAGGTTATAGTTAATGTTGGCCATGCTTAGCCATAAGATTTACATAATAATTAAATCGCTTATAATGTTGGGTCCCATCCTACACGCATTCTCTGCATAGTATCACTCAAGTGGCTTATCTTGGCCTCTATTACGGTGTGTCGAACTGGTGCGCAGCGCTTATTGTTTCACGTCACCTGCCGTTAAACGGATGTTTAAACTCACTCCTTTGTGTAAATATTTAATGATCGGAAGTTGTATTTGTAAACTGCTTGACAATTCAATTTGGGTGAAGTGTCAAGGAATTAAGTTATGAAATGCTTTGAACAAGAATCAATATAGCCTAAAGGATGACGAGGGAAACGCGCATATTAAACGCCAAAGGTGATTCGCTGTGGAAAAAGTTGCGTCCCACTGGGTTAGATTAGATTTTAGTCTTCATGATTTGTAAAATTAAATCCAAAACTTAGAATAAAAAAAAAAAAATGTAATCCTTACATTCGTTTTTTCCCTGGTTATAGCCAAATAGCCTACAGGCTAAATAACAATTACGATTGTCTGTTTAAACACAAAATATGAATATATAAGTTCTGGTGGAAAAACAATGTTCCTGGACATTAACATTAACATCAAACTAAACACATTATTCTATTATCACAGCTACTTGTTCATCTGTAGGTCTATAAATATGTTTAATACTTCGCTGTTAAATATTGCAACAAATGTAGCTGTAGGCTATATGTTCGGCCCGTTAAAAACACCTTCTTGTTGTTCGATCTCCTATGATTTTTGTGTATGGCTATACTTTTGGGTATTGTATCGTGTCTAACGAATAATTTGGTGCACAGGTTCCGATGGGTTGTAATTGAAGTACCCTTATCACCCCACCTTTCATGTTCGATGACTTAAGTACCTATCACCATCTTTCTTAAGGGTTGTCCTTCGGGCCAAGTGCAAAAACGTCGGACCCTAACCTTATTTGTTTAGCAACACAACTAGAAACACTTAAAGCTCGGTGCATGAACTTCAGTGATGGTGACAAACTAGTGCCCTTTAGGCTATTCCTGCACAGGGAATGGTACATTCTCTCACTGTAGGCATATAGTATTCAAACGTAATTTGAGAATGTATGAGAAACTTATTTTTTAATCAAAAGCACAAAGAGGAAGACATTCATAGTTAACTCTATTATGAATCAGTCAGGCCAGTACTTTTAACCCACCTGTGCATCTGTGCATGACATAATTCAATCCAATTGAAAAGTTTGGTTTTGGTTAAAAAATGCCATTAGTTCACTTCCAAGAATCCTAATTACAGTTCCTTCTAATAGGGACAGGACTATGTGTAATTACATTTTAAATAGTTAAAACTCAGCCACATTATTCCTGTATTATATGATACTGTTATTATTACAATGCTCATTGCTTATAGTACAGAGTGGCCTAAACTGAGTACTAGGTAATGCGCTACAAACATATGGCACCTTTACCTTACTTACCTTTTGCACCCTAAAGTGAATTAAAATATTTTGTCCAGAGTGGTCTTAGCTAAGAGAGAACATGCTGCTGTGAGAACAGCTTGACCACTCACTTAATGCACCAGCCTCAGCATTGGCCTCAATAAGCGAGGGAGAGAAAAGGCACAAGATTGAACACTTTTCCTGGTTCCTGGTTAGCCTAAACATGGTTGATATCTTATGTTGGCAATTTATGGAATGAGCAGTCTTCTTTTCCTGTGTAGAATTTGCATGTGTTTGACTATACCTCTCTTCTTAAACTAGGTTCTTTTAAATATGTTTGTATTTTAGTTTTTTTACTTATTTATTTAAAATATGGTTTATTATGGGACAAAACCAAGTATTTTCCTGTTGCAGATGAAAAGCGATCCATCAGATATATGGTTTGTGTTGAAGGCTGATTTATTACAAAGATTTTTTTCAAAAAGCACAACTGTTGTGATTTTGCATTCTTTTCCTCTGAATCACACTATAGTCAGAGAGCAGTCATATGCAAACAGTTCCTGCTCAATTTATCCTTGCTCTGAGTACTTTAGTACTGAGTAGTTTAATGGGAGGCTGCTTAATATCCAAATCTAGGAAGAAGAAAGATTAATACCTTAATTCTGAAAATATCCTACATGTAAAAAGGAACGCTAAGTATGGCAGAACGTGATACATGGCGATGGTAAAAATAAGCCCACGAGTCCGATTCCACATAGTCCACAAGTCATAGTCATCCTGTCTAGAATCTCAGTGTGTGCGTGCGTGCGTGTGTCTTTATTTTATTTAGTCAATGGTTTGTATAGAGGATACTAGATATGTAAACTGCATTCTATCATTCTGAGCACACATAGTTGTAAATAGAAGTTTTCTTATGTTTTTGGCATCATACTAATAATAAAGGGACAGTGGCAGTGCGCTACAACTAGTGGTGGACCCATGTCCATGGCTCCAATCCTGAATACCAAATATATTTAGTTATGTTTATGACTGTCCTCTAGGACTGTTAGCATGGCATATTAACACTGCATTAAACAAAATTAGATTCATATATTTTTTTTGTTGGTCATTTTGGGGAAAACATGATAAATTGTTGTTTATATAATAAAGCAAATGTATGTAATGATGTAATGATGCAGTGAATTTTTATGATAAATATTTTTAAATGAAATTCTGCTGTTAAGAGGTTCTTTATTTTGTGCATCTGATCTGTAGGACTATTTATTAATAATAGCATCAAAACTTTAATTACATGCTCCTCTATGACATTAAGAATAATTCTCCATAGATATTTACCAGGCAGTATAAACAGTGGCTAATTTCTCCCAAGAGTGTATGTGCATGGGCTCTGTGCTTTTGGCAAAGCGTGAGGTGTGTTGCTGTCACAGTTTCCTCTGGGGTCTTGGTTCCAGAAAGAAAGAGCAGACCCAAAGCAAATAGCTGTGGAAACATAGCAAGAATTACCCCTGGGTGAGACACTAGCCCCCTCTGATCCTGCCTGTGAGTGGACATTATAACCAGCAGGTTTTAATACGAGCACTGAGTCCCTGCAGACGTCCAGCCCTTTACATGCTATCGTTGAGACTGGGGACATCGACAGTGTTGCAGATTTTAGCCGCCCATTTCAAATTCTGAGATTCACTTGTGACGATAAACAGACTTTTCATAGACTTTTGTCGCTTTAGAAGATGTGTACATATACCGGTATATAAATATATTTTCAACATGAATACTTGACAGTAGCTAGTCATGTGGCAGCTTTTCAAAGGGGCAACCAGAGATGAAGTGATGGGGAAAGTAAGTTGCAGTGACTTGCATGCATGCGTGTCTCACATGCAAAGCAACTGTTCCAAGAGGCCTTTCTGTTATCAGCCTTTTCCCAGAGGTGGAGGTCCCCTGCTATTTAGCTTTTTTGGGAAACATCCTGTATTATCTGAGATGGTAAAAAGAGGCTTTTATTGAATGGTGAGGGAGAAGGGATGGATTCTGCCATGGAGCCACTTCTCTTTGATCAGACAACTCTGTGCTGATCCTTTTGACAGAGCTGGATGGTGTCTGATAAGCTCCCTCATCTCCACCCCCACTGTCTCTCTTTTTTACATTTCTCTATCTTTCTCTCTCTCGTGTATTGGATAACCTGCAACCTGACCAATTTACAGTTAAACACCTCACCAGTAGTGTTGTATATTAAAATTTGCTGTGTACGTCATTCAATGGGACCTGCACTGTAACTGCCTTTGCCCTTAAAGATGTATTTAAGAAACATTCCTTTCTTTTTATTAGTATTTTATTGTATATTATTTTTTGATACAAGAAACCTGATTAAAGGCTTAAAAAGAAAGTCATTAATGTCAATCACTTGCGTAGAAACATAGTTCAATGCCAAAGGGAGATATAAATGTGTTGCAAGAGTAATGCTTTTGTCCATACCTGATTTTGATGCTTAGAGAGTTTGGAAGAAATCTTACTACCCTGTCTCCATAACCTGCTTATTAGACAAGCTCATAATTTTACAGATCTCTAATCTCTCTCTCTCTCACACACACACACACACACACACATTCATACTTAAAAGTGTCTAGTTCTACCAGCTGCACCTTTCGGTTTTTAACGCTTTGTCCAATCCCAAGCTTTTCTCTGAGCTCACCTGCATATGGTGCCCATGAAAAGCCAGAGACGCCCATTAGGAAGTGGAGGCTGGCTTGAACCCATTTCTTCTGTGCTATTTAACTGTTTTTTTTTTTTACCACAAGTGCATTTCCACAGATGGTCTGGTCATGAGCAATAAAGTCAACAGTGATTAAAAGTGAGCTGTATGCATTTAATGACTACATTTTCTCTATATTGCCATGGAGCTCCATGACGTGTCCAAAACCCTACTAAAGAATAGAGACATTGAAAGTGAGAATTGTATCAGTGCATACATTAGAATAAATTGGGTCCTTTCCTTTCCTTTGTGGAGATATAAATAAAGAGTAGGGGACAGAGTTCAGACATCTGAATCATTTGTGGAGAAAGCGAGGGAAATCTGCAACAGTTTTATTCCTACGTCGGCTTGACTTAGCATGCTTTGTACTTCCATGGGAGTGATAAGAGGGAGAATGTCAGTCAGAGGTGCTTTTAGCTTTCCTCAACGACCCCTTCACCCCTCCACACTGGAAACCTGAGAAGAGCAGGAAGGGCAAGACGTTTACACACACAAATGAATGTACACTTAAGTACACACATACAGAAACACCAGCCATTTTTAGCATTCACTCCTGTCTGTCTGTCTATTTGTCTGTCTGTCTGTCTATCTGTCTACTCTCCCTAACACACTGCTCTTACTCACACTTGCACATTCTCTCTCTCTTTCTGTCTCACCCTCTCGTTTTTTCTCTCTCATTCCCATGCCTGAGGACTCACATGAGTTAGCTTGGTAGACAGCCCCAAAGAAATCAACCAGTGGTACTAATTGCTTGGCAGGCCCTTCCGCATCTGCCAGGCAGACTTGATGAGGTCATCCACCAGATGGGTGTTCCCCCAACCCCCCCTCGTACCCCACCACCAATCCTCTAAGTGGGGTGGCTTCACTTACAGACACCAGGGTAGTTCCAGGCCAGCACATACACTGTTACATTTCGTTGGATAGTCTGGATGTCATTCTGGATAGATGGGCAGCATATGCAATCATACTGTGTTACACACACAGTAATGTTAATGTTTATTGAATGGCTGACGTTGAAACAGAAAATCTGTTGAGAAAGCACTTGCCAGAGCTATGTTAAGCAATAGTCGAAGTACAAAAAAAGAGAGAAATCTGGTCAAAATAAACTAGCATTTTTACGACAGCTTGGCTAGACACATGGATGAGATTAAAGTAAAAAGAGATTTAATACCTTTGAAGTATTGTTTTATTCTACTTGATAAATGCATGCACAATAATTTTTTTCATAAAAAAATTCCCTGTTTATCGTTTACCTGCTGTTCAGTTATTTCTCCTGTACAGACCCCCTGGTCTCTGCTAATTGCAGAGGAGGAGAGATTGTGGGGGTGGACCAGGGGGTTGATCAAAGAAAAATGCTCTTCTTGGCTGGGTGGCAGTTCTGGATCGTTAGACTGGTTGCATTGAATGCGGGGACCAGTGGGCTCCCCACCCCTGCTCTTCTGCCGCGGCAGACGACCTTCTGCTAGAGCTGCCACTCAGAGTGTCAGGCCCTTTGAAAGGCCTATTGATTTTTCAGTTAGCCCTAAGTAGTTTGTGAAACTGCTAACGGCTGGCCATAGCAGGTATGTCATTATCAATGAGCTTCGGAAAGAGAAGCCATGCCACTTCTCAGTCAGTCATATTTATAACCCCTCCTCCTTTTTACAATCAAACCCTAACACACATACACCCGGCATGCACAACGTTGAGACACATGCACACACACACACACACACACACATGCTGTGTGTTGATGGAGCGCATCCTGAGCAGGTCGATAAATAGTGCAGGCACACACTGGTTGAATGATGAGGCTCCTTGTTCTCTTCGTCTCCTCCTGTAATTGCTGCACCTGGAATGCATTAAACATTTCCTTACTCGGCTCTCATTATCATCAGTCCTATCACATACTCCTCCTCAGAGACCTTCTTCCTCTGCTCCTCTTTTTCACCAGACTGTGGCATTCTTGCATATGCTTACCAATATTGCCCCAGTACTCGAAAACACAGTAAGTGGTGCGAAAAGGGTTTCCTGATCTTGTCCTGCCTGTTTGTGTTTTATTCTGTAATTATCATAATTATTACTGTGGAACACTCCAATGTAAATGGCAATCTTTGCAGAAAATGTGCACATAGGATCTAACTCTCTGGTTAGAAATAGCCCCCTCTCCCCAACCCACGACCTCCCGTGCGTATCCATCCTGTATTGTTATAGTCTCGTCCTTATCACTCTTCTCTTAACCACATCAGTAGCTGTGATCCATTGGCCTGGGCTCCCTGCTCCCGGAGTTGGGTCTACAGAGGTTATCCAACTAAAGATGGGGCCATACTGGTGAGATGAGGTCACTGATCCTGTCGCCTGATAAGAACTCCTAGTAATAGAAGTCAGAGGTGCATGCCAAGTCTGCCATCATACTTGGGAGAGAGATGTTAGGAGCTCAGACCCATCACCAGATTTACGAGCCGATTCTCCAGAGCACCATTCCTCTCTGAGACATGGACTTTTATTTAAGGGCACTGACATAGCATTCTATCAGTTAGATCTATAGATCAAGCCCTTCAAGCATGTCTACTTCATAATAGGCTCATATACTGTAAGAGTCTATGAGGGTCAGCGAGGGACATCTTACCATTTATTTTGACCTCTTTACCATTTGTGTCCTAACTCTGCCCCGGTGAAACAGAGATATATGGGGAAAAAAGTTCAAAATCCATTACAGATAGTACTGTTTTCAGCTGCTGTCATGTCAAGGATCACTTATTATTGTAATATTATTGTAATATTAAATGTATTGTAATATTATTGTAACGTATTCTCAGTTTTTATCTCACAGATAGATGACATTTCAGCCAAATGTCTCTCCTTTGTGCTCTGTTGAGGGTGTTTTTCCCTGCAGGGCCATGTGTGTTTGTGACTGACTGAGGAGTAGAGTGGTCTTATGAGGGAGGGACCGGTGCGGTGCAGCACAGCCTAGCACGTGCAGGCTGATGGATGGGGCTGCCTGCTTGTGAATGTCAGGGCTGCTGCTGTCTCTGCTCATTACCCTCAGTGCAGTCTAGCCATCTGAACCATTACTCCCTTTGCTACATGCTAGTTATGCTCGCCATTAGGAGCACATGAGGAAGAGTCTTTTAACTTGGCTTTCATCAAGATTCAAAATTCAATTCAAAATTCAAAAAGCTTTAATGGTCTAACATGTTGCCATATTAGAAAATTGTCTTAGAATGAAAGGCAGTCTTTTCTTTAATTGTGTGTGTGAGGTGTTTGTGTACTATGAATGTTCTGTGTGTGTATTGCATTTGGTATGAAGGATTTTTTGTAAGATGTCTGAAAAAGATTATGGTCTTTTGGCCAGCTGTTTCTCCTTGATATGAAGCATTCATATATTTCTTGGTTTCGATGTTTTTAAAATGTTTTGGAACGTTTTTCATTTGTGCAAGAGTTGACAGTTGCCTCACTCAGTGTTGTTGTGGCAGTCCACTGCCATTGCATTACCATTTTGGATGGCAGTAGATTGGCATGTCTGTGGGGACCAAGTGAGATCAGTGGACTGTGACCTCCATAGGCCACTCTGAGATTTAAGCCCCTTTGTGCTGGTCAGTTGGTGTCAAAGCAGTTAGAAGCTGACTTGAACCACCTATAAAATCTATAACTCTGTGCAAACAGGATGACATGTGTTCTGTGTCTGTGGTTTGACAGAGCAAATTGTATCAGATTGAGCTTCTCTCTCTTTCCACCCCAGCCCCCTCCAAAAAGAAAGCCTACTTGGAACTCAGAGCATACTCAGGCAATAGCTCAGCCTGTTAGTCATTATTGTTGTGTACACATATGTGTGTGTGTGTGTGTTGTACGTGTGAGGGTCTGTGTGTATATGTAGTTTCACACTGTGACCACAAGTCTTTGAAATGTGATATTTGTTTTTTTTTTACCTTCAAGTGGGACACCATTTCTTCCTCCCCATTGCCAGTCTGAGCAATTCATAGAGGGCCCCCGAAACTCTTAAACTTGTCAGATTATTTGATCAAGGGTTTAAATACCAATAGTATTTCCTCATGCCCTTGTATAGTAATTTACCACCACTGCTAGTATTTGACCCTTATGCTGGGCACGACTGTATGGGGTATTTGCTGTCAAAGACTCTCAAATTTCCCCTGCCCAAGGAATTTGGTGCCTACCAGGCGGGTTGTCAGATTGTTCTCTTAGAGGAGAAATTTGGTATGAATTAATCCATTGCACTGTTCCAGGTCACCAAGAACTGTTGAAAAGTAAAGAAAAATTGTCTCTGAATGCATTTTTGTAAAGAAACACTTTCTCTGAAGAATGTATTTTTTCTGAGAGAATTCTGAGATTTTCTTTTCTTTTTGGGCCAATCCACTGTATGGCAACACATCAACTGCAGGTCTGGTAAAATTGCCCTGAAGTAGAAACGAGCTCTTAGGTTTACAACTATTAGGAACGCTTTAGCCAAGGACTCTTAAGTGTTACTTACTATTGGAGATTCCCATTTAAGACCTCATATCTTCAACATAAGGCCCACATTCCACCTCACTCCTCCCCCCTTCTGCCCCTCTCTCAATCCAATTAATGACTTGACAAAAGGAGGATTATAGAAGGTTCACTTCAGCATTACTTGGAGGCTAGTGTGGGCCGGGGGGCCCAAAGCGTAACCACAGGGGAAAAGAACAGCCAATGAGCCAGGCACTGGTTTGGATCCTAAACCTGTCTGAAGTTTGCCACTGTTTCAAAGCTTTGGACTCTTGAGATCCGCTAAGCACCCAATGGGTTCGGCTGTCGCATCAATTTTCTCTGCACCTCTCACAGTGTACGGCACACTCACAGCTCCTTTTCTTTCTTGCCAGCTGAAAATGGGGAGACTTTTGTTGGATTCTTCAGCAAATCACCCCAAAAATGTCCCTTGTTGAGATTCTGGATGCAGTATTGAAAGCTTTTGGCTAGGTCAACAATTGCAGTGCTTCTACCTGGCAGGTCTATAGTGGAAAGTAGCTCAAATCTGCAGCAGGGCATCAAGGCTCCTCTGATGGTGCAAACCCCCCAGTCAAGTGAATTCAGAGGCATTACTGACTGGACATTCTACTGCAGTGCCCATCATAACCAGTTCCTCTTTGGTTAAAGCTTTGAAAGAATTTGAAACTTTTCGAGTGTCTTGGCTGTTACATAAGTCTAGCAGATTTCATGCTCCCCTTCCCTGCACTTATGTCACCTTTCTACCTTCTTTTCTTTCCCCCCTGCTTTGGTGACCAACTTTGGCCTCTGTGACCCAGAGGTTAAATCATCTTAAATCTCCTTCCAGGGGCTTCAGTAAAGACTAGACTAGGAAAGGGACAAGTAGGGGGATTTCCTCACCTCTACTCTACTCCTCATACTGCTGTTTTTTTTTTTTTGCTAAAAAACACCAGTTGCCAGTTATTTAAGATGTAGTCATGACTCAATAAAACGGTTCTGCTTAGTTGTATGTTAGTTTGGCAAATTCTGACTTCATTCACTGGATATGTGAGTTGGCCTGCTAACTCTAACATAAGGGCTAAATGTCTAATGAGTCAATGCAATAAAGGCTTCACTTCTCCTCCAATTAACCCCTCAGGCTTGCCAGCATTTTTCTAAATCCACACAAGATCTTTTCCCTTTCTCTGTCCCTCTTTCACCTCTCTCTTTCTTTTTTGTCTGCTCTTTAAAAGGCTTAGCTGCAAGCGTCAGTGCAGGGGGAGAAAGGGAAAAGACTAACCAGTTGGCAAACAGGGCAGGGGGGGAACAAAAAGGTTTAATCCCCATCAGGGCTAAACTCAGACTAAATGCCCACAGTGAGCCCTTTTTAAAGAAGCCTTTTTGCTTCAACAGGTCCCTCCAACCACAAAATGTCCCCCGTGTTTGTGGTGGGGGTAAATACCCAAGAGTGGGTCTGCATAACTTTTTGTAACACCAAGCGCAAACTGGTCCTGTTTATTTTCTTGTACCAGCTCACACTCCAGCAACCACTCACATATGTTTACTCTGTTGTGTGTAGTTTGTATTACCTCACAAGGCCGATAAAGCTAAGTGTTTGACAATGGCAAAGGATTTAAGCCATGACAAGTCCATAGAACAATGTATCCATCAATCATATATCAATGGCCTGATGCCATTTAATACATTTATGAGTAGAGTGAATTGAGAATGTCTTTTAGATTTTCTCATAAGGGCCTCCTGGTTGTTGATGGTCTCAGAAGACGACTTGTGGTTCTAGAGAGAGAAAGTTCATGTGTTTCTGTGATCTGGAGATCCCATGACTCACTGTGGGGGCACATTCTTCTCCTCTCAGAGGATCACTGGTCAGCACTCCTCCTGCCCCCATCCGCCCCACATATTACATTCTTTGATCAAAAATCCCTCCTCACAAAAACACTAGCAGCCAAAGAAAAGGGAAGATTGGAGGAAAATGTGACATGATTTCTCCCTCTTTTTTTAAGGGTAGCCTTCTCCTGGTATCACTCAAACACTAGCAAATCCGCTCTAATTGGCTCCAGTGCTTCAGGAGAGACGCTGTGCCTTGTGGAGGATCTATCCACCCCTTGTTAGTCTGATGAACTCATAGAGTGATGGAGGCTGACATGTAGTTGGGAGAGGGAGAGATGGCAGTTTTGGTGGTGAGGTGGGATATAGGGGGAGGGGGGTGGCTGATGCCTTGAGTCTGCTTGGGTGCTAGCTGCAGTGTGTGTTCAGACATCAGATCACATTAGTTGTCAATACTAGCAGCCTGTCATGCAGAGAGATACATTGGATGTCTCTGAGGGTCCTTGTGTACGTCACGGCTCATTTGACTTTATCACCATCTCACGATTTAGCCAGCATGTGAAAATGTCGCCATTCATGTGAAACCTTGTTTTGTTGCAATCATTCCCTCTTTGACTCAGAGCTCAGTGCATGCAGATATTCAATCTGAGGGACACTTTACACGACAACGCTCCGGGGTGAAAAACGCAAAATATTTTTTCGGATGTCAATATCATTTACATGGTAACATCGTTTTGGGGGCGTGAAAACACAAAAAAGTGAAATATCCCTCCAGAATAGAAAACTTAATAACACAGATTTTCACCACAATAGGATCGTCTGAATGCGGATTTAAAAGTGAGAACGAAAAGCTACTTTTGCGGTTTTGGTGTATAGTTTTCGTGTAAACGGCCTGAAAAACCTGCTTCAATCCTGCTTTAATTAGCCTGCTTCATCAATGCTGTGTTTAATAAGCACGCTTAGTTTTGTGTGCATGTGTGTGTGCGTAAACACTGTCCCTGTCCTACTGTGAGAAGACACACCTGCAGACTTGAGGATTGGATACCAAAGCATACATGCACAAATACTTTCACCTCGCCATCTTCTCAGAAACATATGTGAGCACACATACATATACATACATATACACACACACACACACACACACACACACACACACACACACAAACACACACACACAAACACACACGTCCAGTATATGTTCAACTGAGTGTGTGTGAAGTGGGAGGCTGTACAAAAATGGCTCTTACAGAGATCAGTTCAGTCTTTGGGAGCTGAGAAACTGCTCCTTACTCCCACCCCGTGAACAATTCTGATTTGCCTCTGAATTGTATCAAGTTGTGCACGATTCCCAGTGGCTCAGGGGCCATGGTGATGTTGATTGATCACCCCTCTTCCTCCTGCTCATTAATTTCATCACCTTATCGCCCACAACACTTCATCTGACCAAAAGGTAATAATAACACCCTCATCCATTATCCTTTAACTCTCTCAGCCATGCGGAAACACTTAATAACAGCATACAAATTGAACTTCAATCAGCTCATTTTCCTCTCACGAGATGCCTGGGCATATTCCTCCTCTGTCTCCTACACCAGTCTACCCAGCACTCCTGTTTAGTTTGCATTCGTTCCCTCCCTGTTCACCTTGGCTTGGGGAAGAGTGGAAGGAGAGTAAAGGGCATAGCACTATGCATGCAGGCTAACATGCAGCTTCAATGCATGATTAAAAAGAGGTAGAGGTTTTCCCCCACAAAAAGAAAAGGTGATGTGTTATGTGTTTCTTTCCTTCCCCTCTCTCTCTCTCTCTCTTTCTCTTTTTCCTGGAGAAGCTTATCAGCCTCCGAACACAAGGACTCCTTCTGCCCAGTAGAGAATGGCAACCCCAGACTCATTTATCTTACAGCTTGAGCGCTGCCTTCTGCCTTCAGTTTTTTTTTCTCGTTTGGTGGCGCTGTGTGTTAGTCTGTTTTGGATGTTTTCCAATGAAATTAGTTTTAGCTGTGTAGTTAGCTAAACATATTCTTTTACTGGAACTGTGAGAAATTTCTAGATGTTGCTGTATTCAGTAGCTATTTCACCATATGTCAAGCTGTGTGTGAATTTCGGGATGTTGCTGTTGTGATGGGGTGGGGAGGGGGTCTTTCATCTGTCTCTCCCTGGTGAAGTGTTTTTTTCTCTGTGACAGAGACAAATGACATCACTCAGAAATGAATATGACCACTCTTCCTCCCTCTCTCTCACTCTCTTTCTCTCTCTCTCTCTCTCTCTCTCTCTCTCCCTCTTACTCTACCTCACCTCCCCCAGTACGTCTGAGACATTGGCCTTTGTTGTTTGCTGCGCCTCTTAGCTTTGAAATGAGACCTGGAGCAACATTAAGCTTAAAATACTAGAAAAAATAAAGCTATTTCTTTAATTAAAAGAAAAAAATGTTGAACTAGACATTACATCAAGTATATACCAGCATAACATAGAGTTTTCCCTCAGGCCAGTGTGTGGGTGTAAACTGATGCTGCATTAATTTGGTCTGTGCTCCATCATGAGGGTGGGGGTGGGGTGTTGGTCAGTGAGCATGGGGAGTGTCCAGCCTATCAGGCCTGAGGGCAGCATCTGGCTGTGATCACCTTCAGTTCACACGTGCACACCTGCAACCATCTGGTCCTACAGATGCACCCTGGCTACATACACACCACTAGTACTAGCCCCACTTTCTCTCACAAACACTAACACACACACACCACTAGTACTAACTCCCACACACAACTCTCCCACACACACACACACACAACCACACTTGTGCTAGCCCCACACACAAGAACGCTAGAGCTAGCCCCATCCCAGAACTCAATTCATTAGCAGACTTTAAAGCCATCCCAGCATGGAGATGAGCGTGATGCTAGCCTTGATAGCTGTCCTCTCAGGCTTGTGCACTGTCCTCTCCTTTTCACCTTTTGCTGATGTCCCCCGGCCTGACAGCGTATGTGACACCACACCTGGGTGAGTTCTTTAAGCCCGCTGTCACACATCTGCACACACCTCCCAATCCATCATAGGGGTGTAGCACACATGAAGACCCATGTGGGAGTGTGTTGGATCCTGCCGTATCTTCACCTCAGACAATAATGCCACTGCCTTACCATTTGTCCTGCTGACGTTGCTGTGATGAGGATGGTCCCCTGTCCTGTGGGGATGTTAGATTTCACCTTCTAGTTGCCAAAAAGATTTTTTTTTTTTCATCTGCAAGGTAAAAGCCACAGAGCAATTGTTATATAAGGCCCGAGATTACCCCAGTGCATTGGGCCAGCACAAATGAGATATCAAAGCACCTGACTTGTCTGCCTAGTGCTGGACAAAACCACAGCCATACACATTTATCCCTCAGCCCCCTCTGTAGAAGACTCTTTAGCTAGACGCTGTGGAGCTACAGGCATGGACTGAAAGAAGCATGGAGTGAAAGGTCACTACTGGAGCTGGCATGTTTGACTGAGGGTTCACTGTTGGTTAGCCTCTCTGTGGAGCTGTGTGTCTGTAGGGTACCTGGTATGTTTGACAGGAGGTTCACTATTGGTTAGCCTCTTTGGCCGAAAAGGTGCCCAGAGTCAAATGAACTAATCATAATTTTTTTGTTATTCTGGTGTATTTTGAGGGTATTTATGCTTATATTTTGGTATATTCAGGAAATATGCAGACCTTCTATAACTAGCAACCACATTACTGATTTGGCTATTTTTTTCATTAATCAGGCTATATAAGGCGTTTAGCCTAGAAAAATATGTATTAGTAAATAAGTATTTTAGATAATTAGAGGGAAAGATGGGAGGACTGTGTATGTATGTATGTGTTTGTGTGTGTGTGTGTGTGTGTGTGTGTGCGCCTGTCATGCTCTGTCGAGTATATGGGTCGTGGGTGTAAGTGTGTGTAGTGAGTGTGTTAACACAGCTTAGAGAGGGTTAAAGAGAGCAAATCTATGAATAGGAAAGGTTTAGAGATCTCTAGAATAGATCACATCACAGGCATTTACACACTTTTATTTTCTCTTACAATAGCACAGAAGTATGTCTATACATGATTTGGGGTGATGTTGCCATGGTGACTTGCTGATGGAGGCTGGTACCTCTGTCTCGGTAGATGTCAGTCGGTAGATGATGCCGCTTGGGTAGCCGGACAGACAACCCACCGCCTAATCCACAATTAATTGAACTCCAGAGACTTTGAAGTGAGGTGATGGAGCAGGAAGGATCCCGACGCGCCTCGGCTGAGGGGCCTCAGCTGCTGCAGGGCTCTCCTGCCTCCCCCTAATGAGCATTTTTAAGGTTAGCGTTAGCTGCGGCTGCTTTCCAGTGTTTGTGATTAATTTGGCTTCCCCTCTCCCTCCTCCCCCATCAGCCCATCAGCGGCAGAGGTTTGCTCTGTTCTCTCCTCTCCTTACGGCACAACCACAGGAAAAAAAAGCAGTGGAAAAAGAGACAGAGGAAAAAAAAACACAAAGAAACAAAGCAGCCAAGAACTAAAGATGGGATTAGTGTGAGTCTGTGAGAAGGGAAAAGAGAGTGTGTGTGTGTGTATGAGTGTGTGTGTGTGTGTGTGTGTATGTATGTGTGTGTGTGTGTCTGGAGGTCTGACAGCCATCAGGACGTGTTACTTTGACATCTGAGGCTCCAGTGAGAAATTAGGCCCAGCTCATCTCAAGGCTTTTGCCTTTTTTTCTATTGTTTAGTGTCAGTTGACAAAATGCTGCTTAACCTCGAGCTTGCACTGCTGAGAAGGGCTTTGTCTCAAAGGAGAATCACATTTACACAGAACAGGACTCCGGTTACTTCCCGCTATTCAGATTATTCTCCATTAGAAGGGCTGTCTGAAACATGAATAATGCTGTGGACCTCCATCACATGAAGCAGTGGCACTGACTAGAGTCAGGGTTATGAAAGTTGAACAATGCTATGGGCCATGGATGATCACGAAGCAATGTCATTGACTAGGGCACTATATAAACCCCTGGGAATGAGGCCTCAGGAATATAAAGTTATTATTTTTCCACCTCAAAACTACTGATTAGCTTTTAGTGAAGTCAACACCTGCCCTCTTCTCTCTCTCTGAGGGCCTGAATGAGGCTCATTTCCTCTTTAAACGAATCTCTTTTTCATGGGCGAACTGATCAATAAGTCCCATTAATCCTGCTGCCGGCAACTAGCCCTTGGCCTGAGAGATAAATGAGAGGAAGGCTGCCTGCACTCTCCTCTCCACCTGCCTCACGCTCCTCTGGGGCACTGTGCTGTGTTCTCCTGCAGATCCTGGCCTACACCGAGGGCCTTCATGGAAAATGGCTGTTCACAGAGATCCGGGCCATATTCTCCCGTCGCTACCTCCTGCAGAACACGGCACTGGAGATCTTCATGGCCAACAGGAGTAAGCACTTGGTCACTTTATACAACCACTACTCATTACTGTTTCGTATCTTTTGTAGATTATATTTGGTTTGTAAAGTATATGCTATTCTATTCTATTCTATTCTATTATTCTATTATATTTTTTATTATGTTGGGAAACATAGCCCTTTCAAGGTAGCCAGCCAATATGGTCTACACTACATGCTGCCAGAAGAAACCAGTCCCACACTTGAACCAGTAGAACAGATTTCTGTTTATCATCTTCTGTTTTGGTCTGGTGTGTTTGCTCTGCCCCCTGCAGCAGCGGTTATGTTCAACTTACCAGACGCAGCCACCGTGAAGAAGGTGGTGCACTGCCTACCCCGCGTTGGAGTTGGTACGAACTTTGGCCTCCCCCAAACCAGGTGACTGTCTCACAGTAGACTAGTTCAGTTGTTGCATTTCCTAGTGTTTATACATGTCTGATGTCTGAGGTTTTTTTTTTTTTCACAATTTTTGATGAGAATAGTGTAGTAATGGTAATAGACTTACCATTAGACTTGCCAATAGACACTTTTTTTCCAGAATAAAATGTTAGAAAATGTTAAAAATGTTTTTAGGATAAAATTTCCTGACTATGTCACCTACAAAGTGGATGAGGAAGGCCTCTTAAACACACTCTCTATCTCTCTCTTTCTCACACACACACACACACACACACACAGACACACACACACACACATATGCATGCACGCACACTCCCATATGTCTGTGGTTTAGCGTAGCCTAATTACTTTCACACAAACACAACTCCACTCATTTATTTGCCTCCATGTCGTAGAAATAAACAGTGGGCTCTTGAGAGGCAGGCCTCGGGGAAGGGGAGCCCCACACCGTACAGCCCAGCCTCAGAGGGGGTGCACCTCTGGTTTCCTCTGCTCCCACTCTTACCAATAGAAACTAGGGAGATGCTGGCACACCTACATAGCTATGTAACTTTTTCTGGCAACTTACTAAAGGGTTGACAACATTTGCAATGTGGCTTACACACACACACACACAAACACACATTCTTTGAGTTGGTGCAGAGGTACTGTAGCTCTCTGAGATTGTGTGTGTGTGTGTGTGTGTGTGTGACAGAGTGAGAGAGAGGGAGAGAGTGTACACTATAGGGTAAGGTGCTATTAATCAGAGTGGAGAGTGGTAGTCAGCCCCTGGCTTCTGGGGCCGGTGAACACCTGTCCAGCCCAGCAGAGGCAACAGTACTCGCTGTGTTTCAGAGCCCCACACTGGGCTCCACACAAGCCAGCACTCCACTGCTTCAGTGTTGGCAAGGGGACCTGAGGACCTAATGAGTCTAATCGCACAGGATGACAGTGATGAATTCCTTCATTTGGCTTTGTTTTAATTGCGTTGCGGGTCATTTGTTTTGCCATCCGTTGTTAGCTGGGGGCAGAAGGGTGATGGTTTATGCATTCAGAAGGGGTTCCCCCGTGGCTGTATGATGAATGGGTCAGTATCAGCTCCCATCACAGCCGGCGATCCACTCTCAGATAAGAGATCAAGTACAGAAAGAGGAAATCGGCTTCCCACGATTTTGTCTATCTTCATAACGCCAATGTCTCTTGTAATTTAAGTGCATGAGATAGACATATAGAGTACAGTGCTATTATTGGTTCTTAAAAAAAGCATTCCCACCCGCTTTCACCTAGGCGGATCTCTCTAGCAAGCCCTAAGCAGCTGTACAAGGCCTCCAGCATGACTCAGCGCTGGCAACGGAGGGAGATCTCCAACTTTGAGTACCTCATGTTCCTAAACACTATCTCTGGTGAGCACTCCACTCTGGTAACTCTGCTAGTAAGGACTGAATCAGCATTTGTCTTTTCCACCATATGACCATAAATAGGCAAAAAAAGAATTAGATTGATATTGTTTGTACAGTAACAAAAATCATGTAGAGTGTATGGTCTAAAATCTAGCCAGATGGATGCTATCTTTAATTGATAATGGCTATTTTTACTCTATAAAGCCTCTTTAAAACTGGGAAAGTAAACAGTAAACACTGAAATGGCAGTAAAGAATAAGAAATATAATGTTGATCTTGTCCTACATCATTGTTTTTCTCCTGACTTTAAGGTCGCACATACAATGACCTGAACCAATACCCCGTTTTCCCCTGGGTCATCACCAACTACGAGTCTGAAGAGCTGGACCTCACGCTGCCTAGCAACTTCAGAGACTTATCCAAGGTAATGCCAAATAGTTACTCCTAGCACTGATAAGGATTTCAATGTGAGCTCAATAGAGATGGATTCAAATGCCAAACTAAATACAGTATTTTAAATAGCTTCACCATGGCTGTTTGTCTATCAAGCAGCCCATTAGCACGAGCTTGTCCAGCCCTGTCCCATTTCAGGTCCCCACAGAGGCCTTTCCTCCCTGCTGTGTGGGGCTCTGAGGCACGGGGCAGTTGGGTTGTGCAGGCGTTGTGAGCCTTCGGAGGCGTATGAGGCTGATGAGTGTCAGTGGGAGCAGCCCTGCCTCTTCCCGCCGGGGGACAGGAGTCCTGACACACAGCGCTGCCCTGCCTTACAGCTGGGAGCACAGGGCTCCTAATACACACCAGGCAAAGACCTCAGGAGATTGGCTGCTGGGCTCCAGGTCCATAATTCCCACAGTTCCCTTTGCTCCTTCCTCTGCCAGCCGAAGGTGGCCAGAGCTGCAACTTCAGAAGATAGCATATCTCTCTGGCTGCCAGTGGCTGACTCCCTGACTCACCGCCTTTATCCCACTTGACTGACTGTGCGGAGAGTGGGGAGTGGGTGACCGTCCATGTGTCAGACCCAACTAGCGCTCCTCAACATCCTGTCCTCACATGGCCTGCCGCTGTCTCCACACTGTATGTCTCCTGTGCCTTCTCGCTCCCCGTCTCTCTCTGTGTTTGGGGGCGAAGACGAGTGGAGTGGAAAAGGAGTAGAGGGGGTGGAGCAAGGAGACGCCTGGCTATGCTGTTTCTCCACTGCCCCAGGCACTGAGAGAACTTCACTACTTCTGACAGTCAGAGAATCCCCCCCCCCCCCCCCCCCCCCCATCTCTCTTTCCTGCAGATTTGCTGTCTGGAGCTTTTCGCTGTCTGCTTTTTCTCTGGTTATATCCCCCTACTCCCCTCAAGCCCCATGTGCTCTCAATGTAATGTGTTCTACAAGAGACACTGCTGTCTGTGTGGTGAAATCTGACACCCCCCTGTAGTTTACTCATCAAGTCCAGTAGCTCAGAAGAATATTTCAGCCCCCTCCCCACACCTACCTACGCTCACAACACAACACTCCTCCCCCACCCTGATTGGCTGACCAAGGTCCCTAAGGAGCCAATTAGTGACCTGCTTGTTGTGCGAGGCTTGCTGTGAGCTGAGCTGTGGCACTAGCAGACCTGCTGCTAAGCGGAGCCTCCCCCACTCCACTGTCTCTCATTTCAATAGCATGCCACTACTGATCCACACTGACACAAACAGCCAATTTGGTAGACAGGCCAGGTCGAATGTTTCTGTCAAACATACCTCATTGTACATCTTTCACTGAAGACAAAATACCTGTATCTGTGATAATCAGCTTTGCTAGACACCTTAGCTAGATAGCTTAATAAAAAAATGTCATCTTTTTTGTATTTAATTGTTAAGTTGATTCTGTAACATTGGACGCTGAAGGCCACGTCTAGAATCTACAACAAAAACAACACCACGAGGCTTGTGCTTCAATTTGATTCAGACAAATGCTATATTAAAAGGGCAGCAGCAGACCCAAAGAGTTCACTTATGGAAACAAGAAGTAAATGATCCAAAAAGAGTGAATGAAGGCATGTGCCCTTGGCAGAGACTCCTTGGATATGGCCAGTAGTTGAGTGTGTCTCCTAATGGGATTGAAGTGAGTTAACTTTGACTTATGCTCTTGATCTACTCTAATGTTGATATATATGGAAATGCTGGGCTGCGTTGTGCATTCCTCTGGAGATATCCATCAGGAGGCGATGTTCATCATGTCCGGGAGCTGGCACACCTCCTCCAAAAGAATGCTTTCTGTGACTTAGGCTACAGATAGCCTGGATCACAACAATAGCTGTGCGATAGCACACGTAGAGCGTGTGGAAGTGTTTTCAGGGTGTGCAGGCCCGAGGGAGGATGGAGGATTACCGCTGCAGTGGAAGTAGAGTGATGGGCAGTGGGCTAAAATGGCTAAATAAATCTACGCCTAAGAGCCGAATCAAAACAAAGGGCCACAGTGTTAATGGACATCAGCTACCTACAAGGGGCGTCAGCGCAGGACGGATGGCTTTGGAGTCTCTTAGTGTGTGCCCTTCACACTGGAATGCTGTGTGATTTAGAGCAGAGCAAAAGAGAGGCTGCCTGTCTCCCAGGGACTCAGGCTGGAGCGCAGGCGGCAGGCGGCAGGCAGGGCACTCACACACATCAAAACACGCAGGGGAGCTATAGCCGGAACTCCACACATTAACACTCCTGTGGACAGATCTTCCTGACTGAAAAAAAAATGCTGCACAGAATGCCTTATCTCCAAAAAGAAAATGTGGAGCTGAAATAAAGCATGTGGAGCTCCCTCCTACTGACTTACACACAATTGTGTGTCAATCAGATGTGCACATCAGCACATCAAACCTTTGTCTTTGGTTATATCAGAACTGCGTAGCTGGACTAGAAGTAGAAGAGCTGTGAAGCAGGTCTCTCACAGGTCACTTAGACTGAAACGACCTCCCTCATCCTAGATGCCGTATGCAGAGTATAGTCATTCCCACTGTTCCTTTGAATCCTTGGGTTAGGGTTCAGCTGGGTGTTTTCTTGGCTCTGTGCTTGATATTAAATAAAATAAAACATGGCAACAAACACTGTTGTTGTTAACCTGCCCCACCCCCTCTTTTTTTTTTTCCCCTGCACCTCTCTCTCCGTTCCTCCTTCCCTCCCTCTGTGGAGTTTTGACAGCTTGGCCTCTGTGTTCAGTCAAGCTTTCACACCCGGGGGAAAGAGCTAAGGCTGAAGCCCAAGCACGAGACAGAGGAAGAGAGAGAGAGAGAGAAAGAGGGAATAGTGCTCTTTTTTGTTCTCCCCCACCTCAATCCCTTCCCTCTTTCAAGAGCCAATGAGCAAATCTCAGCAATCTTTATCACAGCTGTTTTATTCAGGCTGTTGACACGAGCGATATCAATGTCTGACCAGTGGAGCGTGCCAGAGCGCCTTGTCTGAAAAGGCTGGCCACTGTATAATTCACGCCTTGTTTCTCTCTGTTCTCTTCCTCCCTCCCTCTCTCTATCTCACCCCCCCCTCCCCCCGCTCATGTTTACGTCTCCCTCTTGCTCTGATAGAAAGAGGTCATGTGAGACCTTTCACATTGAGTGGTAAAATTGCTGTAGCTCGCACATACACACATAGACAATGAACTGCTCTGTGTGTGTGAGTGTGTGTGTGTGCGCGCGCGTCTGTTTGTGTGTGTGGCAGGAGCTCAGCATGGATTTATGTCCCCTCTTGTCCATGTGGTTTTGACCCTGCGGGCTGTCTTATCATAAACTCTAACCTTCCTCTGACAAAGAGGACTGGGCAAGATAACAGCCCAGGCTTGGTCAGCAGCTCCACCAGACATCCCCCACCATCTCCGAGTGGAACCCAGCGAGCTATGTGCTAGTCCTACCCATCTCCTAGTGGAACCTAGCATGCT